>JAWMRF010000080.1:735302-757969 GCA_035221435.1 Sphenopsis melanotis | reverse complement strand
AAGGGGGAAAAAGAAGGGGGAAAAAGAAGGGGGAAAAAGACGGGGGAAAAGGGAATAGACAGTGCCACAGAGAGCAGAACAAACCAAGCAAAGCCAAGCAAGGAAAACTCAGGAGTGACAGAAACGCTGCCAACACTCTGTGTGTGCAGCAAACAAACCCAGCTGCTCCAAGCCCTCCAGGACTCTGTGTCCCCCTGGATGCCCCTGGTGAGGATGCAGCACCAGCAGAGCCAGGGCACAGCTGGAGCCCTGCAGAGGCCGTGGCTGCCCCCCAAAAGCCCACACCCAGGCAGGCCCCACTCCCAGCTGGGCTGTGAGGCAGGTCACGGTGCTGAGGAGACACAACAGGGCCCTGAGCCCTGCCAGCAGCTCAGCATCCAAATGGAAGGGATTCATTAGGCAGGATTAAGAGCAGATGCTGGATGGAAAAAGCAGCAGAGCCAGCTGGGTTTGCACAAGCCAGGAAGGAGGGAAAGACGTGGGCAGGAGGAGGAGGAGGAGGAGGAGGAGAGGAGGGCTCAGGCAGGCAGAGGAAGGGCTGGAACAGCTCCTGTGGACAGCCCTGCTGGGGCCTGGCAGCACCAAAAGCTCCCACAGCCAGCAGCTCTGGGCTGCTGCAAAGCCCCGAGCCCAGCAGAGCAGCAGCTGCACAGCAGCCAGAGCCAGGACTGTTTTTAAGCCCAGCTCTGGTGCCCAGGCCAAGCCGGTGGCTCTCGAGGCCCTTGTGAGTCCCTGGAGCTGATCCAAGCAAACTGAGGAGCCCCAACATTACAGAAAAGTTGTGTCTTGTTTCTTTTTTCCTTCTTATTTGGCTCAAAGTTGCACCTTATTAATTTTTTTTCTTTCTTACTCAGCTCAAAATTGTGCCTTATTCCTTTTTTTTCTTTCTTACTTTGCTTAAAGTTGTGCCTTATTCCTTTTTTCCTTCTTATCTGGCTTTACCAAACCAGCCCAGTGTTCCTGCCTGGAATCCTTTTGGATCAAGGCAGGGGAAGCTGCTCAGGACCACAGCAAGGAAAGACTTGCAAGGTGACAAGGCACAGGTTAAAACTCCTGGAGATGGTTCCAGAATCCTGGAATGGGAAGGGAAGGGACCCCAAAGCCCACCCAGGGCCACCCCTGCCATGGGGGGACCCTTTCACTGTCCCAGGGGGCTCCAGCCTGGCCTTGGGGATCCAGGGGCAGCCCCAGCTGCTCTGGCAATTCCATCCCAGCCCTTCCCCACCCTCCCAGGGAGGAACTCCATCCCAAAATTCCATCTTTGGGCAGCCCAGGGCAGGAGCTCACACTGGTCAGGGCTGCAGAAATCCCACCAGGGCAGGGTTTTCCCAAAATTCCATCCATTCCATCCCTGGTTTAAAACCATCTCCCTTGGACTGACACTCCCTGCCCGTGTATAAATCTCTCTCCTTCCTTTTTAAAACCCCTTTCAGCAGCAGAAGGGACCCTCAGGTGTCCCCAGAGCCTTTTCTTCCCCAGGCTGAACCCCCCCATTGCCAGGAAAGGGGGAGCAGAACAAATCCACGAGGCTCCAGAGCCTCCTCCTGCTCTCTGATCAGAATGAATCTGAATGTTTGATGATCAGAATGTAGAAAAAAAATCAAACCCAGAGCTTCAGCTGGAAGAAATGCCAGCAGCATTGAGCTCCTATCTTTGGGCAGCCCAGGGCAGGAGCTCACACTGCAGAAATGCCACCAGGATAAGGTTTTCCCTGGTGGAAAAGGTTTCCAGCCAGGCTGGAAATGGCAGCAGAATCATTTGAAAGCAGCTGGGGACACGAGCCAGCACCTCTGGCTGCTGCAGTGACCCAGCCTGCAGCTCATTTTGTTTAGTTAAAACGTTTCTCCTCCGGCCCCAGCTGCCTGAGGGGCCTGGAACCCTTCCCAAAGCTTTGTTGGGAACCTTTCCCAAAGGTTTTACACTCCCCAGCTCCCTGAGCAGCCTCCTGGCCTCGCCACCATGCCCATAAAAGCTCAGGAAGGGCGAGGCAGGGAGCAAAGCTAATCAGAGAAAAATGTGTTGGGTCTGAGGGGCAGCAGCCCTGCACAGGGGGCAGGCAGGGAAGGTGCCCACGGAGGTGCCAACGCTGTCTGGGGAGAGTGGGCACAGCACAGAGCACAGCAGGGCAAAGCAGGAGGGGCAGGTTTGGGGAAACCCTACAGGAACAGGACACTGCCCCACTGGGATCAGAGATTTTATCCTTTTGAACACCCACAGCTGTGTTTGAGGGGGCAGGGAGTTCCTGCACAGCACAGAGTTCCTCCTTTGGGACCATTTGAGGATTTATTTCCTTTACACCTTTTAATTTTATTTAGTTTTACACCTCAGGGAGCAGAGCACCCCAAACCCCTGAGGAGCAACAGAGCACCCCAAAGCTCTGAGCAGCAGATCCCTGGCCAGAAATCAGACCTGTGGCGCTCTCCCACCTCCCCAAGCCCTCACAACCACCCCAGACCTCTGAGCAGCAGAGTACCCCAAACCCCTGAGGAGCAAATCCCTGAGGAGCAGATTCCTGGCCAGATCCCAGACCTGTGGAGCTCTCCCAGCTCCCTGAGCCCTCACAACCACCCCAAACCCCACCCCAGTTTGGCACTCCAAACCCCAGAGGAGCAGACCCCAGCCCCGTGGGGCTCCCCCACCTTCCCAAGCCCTCACAACCACCCCAAACCCCTCAGGGGTAGATCCCTGAGGGGCAAACCCCAGACCCGTGGTGCTCTCCCACCTCCCCAAGCCCTCACAACCACCCCAAAGCCCTGAGGGGCAGATCCCTCAGGGAGCAGACCCCAGCCCCGTGGGTCTCCCCCACAACCACCCCAAAGCCCTGAGCAGCAGCTCCCTGGCCAGACCCCAGCCCCGTGGGGCTCCCCCGTGCCCCCTGGCCGTGCCCTGGCACCCCTCCTTACGTGATGTACTTGTGGTAGAGGATGAAGGCGTGCTCCAGGTTGCCCTCCTGGCAGTAGACCGTGGCCATGCGCAGCATCTCCACGCCCGAGCGGAAGTAGCGGCGCGGGGGCACGTCCTGGCTCACCTGCACCACGCTGCCCGCCCGCACCAGCCGCCGCACCCGCTCCTCGGGGGCCAGGCTGGCACCGCCCGCGCCCGGGCCCGGCATGGCTGGGGGACAGCACGGGGCTGGGGGGACAGAGAGGGATGGGGGTCAGAGCGTGGGGGAATTGGGGAATCACAGAAATCCTGAAACACAGAAATCAGGGAATCATGAATCAGGCCATCACGGCATCAGGGAATCACAGAAATCACAGAAATACAGAAATCACTGGATCACAGAAATCAGGGAATCACAGAAGTCACTGAAGCACAGGAATCACTGAAACACAGAAATCATTGAATCTGGGGATCAGGGAATCAGAGAAATCAGGGAATCAGAGAAATCGCTGAAACACAGAAATCACTGGATCACAGAAATCAGGGAATCATGAATCAGGCCATCACGGCATCAGGGAATCACAGAAATCACAGAAATCCAGACATCATTGGATCACAGAAATCAGGGAATCACAGAAATCACAGAAATCCAGACATCATTGGATCACAGAAATCAGGGAATCACAGAAGTCACTGAAACACAGGAGTCACTGAAACACAGGAGTCACTGAAACACAGGCATCATTGAAACACAGAAATCACTAGATCATAGAAATCAGGGAATTATGAATCATAGAATCAGGGAAATCAGGGAATCACAGAAATCAATGAAACACTGAATCAGGGAATTGGAGAAATTACTGGATAACAGAAATCAGGGAACTGGGGAATCACAGAATCACTGGATCACAGAAATCAGGGGACCAGTGAAATCAGGGAATCGCAGAAATCACTGAAACAGTGAATGACAAAAATCACTGAATCAGTGAATTAGAGAATTGGGGAATCACAGAATCACTGGATCACAGAAATCAGGGAATCACAGAAATCACAGAAATCAAGGAATCATGAATCAGGGAAATCAGGGAATCACAGAAATCACTGAATCTGGGAATCAGGGAATGATGGACCAAGGAATCACAGAAATCAAAGAAATTACTGGATCACAGAAATCAGGGAACTGGGGAATCACAAAATCACTGGATCACAGAAATCAGGGAATCACAAAAGTCACAGAAATCAAGGAATTGGGGAATCAGGGAATCGTGAATCAGGGAAATCAGGGAATCACAGAAATCACTGAATCTGGGAATCAGGGAATCAGAATCACAGAATCACTGGATCACAGCAATCACTGAAACACAGAAAGCAGGGAATCAGGGAAATCAGGGAATCAGGGAAATCAGGGAATCACGAATCATGGAACCAGAATAATCAGGGAATCATGAATCATGGAATCAGGGGAATCAGGGAATCACAGAAATCACTGGATCACAGAAATAATTGAAACTCAAATCACTGAATTGGGGAATCACAGAACCACTGAAATCAGGAAATCACAGAAATCACTCGAACACAGAAATCACTGAAACACAGAAATCAGGGAATCTGGGAATCAGAATCACTAGATCACAGAAATCAGGGAATCACAGAAATCAGGGAATCACAGAAATCAGGGAATCTGGGAATCAGGGAAATCACTCAATCAGGTAATCACTGGATCAGGGAACCATGGAAATCAGGGAATCACGGAAATAACAGAAATCACAGAAATCAGGGACTCGTGGAATCATGAATCCCAGAATCAGGGAATCACAGGGCTCCAGGATCCTCCCAGACCCATCCCGACCCAACAGGATCCTCCCAAATCCTCCCCCCACAACGGGGCAAAGGGAGCCCCAAAACGAATCTCCCCGTCCTGAGCGGAAACATTCCCCAGCCCTGAGCAGATCTCAGCAGTTCCTATCAGACACGGCGGTTACAAATTAATTTAGGCTAGAAATTAATTTAGGATTTACGACAGGAACCTAAAGCGAAGGTTCCCACAGCCAGGATGCCCCCGTGATAGGATCCTCCTTCCTGAGGTGACCATCCCACGGCCGGAGCGCTCCGGGCCGGGTCTCCCCTGCTCAAGGGAAGGTTCCAGCCCCCGCTGCCCGCGCCGCCATACCGGACCCCCCCCGGCCGGAGCCCTCTTGCCGGGGTCTCTCGGGGCAGCTCGGGACGCCCCAGCACCGCGGCCCTGGCGCCTCAAGCCGCCCCCGGTGCTCAGAGGGACCCCCCAGCAGCGGCCGGGCCCCCCCATCCCGCAGGGCCCTCCCCAGCCCGGCCCGGCCCTGACCTGGCGCGGGCGGCCACCGTTCCCCCTCAGCACTTCCGGGTTCTTCCCCACCTGCCGCAGCCTCGCTCTCGGTAGCCAATCAGAAACCGCCTCAACATCCGGGTATGCAGCACACTACACCTACTTCCGCCCGGTTGCCGAGCGGCTTCCGCACCACGTCGTGCGTGGTAACGTCACAGCGGTAGCTCTTAAAGGGGCAGCGCCTCTGAAAAGGCCGCGCTCCCCCCAGCCCAAACCCGGCCGTTCTCACCCCAAAACCGCGCCCGACCCCTCCCTCACGGGAAATCACTGCTCCGCAGCCTGGCTGGAGTTTGCACAGCGTGGAAATTTACTTTAGCAAAAGTAAAAATTTTATATTCGGGTAAAAAATGTTGCTGATTTTACCCATTATAGCGAAAAATGGGTAAAAAAGGATAAAAATGGGAGTTTTCATGGTCAGTCCCGTTCCTTGCCCTGAGGAAATCAACAAAAACCCGTTTTGTTGAAGGTCCAGGGGTACCTGAGGAAGTTTCCTTAGGATTATTCCAGAATCCCTCACAGATCAGTCACAGCACCGATGAAAAAATTCCTGTAAAAGCACCGGAGCTGTGACAAAACCAGATTAAAAACCAACCTCGATTTTTTAAAAACCTGCTGCCTGGCAGCTCCTGCTGCTCCCTGCAGGGCTCTCCTGGTGGAAAAGCACCAGAGCTGTGGGCAGTGAGAAAAAAGCAGGTTAAAAACGAGTTAAAAACCAGGTTAAAAATCAGATTAAAATCAGATTAAAATCAGATTAAAAGCAGCCCTGGGCAGCTCCAGCTGCTCCCTGCAGGGTTCTCCTGGTGGAGCTCTGCCAGGACACGTCCTGCTGGCCTCTCCTGGCCTGGGGGGGACTCAGCTCCTGGTGCTGCTGCTGCTTCTTCTTCTTGGGGGGTGGGGACAGGCAGCAGTTCCTGGGGGGCACAGGGCAGGGCAGCCCCAGGGCCTCCTGCTCCTGGTGATCCTGTCCCAAAAAATTCTGTTTCTTCTGCTCCTGGTGATTCTGTTTTTTGTGCTGTCTCTTCTCCAGCTTTTTCTGCTTCCTCTGTTCCTGGTGTTCCAGCTTTTCCTGCTTCCTCTCCTCCAAATGCTCCATCTCCAGATGATTCTGCTTTTTCTGCTTCCTCTGCTCCAGATGTTCCAGTTTTTTCTGCTTCCTCTGCTCCAGATGTTTCTGCTTTTTCTGCTTCCTCTCCTCCTGATGCTCCATTTCCAGATGTTCCAGCTCCACGTGATTCTGTCCTGGATGTTTCAGCTTTTTCTGCTTTCTCTGGTCAAGATGCTTCTGGAGCTCCAGTTTTTTCTGCTTCAGATGATTCTGCTCCTGATGCTCCAGCTTGTTTTTCTTCCTCTGTTCCAGATGGTTCTGCTCCTTCTGCTTCCTCTGCTCCTGATGCTCCATCTCCAGATGATTTTGTTTTTTCTGCTTCTTCTGCTCCTGATGCTCCATTTCCAGATGATTCTGCTCCAGGTGTTTCTGCTTTTTCTGCTCCCTTTTCTCTTGATGCTCCATCTCCAGATGATTCTGCTCTTTCTGCTCCAGATGTTTCTGCTTTTTCTCTTTCCTCTGCTCCTGATGCTCAGTTTCCAGGTGATTCTGTTCCTGATGTTCCAGTTTTTTCTGCTTCCTCTGCTCCAGATGCTCCATCTCCAGATGGTTCTGCTCCTGATAATTCTGCTTTCTCTGTTTCCTCTGTTCCTGATGCTCCATCTCCAGATGATTCTGCTTTTTCTGCTTCCTCTGCTCCAGATTTTTCTGCTCTTCCTGCCTCTGCCTGGCACTGCTGCTGCTCCTGCAAGGAAATTTGGGATCAGCACCCAAAAAAGGGCTGGGGGGAGCACCCAGAACCCCTCTGGGTGCACCCAGAGCCTTTTTTTCAATTCCCATCAGGAATTTTCAATCCCCATCAGGAATTTTTTTCAATTTCCATCAGGGATTTTTTTTCAATTCCCATCAGGGATTTTTTTCAATTCCCATCAGGAATTTTTTCCAATTCCCATCAGGGATTTTTTCCAATTCCCATCAGGGATTTTTTCCAATTCCCATCAGGAATTTTTTCCAATTTCCATCAGGAATTTTTTTCATTCCCATCAGGAATTTTCAATCCCCATCAGGGATTTTTTTCAATTCCCATCAGGAATTTTTTTCCAATTTCCATCAGGAATTTTTTTCCAATTTCCACCAGGGATTTTTTTCCAATCTCCACCAGGGATTTTTTTTCAATCTCCATCAGGAATTTTTCTCAATCTCCATCAGGAACTGGGGATGAGGGGAAGGAGCCCCAGCTGTGCCCAAAGCTGTCCTGGAGATGCTTTGGGAGCATTCCCAGGCACAAGAGCCTCCCTGCTGCCATTTTGGCCCTGAACAACTTTCAGAAATGTTTTTTTTTACCCTCCCAGAGCTGGGGGAGCCTGGAGAAATCCAGCTGGGGTTGTTCCAAAGGGAGGGAGCAGGGGAAGGGGCAGCACCTACCTGGGCACTGCCAGGGGGGGCTGGGGGTGCCTCTGGGCCTTTGCTGGGGCATTGCTTTCCTTCCTGAGATCTGAGCCCAAACCCTTCAGCTCACAGCTGCTTTGGAAAGAGAATTCCAGATGTTTTCACTGGGAAAACGGAGTTTTTCACCCACTGAGGGATCCCATCAGCTCTTCACACCCTGAAAGAGGCCTGGGGGGTTTTTCCATCCAGCTCCAACCCCACAATGGGGTGCAAAGGACCTTAAATCCCACCCAGGGACACCTTTCCCTCGCTCCTTGGACACTCCCAGGGATGGAGCAGCCCCAGGTTTCCTGGGAATTCCACCCCAGCCCCTCCCCTCCCTCACAGGGGGGATTTCTCCCCAAGCCCCACTAACCCTGTCCTCTGGGGGTTTCCCAGCCAGGCTCTCCTCTGCAGGTCCTGGATGTAGTTGGTTCTCTCCATGGGGTGCCCTCGGGATGTGTTGAACACTGGGGACACACAGAGTTACCCCAGAGCAGCTGAAACCATCCCAAAACTCTATTTTTCATTTCCTTTTTAGCTAACTAAAACAAAAGAAAAGTTCCCTGAACTGTAATTTTTCTTTTTTTAAAAACTGTTCAAATCTACTCTAAAGGAAAAACCTAAAAACCATCAGAGCCTAAAACACTACATTCCAAAGCAAAAAAAAATTAATAAAAAACTAAGCAAACCAAACTAAAATCTACCAAAAAAACTTTCTAAGTTTAATTTAATTTCTCTTGAAAACAGCACAAAATTTTGTTTAATATTATTCATTTTTCATATTTATAAACACTTGGCTAAATAAAATATTTTTTACACTTTTCTCAAAAAAAAAAATCTTTTCCCAAATAAAAAGAAAAGCCACTTAAAGCTACTTTTTTATAAAACCTCTTTTAAAAGTTTCCTCCCAAAATTTGCCCTTCCCTCCCTGAACATTCCCATCCCAGCAGGATGCTCACACTCTATGGCAGCATTGGGCTCCATGCCTTCAACCTCAATCAGGTACCTGAAAGAGCAGCAAAACATCTCTAATTAAACAATTAATTATGAAAACACTGATGGGCTTGGTGATGATTCAAACAGATAAAAAACGACTGGGGAGTTTTAAACCTTTTATTTATGGAGAATCAGCATTTAATGCTGAATTTTGGGATGGAAAAAATGCCTCCCTGTGAATCCTTGGAAGTTTGGGGTCACAGAAATCACTCCAGTCTGGTTTCCTCCTGTAGTGCCACCACTGAACCTCATCTGGCCAAGAACTGACCTGGAATTGCTATTACTGAGCTCTGGGCAAGGAGAACTCATCTGGCAGTGCCACCAGGAGAAGTGACCTGGCATTGCCACCACTGAGCCCCTCTGGGCAAGAACTCACCTGGAATTGCCACAAGGAAAAGTGACCTGGCAATGCCACCACTGAGCCCACCTGGGCAAGGAGAACTGACCTGGAATTGCCACCACTGAACCTCATCTGGCCAAGAACTGACCTGGAATTGCCACCACTGAGCCCCTCTGGGCAAGGAGAACTGACTTGAAATTGCCAACCTGGGCAAGAACTCACCCGGAATTGCCACAAGGAGAACTGACCTGGCAGTGGCACCAGGAGAACTCACCTGGAATTGCCACCACTGAGCCCACCTGGGCAAGGAGAACTGACCTGGCAGTGCCAGCACTGAGCCAACCTGGGCAAGGAGAACTGACCTGGCAGTGCCAGCACTGAGCCCACCCTGGCAGTGCCCCCAGCAGCAGCACTCACCTGCAGACCAGGTAGCCAGTCCTGTTCAGGCCATGTGTGCAGTGCACCCCGATGAGTTTATCTGCAACACACACAGGGCACCCTGAGCTGCTTCCCCTCCCCAATGTCCCAAATGTCCCCAGAATGAGCCCATCTGCCCCAAACCCCCCCACAGTGCAATACCCACACTCATCATGTGCTCAGGTCTAATTAGCACTCAGCTCATTAATTCTGGCTGCTCATCAGCTCAATCCCAAGTAAGGTTCAAATCCCAAAACCCTGCAGTGCTTTGGGGTGTGAGGGACCTCCAAGCCCACCCAGGTGAGCTCTGCCTCCATCCCTGCCCTGGATATCAGAGCCAAGGGGGATTCCTTCCCCAGCAAATCCAGTTGATTGGATTTCTTGGAGGTTGCCAGGCCCAGAGGAGGGGAAGGCAGGCTCACCGTTGTCCTTGTTGGCCATCAGGAACCCTCTCACCAGGTACCTGAACCTCAGGAAGGTTTTTCTGTTGGGGATCTCGTGGCCCACGGTCAGGATCTTGCAGTAGCGCATTGTGGGGGGCAGCTCCTGTGGGGAAAAAAATCAGCAATTTCCAGAAAAAGCACCAAAATCCTTATTAATTACACAATCACGGGTAATAAACCAGAAAAAAAAAATCCAGTTTTCCTCACACAAAAATTCTTATTAATTCAAGAATGACAGGTAAAAAACCAGAAAAATATGTGTGTCCCTCACACAAAAATTCTTATTAATTACACAATCACAGGTAATAAAACATGAGTTTTCCTCACACAAAAATTCTTATTAATTAAAAAATGACAGGTAATAAACCAGAAAAAAAACCCCAGTTTTCCTCACGCAAAAATTCTTATTATTTACACAATCACAGGTAAAAAATCAGAAAAAAACCCAGTTTTCCTCACATAAAAGTTGTTGTTAATTAAAGAATCACGGGTAGCAAAACAGGAAAAAAAAGAGTTTTCCTCACACAAAAATTCTTATTAATTACACAATCACAGGCAATAAAAGATGAGTTCTCCTCACATAAGAATTCTGATTAATTAAAGAATCACAGGTAATAAAACATGAGTTTTTCTCACACAAAAATTCTTATTAATTATACAATCACAGGCAATAAAAGATGAGTTCTTCTCACATAAGAATTCTGATTAATTAAAGAATTACAGGTAGTAAAGCAGAAAAAACTCAGTTTTCCTCACACAAAAATTCTTATTAATTACACAACCACAGGCAATAAAAGATGAGTTTACCACACACAAAAATTCTTATTAATTAAAGAATCACAAGTAATAAACCAGCAAAAAACTCAGTTTTCCTCACACAAAAATCCTTATTAATTAAAGAATGACAGGTAATAGACTAGAAAAAAACAGCTTTTCTTGCACAAAAACCCTTATTAATTACACAATCACAGGTAATAAAAGATCTGGGGGTTGGAGACTTGAGCAGAACCACCCCACTGTCCTGCAAGGCTGCAGCCCAGCCCCTGGCAGAGGATCCCAGCCCCCCAGGGAGCTGTTTTTGGGCAGAATTGCCCCGTTTGGAGCTCTTCCCTTAGGAGAAACCACAATTCCCACCCTAACAGCATCCCCAAATTTGGGCTGGTTCAGAGGATTTGGGGGTTGGAGACTTGAGCAGAACCACCCCACAGTCCTGCAAGGCTGCAGCTCAGCCCTGGCAGAGGATCCCAGCCCCCCAGGGAGCTGTTTTTGGGCAGAATTGCCCCGTTTGGAGCTCTGACCTCCCTGCCGTAGTAGCGCGTGGTGTAGGTCAGGTCGATGATCAGCCCCAGCTCCTCCTTCCTCTCCTGCACCTTCCTGAGGAGGTCACGAGGGGAAAATCTCTCCTCTGGCAGGAGGTTCTGCTCAAAGCTCTGCAGGAAATGATGGTTTAAAGCAGGAAATGGTATTTTAAAGCAGTTCCTACAATCTAGGGGTGGGGAGAGAGGACACTCCTGCTCTGGAGCGTGCTGGAGATCAGAGACAACAACCCAGGCTAAAAAAAGAAAATCACAGTTTGGTCACTGAATTCTGGGATTGTTTGGGTGAAAATTAAAAATTTTCATTTTCATTTTCACATTAAAATGATCCAGTTGAATTTTCACATTAAAATCACCCAGTTCATGGATTTGCTCAGAGCTTTGGGAGCTCCCAGGGGTGAGGGACAACTTTCACAGTGACAAACACAGCTGGGCACTCACTTCAGGTGCAAATTCATCCCAAACACGCAAATCACAGAATTCCTGAGGCTGCAAAAGCTCCTCAGCACCATCCAGTGCCAGCTGTGCCCGATGCCCACCTTGTACCCAGCCCAGAGCACTCAGTGCCACCTCCAGGGTGGGCAGCACCAAACCTGCAACACCTCCCTGCCCTTCCCAGGGAAAAATCCCTCCTGGTGTCCATCCTGGGGCTGCTTCCTCTCCTCCTCCCCAAACCTCCCTTCCCAGGAAGAAATCCCTCCTGGTGTCCAGCCTAGAGCTCATTTTTGTCCTCCTGTCCCTGTCCCAAACCTCCCTGCCCTTCCCAGGAATAAATCCCCCCTGATGCCCAGCCTGGAGCTGATTTTTTTTCTCCTGTCCCTGTCCCAACCCTCCCCACCCCTCCTAGCAAGAAATTCCTCCTAATCTCCAGCCTGGAGCTGATTTTTTTTCTCCTCTCCCCGTCCCAAACCTCCCCACCCTTCCCAGGAATAAATCCCCCCTGATGCCCAGCTTGGAGCTGATTTTTCTTCTCTTGTCCCCGTCCCAAACCTCCCCATCCTCCCCACAAATAAATCCCTCCTGGTGCCTCATCCTGGGGTTGTTCCCTCTCCTCCTGTCTCTGTCCCCTGGAGCAGAGCCCAGCTGCTGCCCCTCCCATACCCGGCTCTGCATTTTGGGGTCAGGAATTCCCTCCAGGAACCCCCCCAAGCCAAGCCTGCCCCTCCCCAGCCCCAAACTGCCCCCTCACCTTCTTCAGGGGCACCTTGAAGGCCACGAAGCGCGTGCCGGGCATCCTGCGGCCCAGGGGGGTGTACTCTGTCCACCTGAGCCACGGGGGGGTCACACGGGGCAGGGACCCCCGGCCCGGCCCCCCCAGAACCGGCAACACAGCCCCCCCAACCCGGGAACCCCGAATTCAGCAGCACTGAGAGCCCTCAGTGAAAAATCCCCCACGGCCAGGGACCCCCGAGCCATGGGACACAAAACCCCCAGTCCTGGGGACCCCTCAAACTCTGGCCAGCCCAGAGAACCCCAAATTCCCCCCCAGTCCTAAGGACCCTGAAGCCCACCCTGGCCCTGACCTGGGGACCCTCAAACCTCCACAGGGCTTGGAATTCCCAACACCCCCCTCAAACCCCCACAAAGCCTGGGACCCCCAAATCCCCCCTCAAACCTCCACAGGGCCGGAAATTCCCAAATCCCCCCTCAAACCTTCCCCGAACTCCCAAACTCCCCCTGGCTCAGGGACCTTCAACTCCCACGCTGGCCAGAGATCCTCAAGCGTCTCCCGGCCCGGTGACCCTCACACCCTGTATCCCTCACACCCTGTATCCCTCACACCCTGTACCCCCTCACACCCTGTATCCCTCACACCCTGTACCCCCACAGCCCCTGCGGCCCCTCAGACCCCAGAGTCCCTCACACCCGGTATCCCCAGAGTCCCTCACAGCCCCTCACAGGCCCTGGCCCCGCGCTCGGGCCGCGCTCACCGCTCCGGGACGCGGCAGGCCCCCCTGCCCGCCATGATGGCGACGCCACCGCGCCCGCGCGTGACGTCACTTTCGCGTCCGCGTATGACGTTACTTACGCGCCAGCCGCACGTGCGCGCGGGGTTACGCTGGTCACGCCTCCACACTGAGACCACGCCCATCACAGAGAGGCCACGCCCACCCGGGCGCCGCGCTGGGGTTCTCGCGCCGCGTAGCGGTCACGGGCGGTACTGCAGGAACAGAGCGGCGCCACAGAACCGGGACCGAACCGGGACAGAACCGGGACCGAACCGGGATAGAACCGGGACAGAACCGGGACAGAACCGGGACTGAACTGGGACCGAACCGGGACAGAACCGGGGACACCGAACCGGGACCGAAGCAGCATCACTGCCCCAGTACCGAACCAGTGTCATCAGTCCAGTACCAGCACTGGCGTCACCACACCAGCACCAACATCTCTGCCCCAGTACCGAACCAGGGAGCGGGGAATGATTGTGGGATGGGAAATCATCATCGTGGACATGGAAGTCAAATGGGAATGTGGGAATGGGAAATTATTGTGGGATGGGAAATCCTCGTGGACATGGGAAATGATTGTGGGTTGGGAATCCTCGTGGACATGGAAGTCAAATGGGAATGGGGATGAGAAATCCTCGTGGGAATGGGAAATCCAGACTGGGGTTAGGAAATCACCGTGGGAATGGGAAACGGAGGCCGTGGTTGGGAAATCACGGTGAGGATGGGAAATCATGGTGGGAAATCATCACTGGCATCCCCATCACTGCCCAGCACCAGCGAGGTGCTGAAAATCCTGAAAATCCCGGGATTTCCTGGCCTGGGACAAACCGAGCCGGGACAGGATTTTCCCATCCCCAACATCCCATTCCCAAGCGGGTGGTGGGGATGAGCCTGGAACAAACCCGGGAAGAAATCCCCTTTTCCAGAGGGAGGGGAGGCACCGGATCAGCATCCCCGCCGGGCAGCCGGGGCCGTGGGCAGGGCGGAGGGCACGGGCCGGTCCGACCCGCCCGGCCGAGCGGGATCGCGGCTCTCGGGATGCCCCGGGGCCGTCTGGGCACGGCGGGGCCGCTCCCCCGCCACGCACAGATCAGGTTGAACCTCCTGCGCTTCCAGCCCAGCCTGTAATTAGCGCTCGGGCCAGGCCGAGCAGGATCCGGGCCCTGGAAAGGAGCCGCGGCCGCCTCGGGGTGTGGGACCGGCGCAGGCTGAGGCTGGAGAGCTCATCTCACACCCGGCCAGGCCTCGGTGCCCCTCTCCACGCGCTGATTTTGTCTCCTTGTTGCTACCCCAGCTCTCAGGATGCTTTTCTGACCCCCGGGTACCCCATCCACACACGAGCATCCCCCCACAAGGACATTCCCACCCCGCCCCAGCCATGCCCAAAATCCCAAATCCTTCCTCCCAAGCTGGCTGTGGTGGGGTCCAGAACCCTCCAGCCCAAGCACAGGGGCTTCAGCACCCCCAAAAACCAAAACCCCGCGGAGGCCTCGCCGTGGCTTTGGGGACAGCCCCGACAGCGGGGACCCCGCGGCGGTGACTCAGGGGTGCCGGGGCTTGCCAAACACGCCCGGGATGGTTTGGGAGACGCCTCCACGCAGCCGCCCCGGGGAAGCCGTGCTGGGGGAACAAGCCACGGCAGCGTCTGGGCTCTGCTGACCCGTCAGGCCGGTTTCCCGGAGCGGCGGCAGCGCAGCCGGGGCCGGCGATCGCAGCGGAGCGAGGCCCCCGCGGCTCTGCGCTGGCCGGAGCCATGCGGGCGGCGGGGCTGCTGCTGCTGCTGCTGCTGCTGCTGGCCGGGGCGATGCTGCGGGGCGCGGGCAGCCAGCAGTGCCACCCTGCCGGCCCCGGGGCAGCGCCGGTGCTGCGCTTCACCGACAGGCACGCCGAGCTCCGGGTGCCGGCGCTGCACCGCGTGCCCAGCTCGCTGGATCCCCTCTATGCCCTCGTCCGGCGCTGCCTGGACCTCATCCAGCAGAACCCGCTGCCCACAGGTGAGCCCCGAGCTGGGGGGAAAGAAATTTGGGGTCGTTCAACGCAGTGGGTTTGCAAAGAAATGGGATTAGTTCGGCTGGGTTTTCTTCCTGTGGTTGGGCCGCTCTAAATTGCAGATAAATAATGAATGGCAGAGGGATTCACACCAAAATAAATGGTTGTGATAGATCTGTGAATATCCCCATTCCTTGCCTGGGATGTGGAGGGATTAAAAATGGGAGGATCTTTGAGTTAGTGGTAAATCCCTCAGGAATAATCCAGAAATTTGTCCTGAACCAACTGGAGGGCACTCTGCTTACTAGGGGGAAAAAACACAAAGTGAGGATGAGCTGGATAATGATTCCTCACCTCAAGCAGAGCGATCCCACTGCTGCCAGGACCTTGGGCGTTCTGCTGGCTGTGATCCCTGCATCCCAGAGCAGCTCCAGGGGTCCCCAGGGGTTCAGAAGAGGGTTCAGCCTCTGCCCCGGTGCTGCTGCCCCAGGAAGGTTGGGGATGCACCGGGTGGGGCCTCCTCTGCCTGTGCCATGATTTATTTTTTGCAGAGCTGCTCAGGACAGCCCTGAACGACCCCAGCTCGGTGAGGACATCGCAGGTGAGCCGGGCCGTGGGGCAGGGGATGCCACGGGGATGTTCCCACCTGGCACAGGGCACCCGGAGCACCCCGAGCTCGGTGCAGGGGCGCCCCAACGAGGCTCTCCCGTGGCGCAGGTGGTGCAGTACGAGCTGGGCTATGTCGTCTGCGCCGCCGTGGCTCTGCTCTTCACCGTGGCCGTGCCGGTGGCCGGGATGTGCTTCTGCTACTGCCGGAGCCGCCGGCGCTGCGGGGGCCGCCTCCGCGCCCACCGGCGCTCGCTGGGCTGCCGCCGCCGCTGCCTGCTGGCCTGCCTGTCCTTCACCTCCCTCGTCATCCTGTGAGCCCCCCGAGTCACCCCCGAAACCCGCGCTGCGCGGGGGGAACCGCGTCCTGCGGGGCCGCGCCGTCACCGCCCGCTCGCTCCCCGCAGGGTCAGCGTCACCTGCGCCTTGGTCACCAGCCAGAGGGTGAAGGGGCAGATGGAGCCGGGGCTGGGGGCTGTGCCCTCCACCCTGCGCACGCTGCGGCAGCACCTTGCCAACGTCCCCCAGGTGAGTCCCCGAGCGGCCTAGCCAACATCCCTCAGGTGGGTCCCTCAGCAGCCTTGCCAAGGTCCCCCAGGTGTGTCCCCGAGCACCCTCGCCCCCGGCACGGGGCGCTGCCCAGGGATGGCCGCGTTTCCCTCGGGGGATGGTTCGCCAGGCAAGAGGAGATGACGCGGCTGCCTTAAAAATGCGTTCCGGAGGGCAACGCGGGGCTCCCTGCCCTCCCCGCGGCTGAGCGGCTCCTCTTTCCCGGCAGGGCGTGCAGATGGTGGTGGACAAGTTCGAGGTGCCCCGAAAGCAGATCAGCTCCGACCTGGGGGGTAAGCAGGGCACCGGCAGCACCCCGAGCTCGGCCCGGGGATGGACTCGGTGCTGATGGAGCCGAGCTCGGCCCGGGGATGGTCCCGGGGATGGTCTCGGTGCTGATGGAGCCTCGGTGCCCTGCAGGGCTCAGCCGAAGCGTGGGGCTCTCCATCCACGCCCAGCTCCAGGCCATGACCTACGCGGCGGTCGCCGACCTGCAGGACCGGGCCGGAGGTACGGCCGGAGCTCCGCTGTCCCCGGCACCGCCAGCGGGCCGCAGCCTCTCCGTGGCGGCCGAGCGGAGCAGCGTGACCGAGCCCTGGGCTTTCTCTTTAAGACCTACAGAGCTCGCTGCACCATTTACAGATCGTGCACAGGACGGCGCGGGCGCTGGCGGCGGCGCGGGCCGAGCTGGAGCCGGCGCTGCGGGAGCGGAGGCGCCGCGTGGTCGCGCTCCTGGACGACCCGCGCTGCACCTCGTGCGCCAGCGTCCTGGGCAGGGCACAGGGCCTGCAGCTGGGCGCCGACTACTCCAAGGTGGGCACGGGCTCCCGGTGGCCCCGGTCGCCTCCCCACGCCGCCGCCCCGGGGCTCACGGGGTCCTTTGTCCACCCTCCCAAGGTGCCGTCGGTGGAGAAGGTGTTGAAGGCGCTGGCCGGTCTGCCCCGAAGTGACTTTGCGGAGATGATTCGCCAGGTTTGGGGGTCGGGATGAAGCTTGGGGGGGTCCAGCACCCACAGGCAGCTCCAGCACCCCCTCTTTCCCTGCAGGGCAACGGCACCTTCAACTCCATCCCGGAGCTGGCCGTGGAGAGGATGGCGCAGGTCATCCAGGGTGAGTGGGGCCGCCAAAGCGAGCGGGGACATCCCCCACGCGGTGAATCCTTTTGGGGACACGAGGTGGGGTGCGGGGACCATCCAGCCCTGCAGCCCATCCTCGTTCCCGCAGATTTGCGGGCCGATTTGTCCCGCACGGCGGAGAAGGTGCAGTCCATCGCCGACGGCTTCCCCCTGCCCGACTACACGCGGCCGGCCAGCGAGGCGCTGGCGGAGGCGGAGCAGCGGAGCCGGCCGTACCTGCGGGAGGCGGAGCGCTTCGAGCGCTACAGGTGAGCCCGGGGGCAGCCACATGCGCCCTTACCCAAAACGCCATTAAAAAAAATCATTGCCTTCTCTACTTCAAGCCAGCTGGGACTAATAATAGTCACAATCGGACTAAACCTCCCCGAACTCGCCTTCTTCCACATCTCAGCTCACGCGTTCTTCAAAGCCGTGCTCTTCCTATGCTCAGGCTCCATCATTCACAGCCTAAATGGCGAACAAGATATCCAAAAAATAGGAGGGCTCCAAAAGATACCACCCACAGCCGCTGCATGCCTCACCATGGGCAACCTCGCCCTAACAGGAACACCATTCCTAGCAAAGAAGGGCCCCGAGCCCCCGGTGCCTCAGCCCCGTGTCTCGAGGCTGTGCCCTTGCTGCTCTTCCCTCCAGGTGGATCGCGGGCACGGTGCTGTGCTCCATCATCCTCCTCATCCTCGCCTGCAACGTGACGGGGATGGCCCTGGGGGCGTACGGGCTTTCCAAGCGGGAGGATCCCAGCGACTACGAGTGCCGAGGAGAAGCTGGCGCCAAGTTTCTGCTGGTGTAAGGGTTTATCTGGGCGCTGGGGGGCTGCTCCATCTCACTGTGTTTATCTGGGTGCTGGGGGGCTGCTCCAACTCACACACCCCCCAAAAAACCCCAGGTAAAGCCAAGGGAGGGGCTGGGAGAGGTCCCAGCGGAAAAGCTTTTGAAGGCACCGCCTGCACCGGCAGCTTTGGGAGAAGCTGCTGCTCCCTGGGAGCTGGCGGCTCACCCCGCTGCCAGGGAGAGCCCTGCCCTGCCCAGCGCGGCGTGCCCGGGCTCGGGAAGGAGCCGCGGGGCTGCAGCTGGACGGGCAGGTCCCTTCCTGCCCGCTCGGGGCTGCGAAGCCACCGGCGCCGCCTCCTCTCCCTCTTTCAGCGGCGTGGCCTTGGCTTTCCTGTTCTCCTGGCTCCTCATCCTCCTGGTTTTCGCCACCTTCCTGGTCGGGGGCAACATCCAGACGCTGGTTTGCAGGAATTGGGTCAACCAGGAGATTTATAAGGTGGGTGGCCACACATCCACACATTGCCCAGTAAATCTCTCCTTCCGTGCACCAAAACACCTCCAAAGGCTCTGTGTCCTCCCCCTAAACCCAACCGGAAAAGCCCCGTCCTAGACCAGAAGATTAAGTTTAGGATTAACTCCTCGGATTTGCATCATCAGCTGGGAATCGCCTTTGTGCTGTTCATTCACTTCCTAATTGCTGTTCCCTGATTCTTGGGGTGCTTGATGGGGGTGATGGGGGTGGGAGAGGGATTGGGGCCGTGGGACTGGGGTCAGGACTGTCCCCATGGCAGTGCCACACTCAGGCAGGTCCCTCCAAACTCACCAGGCCAGGCTCCTCATTGGGAAATGTCCAAATAAACCCAGAATTAGTTCAGGCTGCCATAAGCTCCCCCAGGATACCCCTGCGAGGGCAGAGCACCCCCAGAATCCCTGCTGGGAGCGCCCCTGCCTTCCCCTGACCCCCTTTCTCCTCCTGTTTGGCCCAGTTCATCGACACCCCGGGGAATCTCCCTCCGTCCATGAACCTCACCCGCCAGCTCAACCTCAGGAGGGACTCCAACCTCAGCTCGGCGTACAGGTGAGCGCGGCAGGAGCCGCCCCGTGCCGCTGGGGCAGGTTTGGGATTGCTCTGCCGACGCCCCCTGTGCCTCGCAGGGAGTGCAAGAGCGGCGCGGGGCTCTGGGAGGTGCTGCAGCTCGACAGCTCCTACGACCTGGATGAGCACCTGAGAACCCCACAGGTGAGGGCCGGCTCCCGCCGCAGCCGCTGCTCACGGGCAGGGGGAGGCAGGAGCTTTGCTGAGGTTACCGGGAGCCCCGCAGAACGCCCTGTCCCGCCCTGCAGTACACGGCTGACTTCCAAAAACGCCTGGGAGACTTCACGGCGGACCTGGGGGCCGTGCGGCTGCTCCGCAGCGAGGGCAGGCAGGACCTGGAGACCTTCGCCCGCAGCGGGCTGGACGAGGTGGACTACGGGCGCTTCCAGGAGGAGGTGAGGGGTGCTCGCCATCACCTGGACCCGCTGCGCGGTGTGGGGCCGGATTTTGGGCAGCCCCCGACTCTGTTTCCACGCAGATGAAGAACCCCGTGGTGCAGACCAGCCTGCCCGGCTTGGCGAGGAACCTGGAGGGGCTGCAGAAGATGCAGGTGAGCGGCGGGGCGGGCGAAGAGGGAGCCCTCGGTGGTCTCGGGGCCGGGCTGACCCCGCCGTGCCCCGCAGAGGAACAGCACGGTGGCCGCGCGGCTCGCGGCGGAGGCCAGGGCGCTGTGGCACATGCAGAACTCCACGGTGCAGTCGCAGGAGGCTTTGGTGGTGAGTCCGTGCTGGGCTGGTGGCAGCGGTGCCGCTGGCAGCCCCTTGAAGGGGAAAACGAGGTTTCTGAACCTTTCTTACCTTCGTGTCCTGCAGGCAAAGCTGGGGGAAAGCGTCCAGTTCCTCTCCCGTTTGGCACCACACCTCAAGGTACTCGCATGTCTCTTCCAGCCCCAAAAAACTCATGGTGCTCCATAGGTCCCATCTGCCAAAGACCAAGAAAATACAGCTGCAGGGTGATGGGAGAGCCAGGAAAAATGCCAGCCAGGAAAATCAGTCTCCTGTAGGGATTAGATTTGCTGTCACACAGAAATCCCCCTATAAAGGGGTTTTCCTGCTCAGGGCACATCCCCCTTTCCCTGCCCGGCACCCAGACCCAATTTGGGGCTGCTCCCTGCATCCCCTGGGCACCCACCCCGCTGCTCCGGGCCCTGAGGATGCTCTGCCCTCGCTGTGCCTCCCCAGGAGCGGGTGAGGAGGACTCTGGCCACCACAGCTTCGGTGGAAGCCCGGCTGCCCCTGCAGGCCCAGCAGATCCTGCGGCAGGTGAGGTGGGGCCGGGTGAACCATCGAGAGTAGAATTTGCTACAGCCAGGAGGAAGGAGGGAGAAGAGGGCACCGGGAGCCTTCAGCCCTCGTTTCCCAGCCTGTATTAGCCGGGAGAGAGAGGCTGGGGAGTGCGGGGATGGAGCCGGGATGGGGAACGCAGGGATGGAGCCGGGATGGGGAATGCGGGGATGGAGCTGGGATGGGAAAGTGCGGGGCTGAATCCGGATTGGGAAGCACGGGGCTGAATTGGAATTGGGAACTGTGGGGTTGCACCAGAATTGGGAAGTGCGGGACTGAATCTGGACTGGGAACTGTGGGGTTGAATCGGAATTGGGAAGTGCGGGGTTGAATCAGAATTGGGAACTATGGGCTGAATGGGAATTGGGAACTGCGGGGCTCTCCCTCCACGCTGCCTCCCCCTGCCCAGGAGCTCGGCTGCTTCACCAGGAAGGAGCTGCGCTATTTCACCCAGTACCTCAACTGGGTCGGGCAGACGGTGAGAGCCCCCCTGTCACCCCACGGGGATTTTTGGGGCCCAGGAGGCCCCACGGATCCCTCCCCACAAGCAAACCGCCCGCCAGCAGCCAGGCGTGACGCTTGTCTCCTTGCAGCTGAGGGAGGACGTGGCTTCATGCCAGCCGCTGGCCACGGCCCTGGACAACGGGCGGGTGATCCTGTGCGACCGCATCGCCGAGCCCTGGGTGAGCATCGCCCTCCCCGGGGCTCCGGGAGGAGCTGCGGGAGCACCGCGGCTGCCCCTGCCCTCCCGGCACCGCTCAGCCCGGCCGGTTCTCCTTGCAGAACGCCTTCTGGTTCAGCCTGGGCTGCTGCACCTTCTTCCTCATCCCCAGCATCATCTTCGCCGTCAGACTCACCAAACACTTCCGCCCCATCCGCAACCGCCTCATGTGAGGGGCGGGCGGGGACGGGGGACACGAGGGGACGAGGGGGACACGGGGAGGATAAGGACATGGGGGGACGAGGGGGACATGGGGAGACGAGGGGGACACGGGGACGGGGAGGACAAGAGGATGAGGGGGACATGGGGCAGGAGGACAAGGGGATGGGGAGAACACGCGGACAAGGAGGACAAAAGGACGAGGAGGACATGGGGATAAGGAGGAGGACACAGGAACGAGGGAAGGACATGGGGACAAGGAGGACAAAGGGACAGGGAGGCCATGGGGATGGGGAGGACACGGGGATGGGGGTGTGGACCCCTCCCTGACCATCCCTCGGGCTTTCTCCATCTCTCCTGCAGCTCCACGGGCTCAGAGGAGACCTGTCCCTTCCACATCCCCCGTGTCACGGCGCTCAAGCTCTAGGATGAGGCTCTGCCGGGCGCGGCGCCCCAGGAGCTGCCACAAACCCAACCCCAACCCTAAACCCAAACTCGTGCCAAAGCTCCGGGTCCCTCTGGCACCTCTCAGAGCTTGGGATCCCTCTGCCATCTCTTTCTCGGTGTCCTTTGGGGTCTGGCGTCCTTCCCGAGCATGGGGCATCCGGAGATTTGGGGTCTCTGGGGAGCTCCTGGAGATTTGGGGTCTCTGGGGAGCTCCCAGAGATTTGGGGTCTCTGGGGAGCTCCCAGAGCCCGGCTGGAAGGGGAGGCTCCCCCACCCCTCTCACACCTCACACTCCCGGCACCCCTGGGCAGTGTGGGGCACATTAAAACCCTCCCCAAAAATCTGCCCCTGGCTCTTCTGTTCGCACCCTCCATGTTCCCGTTGTCCACAGGGAACGGTTCTGAGGGGATTTGGGGTGAGGGGGCTGAAGGGCTTTGGGATTAGGGGAGCCCACGGCTGAGGGGATTTGGGGTGAGGGGATGTAAGGCCAAAGAGTTTTGGGATGAGGGAAGCCCACAGCTGGGGGGATTTGGGATGAGGGGAGCCCACAGCTCTGGGTTTGAAGGGATTTAGGGGAACTTCAGGGTTGAGGTTATGGCTGAGGGGGGCTCTGGGGCTGGGATTGTGGCCAGGGGGGTTACAGGGACAAGGGGGCTCGCAAGGGACCAGGCCTGAGGTGGCTCCAGGGCCAAGGGGGTGACACGGCCATGAGGTCCAGGACCGAG
>JAWMRF010000080.1:682624-722754 GCA_035221435.1 Sphenopsis melanotis | reverse complement strand
CAGGGACGAGCGAGTCCAAATCCCAAACCTGGAGCTCCAAATACCAAACCTGGAATTCCAAATCCCAAACCTGGAGTTGTTGCCCATCACCAGGGACAAGCAAATCCAAATCCCAAACCTGGAATTCCAAATCCCAAACCTGGAGTTGCTGCCCATCACCAGGGACGAGCAATTCCAAATCCCAAACCTGGAATTGCAAATCCCAAACCTGGAATTCCAAATCCCAAACCTGGAGTTGCTGCCCATCACCAGGGACAAGCAAATCCCAAACCTGGAGCTCCAAATCCCAAACCTGGAATTGCTGTCCATCCCCAGGGACAGGCAAATCCCAAACCTGAAATTCCAAATCCCAAACCTGGAATTCCCAGGGATGAGCAAATCTCAAACCTGGAACTGCAAATCCCAAACCTGGAATTGCAAATCCCAAACCTGGAATTCCAAATCCCAAACCTGGAATCCCTCCCCATCACCAGGACTGGGCTCTGCATCCCCCTGAGGTTTTATTTCGGGCCTTGTGAACGATCCCACCCAAACCACTGAGCTTGAAGGGCGTTTAATTCAAACATTTCTGGGCATAAACCCAGATTTTTGGCAGAAAAAGCATCACTAATGAACCCAGAGAGATGAATTTTCTTTTTGTGGCCCACAAATCCGTGTCCAGGTGGCAACAGGAGAATTTCTGGCTTGAACAGGGGCTCGTTTGGCCTTTGTGACTGTGGGAAACTTCAGCATCTCCTGCCTGTGTTATGATTAATCCTGGGGTAACTCCATAACTGCTGCAAAAAAATACATTTAGGACCCAAAGTGAATTATTTCTTGCTGTATCCAGGGATGCTGAGATGCCCACCCACACCAAGGATGCTCCTCTCACCCTCCCCAGCAGCAAGGGGAGATTTTGGGGGGCAGCTCAGCCTCGGGCAGGATGGAAAATCCCCTTTTTAACATTAAACCCACGGCAGCAGTGACTCAGAGCCCTTGGCATTGCCAGGAGGCATTTAAGGGTTTTGGCAGCTTGGCCTTTTTGTTTTTTTGGTCTTTAAGCTGTTTTCCAAAGGATTTGCAGCCCCGGTGGGGATTGTCCCTTGTCCTGGCTGGATTATGCACACGGGTGGAAATGAGATTTATCCCCCTTGGAAATGGGATTTATCCCTCCTGGAAATGGGGGAAATGGGAGAAATGGGATTTATCCCCCCCAGAAATGGGGGAAATGGGATTTATCCCCCCCTGGAAATGGGATTTATCGCCCCCAGAAATGGGGGAAATGGGATTTATCCCCCCCTGGAAATGGGGGAAATGGGATTTATCCCCCTGGAAATGGGGGAAATAGGATTTATCTCCGGGGCAGTGTGGGAGATGCCCGGAACGCCAGCAGCATTCACTGAGTCACTGGATGCTGGCAAACTCTGAATCCCAAAAATACCCATTAATTAACGGGAATTTGGGTGAAACACGCAGAATTTGGGAAAAGAACCCCCTGGGGCCAGGCTGGGCGTTGCCTTCCCTGCAGCACCACTGAGTGCCCAAAAGCTCCGGGGTTGGGCTGGATCCATATATGTATGTATGTAATAAATAAAATAAATAAATAATAAATAAATATATAAAAATACATCTATTTCTACATATATAAAATAGATAAATACATGTATATATATATATATACATATACTAAAATATAAATACACATATATACATATATAAATATATTAAAAATACATATACACAAATATATAAACATATACATATTTACCTATGTATGCATATATGTAAATATATAAAAATAGATAAAAATAAAATAAGCATATATAAGACAATAATAATAAATATAAATACAATGATAATACAATAATAAATAAAAATATATACATACAATAATGAATAAATTTTTATATATACATATATAAAAATACATATATATACATATATAAAAGTACATATATATATACATATATATACACATATATAAAAAATATTTACATATATAAAAATACATATATATATGTATATATATAAAAATACATATATATACACATATATAAAATATATATATATACATATAAGTACACACATATATATATAAAAACACACACGTATATGTATAAAAATATATAAAATATTTTACATTTATGTATAAATGAAGGGTTTGGGAGGATGATGAATACCTTGAGTCCAATGCTGTTCATTCTGCAGCTGGATTCGAGGGGACCAGCCGTGTTTTCTGTGACCCACAGGTGAGGCAGGGCTGCCCCCTGACGCTGTCCTTGTCCCCACAGCCATGGCCCGGCTCCTCGGCACCTCCTGCCTGCTGCTGCTGCTGCTCCTGGGCCTCTGCGCCGACGTCGCCTCCTCCAAGAAGGGCAAAGGCAAACCCGGCGGGGGCGGCTGGAGCACGGGCAGCCGCCAGCCCAGCTACCCCCGCCAGCCTGGCTACCCCCAAAACCCCGGCTACCCCCACAACCCCGGCTACCCCCACAACCCAGGCTATCCCCACAACCCAGGCTACCCCCACAACCCCGGCTACCCCCACAACCCCGGCTACCCGGGCTGGGGCCAAGGCTACAACCCATCCAGCGGAGGGACTTACCACCAAAAACCCTGGAAGGCGCCCAAACCCAAGACCAACTTCAAGCACGTGGCGGGCGCGGCGGCGGCGGGCGCCGTGGTGGGGGGCTTGGGGGGCTACGCCATGGGCAGGGTGATGTCGGGCATGCACTACAGCTTCGACAGTCCCGACGAGTACCGCTGGTGGAACGAGAACGCCGCGCGCTACCCCAACCAGGTCTACTACCGCGACTACCGCGACCAGCGCGGCGGCCCCGTGCCCCAGGACGTCTTCGTGGCCGACTGCTTCAACATCACCGTCACCGAGCACAACATCGGCCCCGCCGCCAGGAAGGGCAACGCCTCGGACGCCCTCAACCAGACGGAGGCGGAGCTGGAGACGCGCGTGGTGACCAAGGTGATCCGCGAGATGTGCATCCAGCAGTACCAGGAGTACCGGCTGGCCTCGGGCGCGTGGCAGCGCCTGGCTGACTCCCCGCTGGCCACCCTGATGCTCCTCGTCCTCGTCGTCCTGCATTAGGGCGCCCCACGCCGTCCAGGTGTCCCCCGCGGGGTCCCCACGCCCACCCCGGTCTCACTTGGTTTTGGTGAGGAGCCCCCCGGGGCGATCCGCGGCGCCTCAGGGTTAGGCAATGGGATGAAAATGTCTTTTTCTGCCCCAAAAATGGCTCCGGGATGGTGCTGGAGCACAGAACCGCGGCCTTCGCCTCCTCATCCTCCTCGGGGTCACCCCGAGAGGGACCAGGCAGAGGGGAGCTCTCCTTGGCGTCCCTGCAGGAGCTTTTCCAAAAATCCTCTTTGTTAGCAGGCAGGGATTTGTCTCACCCCCGTTCCCTGGGGTACCCCTGGGGTTCTCAAGCTGCCAGGTTGCAATTTGAACCCTTCCACCCTAAAATAAAACCCTTCCCCGTGTACATAAGGAGCTGCCACTCCACACCCTGCATGCTGCAAAAGCCCCTTGCAGCAAGACACCAAAATAAAGTCATTTTTTACTCCCTGTCACAGCGAGGCTGAGGCACTGGTCAGTGCTGAGAGGCAGAAAGTGCTGCTGAATGCACCAAACACCCCCAAAATGGTGTTACTGCCCGAGAAAAAGCTAGTTTGGGTGCTCCAGGTGACAAGCTGTGTTTGTGCTTCAGCACCTGGACCTAAGGGACGTTAAAATGCAGCACAAAGGATTCTCAGGGGGGTCAGGCACGTAGCAAGAGACTGAAAGCAGCTGAACCACGCCGGTACAGCAAACAGCATCGGGAAAAACAGGCCTGGGAAAGGGAGATGCTTAAAAAAATGTCACTTTTGTGAGTAATTCCTTTGCCCTGTGGAAGCAACGGGTGAAATTCTTAATTCTTGCTTCTCATGTGGCTGCTGGGCTGGGGACGAGCTGTAACACCCGTGGCGCTGCGTTCAATATCCCTCGTGTAATTTTGTTTTTTGCAAGGCACTGAATAACACTGTCCTAAATGAGATTTTTTTTTAAAATTTTTTTTTTCCTTTTTGCATCGGTGTAAGCTAAGTGAAGATATATATATATTATATATAAATATCTATAAACAAAGACAACCCTTCCAGGACAGCCAAAGCAGGGCTTTGAGGTGCCCCGTGCTCTGCGACACGCGGATGTTTTGTAACCCCGTCACGCTGCATGCCCGGGATTTGCCGTGCTGAGCCTTTTCTAAGTGTTCCACGTCTGGTACAAATTAAAACGGATCAAGCCAAGGTGCCCGGCAGCCTCCTTTGTGTGCCAGCGGCCCCGCGGCATTTCTGCATTTCCCGCATTTCTGCATTTCCCGCATTTCTGCATTTTCTGCATTTCCGCCCTCCCCGTCCTCCTGAGGGAGCTTTTGTTCCCTTCCAGCCCCAATTTGGCCCAAACCCTGCAGTCCCAGTTAACCTTTTCTCCTCCCCTGCTCCCACCCATGGCATCGCTGCCGTCCAAGAGGAGTTTTCTAATTTCTGTCTCATTCCAGTTTCTGTTCTAATAAAGGAGTTTTTACATTTGCTGTTTCGGTGGCGTTAAGCCCAACCCAATCCCTGTTTCATCCTGGAGACTTTATCGTGGAATCCTGGAGTGCTTTGAGTTGGGAGGACCTTAAAGCCCATCCAGTGCCACCCCTGCCATGGCAGGGACAATTCCCACTGTCCCAGGTGCTCCAGCCTGGCCTGGGACACTGCCAGGGATGGAGCAGCCCCAGCTCCTCTGGGAATTCCATCCCAGCCCCTTCCCACCCTCATTCCATCCCAAAATCCCATTTAAATCTCCCCTTTCCCAGTGGGAGCCATTCCCTGTGTCCTGTCCCTCCATCCCTTATCCCAAATCCCTCCCCAGCTCTCCTGGAGACCCTTCAAGGCCTGGAATGTGCTGGAAGCTCTTCCTGGAGCCTTCCCTTCTCCAGGAGAACATTCCCACCCTTCCCTTCTCCAGGGGAGCATTCCCAGCCCTCCTTGGGTCCTTCCCTTCTCCAGGTGAACATTTCCAGCTCTCCCTAGCAGCTCCAGCTCCTCCAGGTGGGCTCCCAGCCCTGCAGGTGAGGTCTCACCTGAGCAGAACCCCCCGGAGCTGCTGCCCTCTGCTGGGGCTGGGCCCAGGCTCGATGCAAATCAGCATCAATGGGATTTATTTCCATTTATTTGCATGGTGCAAATCGGCATCAATGGGATTTATTTCCATTGATTTGCATGGTGCAAGTCGGCCTCAATGGGATTTATTTCCATTTATTTGCGTTTCACAGCCGCAGGACCCCTCCTCCAACAGCCCCGCGGGAGGAGGAGAAATTCCCCCAAATCAGGAAGGAAAAAACTTCACCTCGTCCAAAGGAAGGGAAAGAAAGAATAGATTTTAAAATCCCCCATTTCCCGAGATGAACTCATGGATATTTCCAGGAGGAGGCTCCCAGCACTTGCACCCTGAACTCCCCTGGGGAGGGTTTGACCTCAGCAGCAGCAGAATTACAAACTTCTCATTTTTAACCCCAAAACCTTCAATTCCCTCCCTCCCAGTCATGGGAAACACATTGGCAATGCTCAGAGGAGCTCAAAAATAACATTTCCCCCTCCCTGCACACGCAGCACCCTGGTTTTTTAACCCTCCACGGGGGTTTAGGGTGATTTTTGGAAGGTCAGAACTTTCCTGGCTCTGGGAACACCCAAGTGGGGTGACACTCTCTGAACTCTTGTGTCCTTTAAGGACAGCTGGATCAAATTTCCCCTCTGCAGCGATCTGCTGAAGCTGAGAAATTAATTAATTAATTAATTAATGAGCTAAATACTCCAAATCCTGCAGCGTGCACAGGAGCCACGCGTGGAGGAGTTCCTGATTTACCAGGATGGCAAGAAATACACCCCAAAATGTAAATATCCCCCAAAATGTAAATACCCCCCAAAGTGTAAATACCCCCCAAAGTGTAAACAACCCCCCAAAGTCTAAATACCTCCCAAAAAATTTAAATATTCCACCGAAGTGTAAATACCTCCCCAAAAAAAGTGCAAATACCCCCCAATGTCTAAATATCCCCCCCAAAAGCGTAAGTACTCCCCCAAAGTGTAAATACCCCCCCAAAGTGTAAATACAATAAAATCTGAGGTTGTTTTTTTAGGGTTTTCTCCAGATCTCTCATCACACAGTTCTTGGCATCCCCCAAATACACCCCAAAGTGTAAATACCCCCCAAAATGTAAATACCCTCTCAAAATATAAATACAATTAAACCTGAGGTGGTTTTTTTTTAGAGATTTCTCCAAATCTCTCCTCACACAGATCTTGGCATCCCCCAAATACACCCTAAAGTGTAAATACCCCCCCAAAATATAAATACAATAAAATCTGAGGTGTTTTTTTTAGAGTTTTATCCAAATCTCTCCTCACACAGCCCTTGGCACCCCCCATCTCCCCAGATAAACACCCCTCACCCAGGCAGACCAGCTGAATACGTTTTTCCTGCCTGGAAAAAGCCGTAAAAAGAGGAATTTTGGTGCGCAGCTGCCCGGTTTGCAGAGAGCCGGAGGAGGAGCAGCCGGATTTAGAGGAGCCCGGATCTCAGCCTGGTTTTATCCCGGGGATCCCGGGCCAACAGCTCCATCTCCCGTCCGAGCCCGGCTGCAGCTCCGGGCTCGGCTTTACACGGCTGAATTTGGGCTGGATAGCCAAAAAAAACCGCTCCAAACCCCGGCTGGGCTTTGTGCTGCTGGGAAATGCCTGGATTTTTCTTCTCCACCCACCTGGAAAAGCGCATCCCCCCTCAGAGATTCCCATCCCAGCGCTAGGAACGATGGATTGGGTTAAAAGCAGAGGATGTCTCAAGGCCAAACTTTATTGCGAGGCTGAGGCCTCGGTTTCCCAGCCCCACGCCCCGCTCCCCGCGAGTCCCAGCGCTCTTTTGGGGAGAAAGGAGCGGTTTTTGGGGGAGCCGTGCAGCGGGGGTGGCTGCGGGGGCCGAGCTGCACAGGTCCTGGCAGGGCTGCCCGTGCTCACGCAGCTCCTGTCCCGGGTGGGATCCACCCGGTCCCGGGTGGGGTTCGCAGGATCCACCCGATCCCGGGTGGATTTGCAGAATCTCTCCAGTTCCAGGCGGGCTCGCAGATCCCTCCGGTCCCGGGTGGATTTACAGGATCCGCTTGATCCCGGGTGGGTTCGCAGAATCTCTCCGGTCCTGGGTGGGTTTTCAGGATCCATCCGATCCCGGCTGGGGCTCGCAGGTCCATCAGGTCCCGGTTGGGTTCTCAGGATCCACCCGGTCCCGGCTGGGGCTCGCAGGATCCATCAGTCCCGGGTGGATTTGCAGGATCTCTCCGTTCCCGGTTGGGTCTCGCAGGATCCGGCTCCCGGTGCGCCCCCAGCTCCGCCCGCCGGCCGGGAGCGCCTCTCCCACCTCCCCAAGCCACATCCAATCTCCCAGGAAAGTCACTTCTGTCCAAAGCACCGCACGGGGGTGCCCGGGGGTGCCCGGGGGTGCCCGGGGTGCCCTCAGCGCTGCAGCCCGTGGCTCACCAGGCAGGCTCCCGATGCCAGCAGCAGGGCGAGCCCGAGCCCGGCTCTCCGCTGCCGGGGGGCTCTGCTGGGGGCTCCCCGCTTGCCGCCCAGCTCGGGCCAGCCCCCGGCGTGGAACCCGCCCGCCGCCGGGGGCTGCCTGGCCGCCGGGACGCCGTGCCCCAGGCGGGACGGCCGCGGGCGGCCCAGCAGCCCCATCCCGTATCCCGCGGCCGCTCCGGCCGCGATGGCTCCGGCCACCTTGGAACCGCGGCCCGGGGCGCTCCCAGCGCGGGACACGGCGCGGAAGCCCCCGCGGAGCCCCCCGGGCCCGGAGCTCCTCCCGGGGGCCCCGCGGCGGCCGCCGGCGGCGTCGCTGAGGAGGGCGAGCAGCAGCAGCAGCAGCAGCGCCCAGCGGCGGGCGCGGGCCGGGGGCCGCATCCTGCCCCACCTGCGGGACAACGGGGCCGTGAGAGCGGGGGGCCCGCCCGGAGCGCGGCTCCTGCGGGTTTGGGGTTTTTTAAATCGTTTTTACCCTCTGAGCTGGGAGGGAACCCCAAGGATGGGAAGCGGCTGTTCAGCGGGTTGGGTGGTGGGAGGTGGGGGGGTCACGGGTGGAGCTCGGTGACCTCAAAGGTCTTTTCCAAGCATTCTGTGAGTCTGGGGCTCTTTGAGTGGCAAAGCCCCAAACTTGGTGTTATTAGCACCAAGCTAACCCCAGTGGCTTTTATCTCTATATACTGTCTCCATTTATCTCTATATATCTCTAATTATTGAGATAATAATTATTATCTCAATAATAATTATTGAGATAATTATTATCTCTATTGTCTCTATTTGTCTCCATATGATCTCTATTTATCTGTCTATATTGTCTCTATTTATCTCTGTATTATCTCTATTTATCTCTCTATATTATCTCTATTATATTCTATATGATCTCTATTTATCTGTCTATATTGTCTCTATTTATCTCTATACTATTTCTATTTATCTATTTATTCTATTTGTCTATTTATCTCTATATTGTCTCTATATATCTCTCTATATTATCTCTACTTGTTTCTCTACATTATCTCTATATTGTCTCTATTTATCTCTCTGTTATCTCTATTTATCCCTCTATTATCTCAATTTTATAATTTATATATTCATTTATTGTCCAGGTTACAATGTACTATAGATAAAACAGAATATATAACAATATGGGATCAATAACCAATGATTTCTAATAGAGACCATTAATACATAATAATAGATAATGTTGTGTATCATATAATATTAGATTATTATATTACTATATTATTATATTATTAAGTATTGTGTTATTCTATTTTATGTTATTATATTGTTATTTTATATACTATTATATTGTTATATGAATAGGCATTGTATTATTTTATTCTATATTATTATATTGTATATTGTAATATTATATTCTATATTATTATATTATGATATTAATAAGTGTGGCATTATTTTATTACATTTTAATGTATTTATACCTATTTTTATATATTATATTGATATGTAGTCAATACATTCCAATGGAAGATATCCCTCCCCATAACAAGGGGTTGGCCTGGCTGATCTTTAAGACCCCTCCCCACCCACCCCATTCCAGAATTCCATCATTTAACTCATCATTTAACATTTTTACCTCATTCCACACTTCCACCGAGCAGCGAGCGTTGGGCACCACGGGGCGAACCACCCCAAAAATCCCCAGAAATCCCCCCAGGAACGGGATGAGCTCCCCCCCTGTCCCCCTCCCCCGGGGCTGAGCAAACACATCCTCATTGTGCCGAAGCTGCTGAGCCATCGCTGGCCCCAGAGCAGCCCCAAAGAGCCGCTGGTTTCGGACAAACAGAGCTGACAAAAGGATTTGGACAAACAGAGCCCCCCTGGCCGCGGCACCGCTGGGTCAGCGATTCCCGCCCCGCTGGAACCTGCCAGGCCTGGCCCCCCCGCCCCTTCCAACCCCGGCCCTTCAAAAAAATGGAAATTAATTGAATTGAATTTAATTTGCCTCGTTTTCCTGCCCCACACTCCTTCGGCTTTTGGGGTTCTTTTAAAGAAAGCGCTGAGGAGCGTCCCCCCTTCCTGCTGTTGGCACAAACAGCACAAATCCCACAAAAAAATCCCCAAATGAGGATTTTTCCCTCCTATTTTTCCCCCCTATGCTTCCCCAAACTTAGGGATGATCAGCCAGGGAAAATCCCAGTGCTGGAGCATCCCAGTGCTGCTCTCCCCATCCCAACTCCAGCTCAGCTTTGTGCCAAACAAATCCCAATTAATTTTTTGCTATTTCTACACCCAATTCCTTCTGTTTTCAGCCCAGCAATGCGGGGTGCTGCCCTTACCCGTGCGCCGGGGCCCCGCTGGCTCTGCCCTGCCGGGCTGGGCTGGGCTTTTCCCGCAGGATCGGGGCAGGTCCTGCCCCCGGAGGGGAGGGAGAGCGGGGAGGGCTCGGGACAGCCCCGCTTCGGCTTCCAGGAGGCCGAAATAACCCAAAATAGCCCAAAATAACCCGGGTTTTACCTGCTGGGAGGGAAATGCCCGCAGGGTGGAACCTGCAGAGCACAGGGGTAAATAATTCCTGGGGATGGGTAATCCCTAAGGGCTGGGTAAAACATAAACCTGCCCAGGGTTCCCCAAAAATCCGCCAGAAATTTAGGTGGGAGTTTAGATCTGGGAGGTGAGAGCATTTCTCCTTGGGGAACTTCTCCATTGGGATTTGATTCTTTTCCCTCATCTAGTTTTTTATTCATTTCCATGGCATTCCTAGCCACAAAAAGTGATTGATTTTGGACAAGCCAGGCCCTCAACCTTCCCAGTGTTCCCCAAAAATCCTCCAGAAATTTAGGTGGGAGTCTAAATCTGGGACGTGAGAACATTTTTCCTTGGGGAGCTTCTCCACTGGCATTCAGGATTTACTCTTTTCTCTCATTTTTTACTGATTTCCATGGCATTCCTAGCCACAAAAAGTGATTGATTTTGGACAAGCCAAGCCCTAAACCAGCCCAATATTCCCTCAAAAATCCTCCAGAAATTTAGGTGGGAATCTGTAAATCTGGAAGGTGAGAGCGCTTCTCCTTGGGGAATTCTCCATTAGGATTTGACTCTTTTCTCTCATCTCATTTTTAAAATTGTTTCCACGTTTCTAGCCACAAAAAATGATTGATTTTGGACAAGGCAGGCCCTAAACCATCCCAATATACCCCAAAAATCCTCCAGAAATTTAGGTGGGTCTAAATCTGGAAGGTGAGAGCATTTCTCCTTGGGGAACTTCTCCACTGGCATTCAGCATTTACTTTTTTCTCTCATTTTTTACTCATTTCCATGGCATTCCTATCCACAAAAAGTGACTGATTTTGGACAAAGCCAGGCTCTGACTCAGGGGGTTTCATTCTGCATGAAGTTGCTACATATTTTATTTTATTTTATTTTATTTCCTTGTTAATCCACGCAGCAGTGCCACAATCATCCTTCAAACACATCCAAAGCTCCTCTCGCTGTACAACACTTTCCCCAACGTGAGTTAAAAGGTGGAAAAGGTACCATTAAAATTAAAATTTAAAAATTAAAAAAAAAAAAAATTACAAAGATGCATTGCAAAAACTCAAAGGGAAGTGGGGAGAAAGTCAGAGGTTTAGTTGACATCGAGGTATAAAAAGGGTATTGCTGGTTTAGCCTGGGAGGAAAGAGGATTTTCCAGCTGGTGCTGGTCCTGGTTTCACCAGGATCATTTCCTGGCTAGAAAATGGACTTGGAAAACAAAATCCTCTTTATTTCTGCCTCCTCCTGCCTCTCCCTCTTTTCCCATCCAGACCCCTCGAGGTGCTCGAGGCCCTCAGCCATTTGTTTTTGTGGTTTTTGGCATTTTCAGCTACCAGAGAGGTTTGACATCGTGGTTTTCTGCAAAATCCTGAAATATTAGTGCAAATTACAGGGGGGACGAAGGGGCCACGCCGTGGCTGCAGCTTTGGGGAAAAAATGGGATTTTCTCCTGGGCTGGAAATGCACCCATGAGCCCCCAGGTCGGGGTTAAACCCCCCCAAAATCTCAGCCAACCCTTGGGATTTACAAAATCCTCCCGACACCTGGGAATTATTGCGGTGATAGGGCAGGAATGTGCTTTTCTCTAAAAAAAAAGAGGAATTTTTTGTGCTCTGTTGCTGCCGAGCAGCAGGACCCTCACAGGGAGCCACAATGGGCATTTCCAACCTGAGCCCCCCAAAATCCCAGCTCTGCAATTCTTGGCAGCCTCTCCTTGGTGCTGATCACGATTTCCTCTTTTTTCTCTTTTCTTTTGCTTTTTTTTCCCCTGTGTTTTCCAGAGTTCCTAACCCTAACCCTGAGCCCCCCAAAATCCCAGCTCTGGAACTCTCCTCTTTTTTCTCTTTTTTTTGTTTTTTTTTCCCTGTGTTTTCCAGGGTTGGGCATTTCCAACCTGAGCCCCCCAAAATCCCAGCTCTGCAATTCTTGGCAGCCTCTCCTTGGTGCTGCTCACGGATTTCCTCTTTTTTTCTCTTTTCTTTTGCTTTTTTTCCTTGGATTTGAGGTTTTGGCTGAAGCTGCCACCAGCCAGAGCCTTCCTGGGAGGAGCCCCCCGAGGATTTTGGGGGGATGGAGGCTTGGGAGGGGGTTTGGCTCGGGCTTGGGGCCATCCAGGTGGGCACCAGGAGCGTTTTGGGGTTGGGATTTGGTGCAGCACATCCCAGGGATGCTCACATGGCCGTGGGGCCCTCGCAGATCTCCTCCAGCCTCTGCTCGATCATCAGCCGCAGGATGGAATATCTGGGGAGGCACAGAAATTAAAAAATTATTTTTCAACCCTGCAATAATTCAAACCCCACTTTTGGGGATGCCAGACCCCACTTTCACCGCAGGAAACACCACAAAAACAGACAGAAAATCCCGCAAAAATCTCAAAACGAGGATTTTTCCCTCCTATTTTTCCCCCTCTCTACTTCCCCAAAATTAGGGATCACCAGGCAGAGAAAATCCCACTGCTGGAGCATCCCAGGGCTGCACAAATGGGATTTTTTAGGGATTTTCTTCCCCCCAGCCCCACGTACTTGTGCTTCAGCTTCTTCACTTCCCGGTCCTCCTCCTCCTCCAGCTTCTGGATGAAGCTCCTGAGGATGGGCATCTCAAATTTGATGTACTGGGCGACCTGGGTGGGAGAGGAGGGGCAGGAGATGGTGAGGAGGGAGATGAACTCACACACCCCTCCTTCCTCTCCTTAGATTTACCCAAAAATCCCAAAATTTTGCAGCAAACCCTAAAAAAAAATTATGTTTGTGACCATCAGCTTGTGCAAACAAGTGGGTAATTGTGGGAAAAAGATCTGCCTAAAGTTTATTTATTTTAATTTAATTTTAATTCACCACTGGGTGCTGGAGGTGGCTCTGAGCGTCCCCAAAGTCTCGGAGCTGTTTAATCCGAAATTCACCCCAAAAGTGCCGGGTTTGAGGCGGGATTTCAGAGCAGAGCCGGCAGATGGCACAAGGGAGCTGCTCCCAGCCCGTGGAAAAACAATTCCTGGGAAATTCCTGTTCTGTGAGCAGGGCTGGGATGGCACAGCGGGGCTGGGAATGGACTGGGAATGAACTGGGAATGAACTGGGGATGAACTGGGAATGAACTGGGAATGAATTGGGAATGGACTGGGAATGAACTGGGAATGTACTGGGAGTGCACTGGGAATGCACTGGGAATGGACTGGGAATGGACTGGGAATGAACTGGGGGTGCACTGGGAGTGCACTGGGAACGCACTGGGAGTGCACTGGGAATGTACTGGGGATGCTCTGGGGATCCTCTGGGAATGCACTGGGGATGCACTGGGGATGCACTGGGAATGAACTGGGAATGAATTGGGGATGAACTGGGAATGCACTGGGAATGCACTGGGAGTGAACTGGGAATGAACTGGGAATGAATGCACTGGGAATGCACTGGGGATGCTCTGGGAATGCACTGGGGATGCACTGGGGATGCTCTGGGGAATTTCCTGGAGGATCAGGAGTTTTCATGGACAGAGCAGCTCCTGCAGCCCCAGCACGTCTCTGTTCATGGGGGATAAACCCTCCCCTGCGAGGGTGAGGAGGGGCTGGCACGGAATTCCCAAAAAAGCCACCCCGGGATCCCTGGCAGTGCCCCAGGCCAGGCTGGACAGGGCTGGGAGCCACCTGGGCTAGGGGAGGTGTCCCTGCCATGGCAGGGGCAGCACTGGGTGGGATTTGGGGTCCCTCCCACCCAAACCTGGGACTCCCCGAGCCCCAAACACCCCAAATTTCCCCCCCCCAGGCCGCACTCACGTCGTAGGTGACCTCCTCCACCTGGTCCTTCTCCATGAGGAACACCTTGGACACCTGCTCGCAGGGGCCCTGCAGCACGCGGGCCAGCAGCGGGAAATCGCTGCCGCGCAGGCGCTGCTTCTCTGCAGGGACAGAACCGCGGCCTTGGCACCGGCGGGGCACCGTGGCACCGGCAGGGCACCGTGGTACCGGCACTGCCCATGAGGTACCGGCAGTGCCAGAGTGGTACCGGTGGTGTCTGGGTGGTACCGGTGGTGCCCATGAGGTACCGGCACTGCCCATGTGGTACTGGCAGTGCCAGGATGGTACCAGCAGTTCCTGGGTGGTACCGGTGGTGCCCATGAGGTACCGGTGGTGCCACGGTGGTTCTGGCAGTGCCCAGGTGGTACTGGCACTGCCTGGGTGGTTCTGCCAGTGCCCCAGTGGTACCGGTGGTGTCTGGGTGGTACCGGCAGTGCCCATGAGGTACCAGCACTGCCCATTAAGTACTGGCAGTGCCCAGGTGGTTCTGGCAGTGCCAGGGTGGTACTGGTAGTGCCAGAGCAGTACCAGCAGTGCCAGGGTGGTACTGGCAGTGCCAGAGTGGTGCCAGCAGTGCCAGGGTAGTACTGGCACTGCCCATGAGGTAGTGGCAGAGCCAGAGTGGTTCTGGCAGTGCCAGGGTGGTACTGGCAGTGCCAGGGTGGTACCGGCAGTGCCAGGGCAGCACCAAGACTAAGGTGGCAGCACCATGGGGATTTGAGGCACTCATGTTCATGGGGTTTGGGGAAATCACATCCAGGGCATTTGGGGCACTCATGTCTGGAATAATTTGGGGCGCTCACAGCCAGGGGATTTGGGGCACTCCTGTCTGGGGGTTTGGGGCACTCATGCCCAGGGGATTTGGGGCACTCACCTCCGCTCGTGTGCACCATGTACAGAGCAAACTCCTCTGCTGAGTTCTCGATCTGGGGGAGAGACACAAAGCTCTGATAAAGAGACTGGTTCTGCCCTGGTATACTCTCTATATTTATACATATAGATATATATATAGGGTATATATATCTATTTATATATATATATGTATGTATGCATGTATGTATATACATATATGTGTATGTGTGTATGTATGTATACATATATACATAAAATGTGAATGCAGATTTTACACATATAATAGAAATATTTTATATATAATATAAAGATTTATATATAAAAATTCATATGTATACATCTGAATGCAAATTACATGTATATAATATAAAGGTTTGTAAATAACATGAATATGAATATAAATATAAACTATATAAATAAATATATAGTTATAAAAATATTAAAATATGAATGCAGATAGATAATACTTTATATATATATGTTTTTATATATATATTCATATATATATATATATATATATATATATATATGAATGCAGATTTTATACATATAACCTATAAACCATTTTAATTTATTTTAGCCACAACACAAGCTACACTCAGAGCACTGAGTGGGGTGTGATGCCCATACCTTGAATTTGTTGAGCAGCAGTTTGAGCACCTGGGGCGTGGTCATGGTGCTGTTGATGCGCACGTTGGTGACGGAGCCGTAGGCGGGCGTGAACACCGAGGTCTGCGGGGCACAGCGGGCACTGAGAGCCCTGCCTGGACCCCTCTGGATCCCCCTGAATCCCCCTGAATCCCCCTGAATCCCCTGGACCCTCCCCCTGGACCCGGTGTGAGACTCTGTCCAAAGTTCCTCTCATTTTTGCCTCACAATCGTCCTTGGGGACCACTGAAGAAAAGACCCCGACCTGAAATCTCTGCTGAGAACATGGACCGTGTGTACCCTTCTCTAAACACCATTCTTTCCCCCTGAAGATACAACAGACTACCTTTGATTCGGTTTCAAGATTCGTCCCTTTGCCCCATCAAAGAAGAGGATAATTAGAGTCCAGATGAGCTGCACCCCTGAGATCTCCCTGGACGTGACCTGGTGAACTCCATGGGCTGGACACCAAAGGACTCCACCGTTCTAAGTTTGGTAGCTACATACCTTTCTTTTTTTCCTCCCTCTTCTCCTCATTTTTCCCTTTTTTCCCCCAATTCCTCCCCAAGACATTTTGCTGTGGTTATTCAATAAAGCTGCATTTGTTCTGATTATCACCGCAAACCCCCTTGAAATCAACACACTCGCCATCCTCCCGTTAATCTCAAAATCCCACCGCCCACGAGCCATTGAAGCCGCCACCAAACCCTTCCTGACCCGAGCAGCTGCTTCTGCCCTTGTCTTGCTCTGCAGCACAACCAACGCATAGTTATGCAAACCCCCTTGCACCGCGTCGCTTCTTTTTGTGCTCTGAGATCACCCCACGAACCATCACCTTGCACCGTGTCGGTTCTTTTTGCGCTCTGAGATCACAAATCGTCACGAAACCCACCCGTGAGGACGGGTGGTGACACCGGGGCTCACCTTGTGGTTGTAGAAGTGGCCGTTGATGGAGAAGCGGTGCCGCCGCAGCCGCCGCTGCTCCCCGGCCGTGCGGGCGCTGCCGCGGGGCCGGACGCCGACGTCGCTGCGGGTCCTCATCAGCTGCGGGGCCTCCTCCGCCCTGGGGGCTGCACAACACCTTCCGTTCCAGCGGATCTGAGCCCCGGGACTGATCCCAGTGGATCCAGCCCTGGAGGATCCGAGCCCCGGCACCACTCCTGGTGGATCTGAGCCACAGGAGAGCCCCGGGACTGATCCTGGTGGATCTGAGCCACAGGAGAGCCCCGGGACTGATCCTGGTGGACCCAATCCCAGTGGATCCAAGCCCTGGGACTACTCGCAGTGGATTTGAGCCCCAGCACCGATCCCAGTGGATCCGATCCTGGTGGATCCAAGTCCAATCCTGCTGGATCCAAACCTGATGGATCTGAGCCCCGGAACCACTCCTGGTGGATCTGAGCCCCAGGAGAGCCCCAGGATCAATCCTGGTGGATCCAATCCTGGTGGATCCAAGCCCTTGGACTGCTCCCAGTGGATCTGAGCCCTGGGACCACTCCCAGTGGATCACAGCCCCAGCACCGATCACGGTGGATCTGAGCCTGATCCTCGTGGATCTGAGCCCCAGGAGAGCCCCAGGATCAATCCTGGTGGATCCAGTCCTGGTGGATCCAAGCCCTTGGACCACTCCTGATGGATCTGAGCCCCAGGACCAATCCCAGCAGATCCAAACCTGGTGGATCCAAGCCCCGGCACCATTCCCAGTGGATCCAAGCCCTTGGACCACTCCCGGTGGATCTGATCCCAGCGGATCCCAATCCCGGTGGATCCCAGCCCGTCTCACCTGGGCCATTCCCGGGATTCTCCGTGCTGGTGGCAGTGTCCACATCCGTCACCTGGATGTCCGGCAGGGTGCTGGGCTTCAGCACGGACCTGGGGGGACAGAGAGGGGTGGGTGCCCTGTCTGGGGTCCCTGTCTGGGGGTGCCTTGCCCAGGGGTGCAACCTGCACAGCCTGACAGGCTGGAAGGGGGTTTTGGGGCTGTTTGTGTGGGTTTGGGGCTGTTTGTGTGGTTTTGGGGCTTTTTTTATGGGTTTGGGGCTGTTTGTGTGGTTTTTGGAGCTGTGTGGTTTTGGGGCTGAATGTTTTTGGGTTGTCTGTGTGTGGTTTTGGGGCTCTCTGCCTCTTTTTGGGGGTTTTGAGGCTGTGTATTTTTGTGTCTGTCAGTGTGTATTTTTGGGGCTGCCTGCCCATTTTTGGGGCTGTGGTTTTTTGGGGCTGTGTTTTTCAGGGCTGGGTTTCTGGGGGCTATGTGTATTGGGCCTGTGTATTTTTAGGGCAGTGCATTTTTGGGGCCATGTTTTTTGGGGCCATGATTTTTAGGTCTGTATTTTTAGGGCTGTGTTTTTTGGGGGTGTGTTTTTCAGGGCTGTGCGTTTTGGGGCTCTCTGCCTGGTTTTGGGGCTGTGTTTTTCAGGGCCATGTTTTTTGGGGTTGTGTTTTTAGGTCTGTATTTTTCAGGGCTGGGTTTTTCAGGGCTGTGTATTTTTGGGGCTGTGTTTTTGGGGCTATGGTTTTTGGGGCTGTGTTTTTTTTTATCTGTGTTTTTAGGTCTGTATTTTTCAAGGCTGTATTTTTCAGAGTTGTGTTTTTCAGGTCTGTATTTTTAGGTCTGTATTTTCGGGGCTGTGTATTTTTGGGACTGTGATTTTTGGGGTTGTATTTTTAGGTCTGTATTTTCAGGGCTGTGTTTTGGGGCTGCCCCTGCCCTCACTCACCCGTGGGCGCCCAGGTTGCAGCCCGAGTGCCAGGAGGAGGAGGAGGGTGGCGGGCGGATGCGCTGGTTGTCGTCCTGCATCTGCAGGCGGATGGGGCGGCGCAGCCCCCACGAGATGTTCAGCAGCCCCTCCACGATCAGCTCCCCTTCCTCCTGCCACCACATTTACACACAGAAAATGGGAATTTTACTCACAGAAAACGGGAATTTTACACACAGAAAATGGGAATTTTACACACGGAACACAGGAGTTTATACTCAGAATATAGGGATTTTATACACAGAACACAGGGGTTTTACACACAGAACACAGGGGTTTTATATGTAGAATATAAGAATTTTATACACAGAATATAAGGATTTTATACATAGAATATAAGGATTTTATAAACAGAATATAAGGATTTTATACGTAGAATATAAGGATTTTATACGTAGACTATGAGGATTTTATGCATGCAATATAAGGATTTTATATATAGAATATAAAGATTTTATATATATAATATAAACATTTATGTATAATATAAAGGTTTACATATTATAGAAAAATTCAGATATATATGTAGAATTTGAATGAAGATTTTAGATGTATAATGCAAAGATTTAATATATAAAAATTAATTTAAATATATATAATATATAATGTAAAGATTTATATCTTAAAATACATATATATATAATCTGAGTGCAAATTACAGATATACAATATAAAGATTTCTAATATGTATATAAATCCAAGTGCAGATTGTATATATATAGGTAAAGATTTTATATATAATGTAAAGATTTATATGTAAAAAATTATATATATATACACACATACACATATATATATAAAAAAATATATAATGTGAATGCAAATTACACACATATATATAAATATAAAGTTATAATATAAATATTAAATATTAAATATTAAATATAAATTTGGAGTTCCCAGAGGAGCTGTGGCTGCCCCTGGACCCCTGGATTCCCTGGCTGTGCCCCTCAATCCCCTGGGCTCTCACAGGAGGGATTTTGGGGTCCCTTCCCACCCAAACCCCAATTCCCTGTTGCGCCCCTCAGTCCCCTGGGCTCTCACCTCCCGGTGCCGCAGCTGCAGGTTCTGCCCCTCGTAGTAGATGTTGTAGGTCTTGAGGTGCAGGAGCAGCTCATTCCTGGGGGAAAAAAAAAAAAAAAAAAATTAAAAAACGAGGAAAAAAGGTGCTGAGATGGGGTTTGGGGTGAAGGGGGAGACACTGCATGCACCACCAGTGACTCCTGAGCTGCTACAGGAAAAGCAGAAATTCCCCTGACTGAGGAATCCTCTGTACTGCTGGGGACTCAAAAATTGCTTTATTTGAGGCAGATTTGGGTTTTTTTCCTCCTCTCTTATTGAAGGTTTTGTGGGGGATCCAACGTTTTGCAGCCACAGTTAGGGGGAGAAGCTCCCCGTGAGGGTGTCCCCCATAAACGTCCCTAAAAGGCACAGGAAACCCCAGAGGAGCTCAGGGCAGTTGGTCACGAGGTGAAAACCAAATAATTTTATCAGATTTCTGGGGGTCACGCTGGAGTCACGAGTGGTCACAGGCGAGGTGGCCACGCCGGGCTCCTCCAGCTCAGAACAAAGCTCTGAGGGGCAAAGTGGTGAGAAAAACAAAAATAAAATAAAATAAAAAAAAAGACAAAACCAGTCCAAATCGTGGGGATTGTTAGATATTGTTATACATCACACATGATATAGTGAAGCTATATATTGTATGTATTATTATATGTTATACATTAGATAGTGTTGTTATATATTGTATATATTATTATATGTTGTTATATATTGTATCTATTGTTATATGTTGTTATATATTGTATGTATTGTTGTTTATTGTTAGATCTTGTATATATACAATACTATATGTATATTTATAGTATATATTGGTAGATATTGTTATATATTACACATTAGATAGTGTTGTTATATATTGTATATATTATTATATGTTACACATTAGATAGTGTTGTTATATATATTGTTATATGTTGCATATATTGTTATATACTGTTATATATTGCATCTATTGTTATATATTGTATATATACAATACAATACAATATATAGATTGTATATCTTGTTATATATTGAATATATTGTTATATACTGTTATATATTGTATCTATTGTTTTATATTGTATATATCTACAATACAATACATAGATTGTATATCTTGTTATATATTACATATATTGTTATATACTGTTATATATTGTATCTATTGTTATATATTGTATATATACAATACAATACATAGATTGTATATCTTGTTATATATTGCATATATTGTTATATACTGTTATATATTGTTAGATATTGTATATTTTAGGTTCTGGATAACACATTCCACACCGCATTCCCCATTTCAGGTTGCAGCTAACCCATCCCATATCCCACATCCCACATCCCAAATACATCCCACATGTCACATCCACCCCATATCCCATATCCCATATCCCATATCCCATATCCCATATCTCAAATACATCCCACATGTCACATCCATCCCATATCCCATATTCCATATCTCAGATCCCAGATCCTGAACACTGGGAACGCCCCAGCCCTGTGTCCCTCCTGTGTCCCCATACCTGGAGATGAATCTGTCCTTCCCGCAGGGCACCGCGTCCCCGGCACTGCTGAGCTCCATGGCGGGGCCGGGCGGGCATGGGGGGAGCCGGGCTGGGGGGGACACGGCGGGGTCAGGGCAGAGCAGGGAACCCCCTGCACCCACCACCATAAATGAAAATGGAAACAAAAAAGGAAATAAAAATAAAAATAAAAATGGAAACAAAAATAAAAAAGGAAATAAAAATAAAAATAAAAATGAAAATAAAAATAAAAATAAAAATAAAATAAAAATAAAAATAAAAATAAAAATAAAAATAAAATGAAAATAAAAATAAAAATAAAAATAAAAATAAAAATAAAAAAAACCAATTAAAAATGAAAATAAAATAAAAAGGTACAAATTAACATGCAACGAAAATAAATAAAAAAATAAGAATTAAAGAAATAAAAATTTAAAATAATAAAAAAATAAATAACCAAAAGCAATTAAAATTAAAATTAAAATTAAAATTAAAATAATTAAAATTAAAATTAAGAAAAAATAAGAAAATAAAAATAATAAAACTTTAAAATCACTAACTAAATAAATAAAACTTTTAAATAAATAAATAAACAGGAAAATAAAAACTAAACCTAAACTTAAATCAATTTTAAAAATAATAAGAAAATAAATATAATTTAAATAAATAAATAATTTTTAAAAAACCCTAAAACTAAATAAATAAAAAAATAAAAATACCCCCCCCCCCGGGCCTGGAAAAGGCTCGGAGGGGCGGGCGGGGCTCGGCGGCTCCTCCGCGGAACGAGCGAGATCAGATAAGGACAGAGGCGCCCGAACTCACTGAAAATTTAATCCCCGCGGAGATCTCCTTACTCTCCTGACGCTGGATTTGCATTTGCAGCACCCGCGGGTGTCCCAGCGAGGCCCGAGCCGCTGATGGGAGGGGGGAATGGGAATTGTTCCTTTTCCCCGGTTTTTTTACTCATTTCCATCCTGCAGAGCTCAAAGGCGCAGGGCTGGGAGCGGCTGCTGCTCCCTTGGGCTGTCCCGGGGATGAATTTCCAGACAGGCAGAAATTCTGGGCTGATCTTTCAGGTTTTTATGATCCCAGACAGATTTTTGGGCCACACAAACCCTTGAGAACCCCAAATCCCACCTGGGACAGGCCCTGGCTCGGAGCTTGGGGGGATTTTTGGGTTTGGGGTGAAGCCCTTGGGATGCTCAGTTTGGAAATCAGCCTCAGAATGGAGAGCTGGGAGGTGTCAAATGACGAAAAAAGGACTTTTGGGGTCGTGCTTATCTTTGGATGGAAAAATTTAATTTTTCAAGGTCTTTTCCCTCCCTCCCCTTCTCCTGGAAGAGAAACTGAGGCGAATAAAAAGCGTTTGCTCCTCAAGGCTCTGATTTCCTCCACCTCCCACCTCTCCATGTGCTTCCTCCCAGCCCCCTGGGACACAAATCCCCCTTTTCCTGAAAGAAAAAACCCCAAATTCACCCCGAAATCCAGGCCAGGGCAGTGAAACCTGTCAGGGGATGAACCCAAACCCTAAAGCTCCTGCAGGGCAGCAATCCTGGGGGCTCCATCCCACACGTTGGGTTAAACCCACGGGGAAAAAATTGATTTTTTCAACAGCAAAAAATCCTCAGTGGCAGGAGGGGAAGGGCAGGAAATCGGCCCAGCCCAGCCCTGGGGCTCAGAGAAAAAGCAGAAGGAGAAGAAAAATCGCGGAAGAGCTGACAAAGCTTTGGGTTTCCTGAGGAGCTGAGCGAGTATTTTGGTAAAATTGGGTAAAACTGGGCAAAATTCGGCAAAATCCGGCACCACCCCTCCTCCTGCAGCTGCCTCCATCCATCCTCCCACAGGAATAATCCCATTTATCCACCAAAAATGGCACCAGGAGGGGATTTTGGAGCTGGCTCCAGGGTTTGGGATAAACCCGTGGGGTTTTGGGGGCAGCAGGTGAGTGTGGGGTCCCAAATTTGGGGTTCCAGGTGTGAGGGGCAGGAGTGGCAGAAGGGGCATCCCCCGGTGGGGCTCCCCTGGCAAGGGAGGAAAAGCTCTGGGGAGGTTCAAGGAGGATTAAAGGACACGGCAGATGTGAAAATGGTGCCAAAATCACCAAAATGAGGGAAAAGAACCCTCCTGGAGCAGCAAAACCACAAAACTGAGTGGGAAAACTCATCTTAGAGCAGCAAAAACTCCAAAGGGAGTGAAAAAAACCTTCCTGGAGCAGCAAAATTACCAAAGTGAGTGGGAAAGAACCCTCCTGGAGCAGGAAAACCACAAAAGTGAGTGAAAAAAACCCTCCTAGAGCAGCAAAATCATCAAAGGGAGTGAAAGGAACCCTCCTGGAGCAGCAGAGCCCAGGGTGGAGCCCTTGGTACCACTCAGAGCTTTTCTCCAGAGCATCCTGGAGCTGCCCAGGGGCCAATCCCAATTCCCAAAATCCCAATTCCCTCCAAGGGGACACGGGGATGAACTGGAGCCATAAAAAAGGTCCCGTTTTGGGGTGGGAAGGGGAGCTCCAGCGTGCAGGTTCATCCTCCCGTGCCGAGGAGTTTCCTGTTTACGCCCCGGCTCTGCCACCTTGGCCTCCGTCATCACATCCCCTTCCTAGCGCTCAGGAAAGGGGCAAATTCTTCCTTTTTTGGGTCTGCAGAGAAAACCGGGCTGGGAGCGGAGGGGAGAGGCGGCTCCGGGACCGGGAATCACCCGGGAGAGGCTGGGATAACCCGGGAGAGGCTGGGATAACCCGGGAAAAGCTGGGAATCACCCGGGAAAGGCTGGGAATCACCCAGTTCAAAGCGCTGGCCAAGTGGAAGTCGCTGCATTGCTCAACCCTGGCACTTTGGGGCCGGCTCAGTTCCCGGCACCCCCGTGCCTCAGTTTCCCCCTCGGAGCCGCCGCGGTTCCGCCCTGCCCTGCCCGGCCCGAGCCTCTCCTGGAGCTTTGCAAAGCGCTTTTAGCACAGCTCCGGGGCAAACCAAGGAGGGTTCTGGTCCTCTCTGCCTCCTCTGGGCTGCTCCGGGCCTGACAGAGCCCTGACTTGTTCCCCACCCCAAAACCAGCCCCCCCAAACCCCGTCCCGCATCCCCGCAGCCCATTCCGAGGGAGCCCGGCCGCATCCACAGCTCCTGCCCGGCTACAGCACAACAAAACAAGGAAAAAAGTAGCCAAACCCCCCTAAACCGCGTTTTCTGCAGGAGAGCGATGTTTTTCCCTGCTCCTGCAAAGAAATCTGCGGTTTTTTGGGGGGTTTTGCTGCCTCGGTCCCGCCCCACCCCGGCAGCATCCCCCGCTGGGGCGGGAGGCGCGGATCTGGCGCAGCCGAGCATTGTGGGAATATCCCATCCCCGGAGAGGCCGCGATGCTCCCTCCCCGCAGCCCCGGCCGCCTCTCCCCGGCCCGAGGCCGCTCCGGTGCCCGAGCATCGCACGGAGGCGGCGCCGGGGCTCGGGCGGAGCGGGGACCGAGCCGAGCGCTCACCCCGAGGCGCGGATCCTGCGCTGGCCGCGGTTCCTGCGCTACTCCCGGGCTGGGATCGCTGCCCCGGCCCGCATCCCTACGCGGGGAGCGGCGGCCGCTCCATTGTTCCCAGCGCCGCTATTGTTCTCCGGCCCGGCCGCTCCGTCCTGCGGGGCACAGGGGAAGGAGGGAGCGCTCAGCGCCCGCGGAGGGGCCGCGGGAGGGGCTCGGTCACCCGGGGACAGCGCGGCCGCGCTCGGGGCGAAGCCCTCGGGAGGAGCCGGCGGCCACCAGGGGCTCCGGGCGGGCCCCGGGACAGCGCGGGCGGGACGGGAGGAGAAGGTGCCGAGCCCGGGCAGGGACCCGCGGCTGCTCCAGCCCCGCTCGGGGGGCGATGCTGGGGGCGCTCGGGGCGGGCTGAGGTGACACCCGGGGGTGGGGGACGGACCCCGAAGATCCCGGAGGTTTTCCGTGAGCTCCCGGCTGCGGGGGGGGGGGGCGCGGCTCAGCCCCGGGGCCGCTCCCGGCGCGGGGGACGGGGATGGGGATGGGGATGAGGATGAGGATGAGGATGAGGGTGATGCCCCGTCCCGCCCGCACTCACCCGGTGCCGGTGCCGGTGCCGCTCCGCTCGCAGCCGGTGCCCCCGGAGGCCGCCCCTGGGCGGGGCGGGACGGGACGGGGAGGGGCGCGGGCGGGGCCGGGGGTGGCAGCGCGGGGGACACCCCCTCCCTCCCTGGGGACACCCCCGTCCCTCCCTCCCGCAACCGGGGCCAGCCCGGAACCCGCATCCCGGAGAACATCCCAGCCCCGGGATCCCTTCCCGGCCCCCGGATCCTTCCCCGGTGCCAGGGCTGGGCGCCCCAAAGGATGCCACCTGCGGGAGCCGCGTTGTCCCCGCCCAGACATCCCGAGGGATGCTCCAGGAAAGTCCCTGGGCAGGTTCTGGGTTCCCCAAGGACACCCCGGCTCCAGCCGGGTTGCACCTGAGGAGCGGGGTCTGAAAGGATTCTCCATCCCTGGTGCAGAGTCCCAAAGGATGCCCCGTCCCCACTGTCCCCAAAAATGCCCTATTTCCAATGTTAAGAACAGGATCCCAAGAGGTTCCCCCAGTTCCCAAGTCAGGAACTGGATCCCAAAGGAATCCCCATTCCCAATGTCAGGAACAGGATCCCAAAAGATTCCCCATTCCCAATTCCCAGGATCCCAAAAGATTCTCCAACCCCAGTGCCAAGACCAGAATCCCAAAGGAATCCCCACCCCACGCTGCCAGGCTGGAAATGCTCCCACCATCAGCTCCAGCTTTGTCCAGAATTCCCAGAGGGAATTTCTGGGCTGCATCCCCCAGGCTGGAGCGGCTGTTTCTGCCCTAAAAAGCCCCAAATCCTGGGATATCCAGTGCCAGAGCCGTGCAGGCAGCACGCTTGGCTGCTCCCCTCGGCCTCGGGATCCCACCCGGATCCAAAACCGCCCCCGAGCAGGGATGGAGGAGGAAACAAATTCAAATAAATTCTGCCTGGAGCAGCAGCTGCAGCACTCAGCGTTCCCAGGATCGGGGTCCCATCCTGCCCGTTCAGTCCCAGCACCCTGGGGGGAGTTTGGGGGGAATTTGGAAACAGTTTGGGGGAGTTTAGGGGTGTCTGGGGGGAGTTTGGAGAGAGTTTGGGGGAGTTCAGTATTCCAGAGGAGCAGCAGCCGTGTCCTTCCTCCTTTATCTGCCCCTGACCTTTCCCAGAGCTTTGTGGCTTCTCTGGGCTTTTTTTTCTTTTGAAGGAATTTGCCTAGAAACAGCCCACACGAAAGGGAAAGAAAAAAACCCAAATAACCCCAAAACAAAGAAATAATCAAAGCAGCTGCTTGAGCCAAGCAGGCCTCTCTGCAGGCACAGGCTGGAATGGGCCTTTTCTCCCAGATTTTCTTGGATTTCTGTGTAAAATATGAGAAGTTCTGGCTCAGGGAAGCACTGACTCGGCAAAAGGGAGCGGGGCCGGGTCAGGATTGATATTCCAGCAGCATCTCCAGGGCTGGCAGGGATGAGAGGCCCTTTGTGGTGGGGAAAGAGGACAACGGAGCCGGCCCCAAACCCCAGGAATTGTCCCCAAACACGGGGAGAGCTTCCCCTGACCCTCAGTTCGTGGGGTGGATGCAAACAGAAAAATAAAAATAAATAAAAATAAATCAGGGGTTTGGGGTGGGCACCTGGGGGAGCACAGGGGGATCTTGGCTGTGGAATTGGGGTTAAATCCTGATTTTTGCCATGTCCTGCTCGCTGCCACCAGTGCAGGGGTGGTGGGGGAAGGAAGGAATCCCAGGAAGAACCCCAGGAATGGGGAGGGAATCCCAGGAAGGGGCAGGAATTAAAGGGAATGAGCAGGAATCAAAAGGAATGGGCAGGAAATCCCAGGAAGGGGCAGGAATCCCAAGAAGAATCCCAGGAACAGGCAGGAAATTCCAGGAAGGGGCAGGAATCCGTGCCTCTCCCCCATAAATCCAGGAATTCCCCCTGGTGGGAGCTGAGGGCTCCCAAAGGCATTTGGGGGTTGTGGTTTTGGGCAGCCCCAAAGACTCTGGGTTGGGTCCTGCCATCACCTGGATTCTGAAATTAATAATCCACTAATCAATTAATCATCCATTGGGAAGAAATGGATCAATTAGGGAGGAATCCTTCCCTTCCAACCCAAACCATTCCAGGATCCTGCAATTCCACAATTCACCACCAAAGGAACTGTGACAATCACTGCATCTATGCCCGCGTTTATTTATACTGAACAGCTTTAAAAATACAGAATAAAATAGCTTTATCTACTATTATTCACAACATCTGGTCCAAATATTACATTTTTAAATATTTAGTTGTTTAATGAAGCAATGTTAGAAAAAAAAAAAGGAATAATAAAAAAAAAAATCCGTAAAAGAATTACACATCTTGGAACGACAAAAAATAATCGAACAAAAAACCCCCCCCAAAAATAAACTTTTGCCGTTGAACAAAAAAAAGTTTTACAGCCAAAGTCAGTCACGAAAAGTCATGGAAAAAAAAAGGAAAATTTATCCCCACCGCCTAAGAACAGTCAATAGTTTGTTATGCCAGAGGTTGTTCTGAACAGACAAAGACAGGAATTCTCGGGGCTGGCAGCACGGGGGTGCCAGGGAGGGCAGAGCCGCCCTGGGGAGGGCAGAGCCACCCCGGTGCCACCCACAGCCCCAGCCAGGAGCACCCGGGGTGGCCCCAAGCCCATCCCAAATCTCAGCCAGCCCTGGGACCCCCCAAAAAAACACAAACTGCACCCAGGGGGGCTCTGCTGTAAAAAATGAGGGACCCCCCCACCAGCCCCGCTCGGAACAGGAAAGGAAAAGGGGAGAAAAAAGAGCAAAAAGCCGATTTTGGTGGGAGAAGGCCACGAGGAAGGAAGGGGAAGTGGTGCTGGTCTCAGCCAGGCTGCTCAGCTGGGGGAGGCATCCAAGGGCTCAGCCAGACCAGCAGACTCGGGCTCTGCCACCACGAGTGCCTGCAGCGCTGCTTGTACCCAAAATGTCAGGATTTGCACAAGTTCTTGGGGTGTAAATGACCCAGTGAGGGGTTTTCTCCAATTCTGCCCCCGGGAGCCGCGAGGGCTCAGCAGGGAGGAAACAACAAAAGGCTCCAGTTTTGGGTAGGAACACAAAGATGGGTAAATAAAGTATACACAACCACTATAGATTCGTCAATGAAGAAATTCTACCATCACATGACATTGTCATGACACTCATACCACTCCCTCCCAGGAAAACACCGCTGTTATCCTGAGTGGAAATGTTATTTTCTTAATATATGGAAATAAAATACTGCAATATTCATGTACAAACCAAGTTGTCATATTTCAAGTCAGTATTAAAAGGCAATAAAAGCAAATTTGGGGTTGAAAAGGTTTGAGCTTTCTGAGCCAAGTCCCTCCAATATGACAACGTGAATCAGTCATAGCTGTCAGCTACGAAACCTAAATTTCTATAGGCATAATTTGCAAGTATTTGCTTTAGAAAACGTGTTTCAACATGTCAGCAAGAACCCTTAATCGAACCTAAAAAAATTACAAGAGAATATCAATTACAAAAATCCCAAGTTACTTTGTTTGTATACACTGATGCCACCTCTGATATGACAAAATGAGATTTCTACCATGAATATTTGCCCTTCCCTCTCCAGATCTGGTTGAAACTTCTCAATCACCTCTTCACTCACCTCTCAGCTGCCAACTTCCCTGGGTGCTTGGGGCTTGGCTGTTGGGAAAGGCAGGGAAGGACAGGGGGGAAAACCCAGCATTGGCAGTCAGGTGGCACCTGGACACACAGTTCGTGTTTAATTCTCCCCAAACCTGCAGCTTCATCCTCTCCAGCCCTGCCAGAGCTTGGTACAGGCACCTAAATCCCTGGAATTTGGGATTTTAGTGCTCCCCAAACCTGCAGCTTCATCCTCTCCACCCCTGCTCAGCAGAAAATCCCCGGAATCTGGAATTTCACAGCAGCCACCTGGCAAAGGGACCAGGAGAAGGGACCAGGAGAAGGGAAGGATTTAAGGCCCCAAATCCCCCCTGCAGCTGCACAAACCTGGGGTGAACTCAGGGATTTCCCCCCCAAAAATCACTGATCTTCCCCTGGGAGTCCCAAGAAGGGACAGGGCAGCTCCTCTTCCCAAAATTCACCCCAAACTTGCCAAGCCCAGCTGAGCCCAGCCCTTCCTGCACACCCAGGGGTCCCTCCTGAGCCTGGGGCTCACCTGCGACCACTCACTGGGAGGAGGTGCCCAACTGGGATCCAAACTGATCCAAACTGGGATCCAAACTGATCCAAACTGGGATCCAATTCCAGCTGCTCCCAAGGGCAGGGGCTGAGGGAATGGGCACAAACCACTGAAATAATTAAATCCAACACAAACCTGGGCTGCACTGCCTGGAGAGAGCTGTGGGGAGGGAGGGGAGCTCTGCTCCAGGGAGGAGAGAGAATTTATCCAGGATTTGCTGCCCTGGGACTTGGGAATCTCCACTGGGGACTCACCCAGGTTCCCTCAGCAGGGTGAGACACAAACTCTGCTCTCATCCCTCCTCTCTCTGCAGTCAGCTGGGAATTCAAAGCTTTTCCTCCCTTTCTCCACCCTTACAGGATAACCAGCTTTGGCATCTGACATTCCACAACGCCTCAGGCTGCACAGCCACCAGAGGTGGATTTGTTTTCCTTCTGGATGGGCATTTTTAACCCCATTTTAACCCCGCCACCCATCTCTGGCTGCACACACAGCTGGGGGATCTGGAAGCTCCGTGCCCTGAGCAGAGCTGCCCACACCCAAACCGTGTGCAGGCAGCCAGGGGAACCCAACACCTCGCTCCCAGGGGAGGAAAACACTGAAAAATGAGCAAAAATGACTTTTTTTTTTTTGTTTCACAGGCAAACCAACCTCGTCTACCACACAACGACTTCCGAGCAGCTCTGGAGCCCAAGTGACACCAGGACTGCAAACTACTGAGAGTTCCCCGAGGGAAGCAGGAACAAAGGCATGCTTGGGCATGGGGAAAACGGGGGAAAACAGTTTCTGGAAACAGCCATGGCATGCTGAGAACGAGCTCCACGGAGCCATTCCCACTCTACACTACTCAGCTCCGTCCTTGCCCTCCCCACCCCAACCCGTCCATGCTTCAAAAACCCAGAACAAATTCCCCTGGGAGCAGACTCAGAGAAAACAGAGCTCCTGTGCTCCTGTCCAGTAGTCAAACTTGGATAAATAGATCGGGGGTTACAGGATCTACTGGTATGGTTTCCCAGGAATACAAAATGCAAGCACCGTAGAGCATTACTGGCCTTGAAATTACATTACACAACATTTCCCTGATGATCTCCACAGCTGAAAATGCTTTTGGGGCCACACTGAAGTCTAAAACTAACTTGCAATAGTAAGAACATTAAACAGGAATAAAACTGTTAATCATGAATGCATGATGAGCGTGAACACCCACATAACAGCAGAGCTGAGACTATTCCAGGCAAAAGGAAAAGATTTCTGAGTGGTGCCCTGATTGGACCCAATACCCGTGAAGCCATCGGTGGGTGAGGCTGCAGGTGCAGTGTCTCTGCTCCCCCAAAGCCCTTCCCAGAGCAATCAGCCTCTGGAGAAGCCCCACAAGAGGAGAAGAGCCATCAACAACAACAAAAAAACCCTGCTCAGAGCCAAGCGTGGCTTTCCCTGCAGGGAACAACTGTTAATTGCTTGGAGCTGCTCAGCTGATTAACATTTCTGGCCAGGACACATCCTGCTGGACACAGGCATCCTGTGTGAGCTCAGCTTTGCCATCCCTGGAGCTCCCCAGGCTCCTGTGTCCCCCTGAGGAAATCCTGGTGGGGAAGGCAAAGGTGCAGAAATGAGAAATGCTGCCAGGAAAGGAAGGGGCTGCTGCAGACTGAGCCAGCCACGGCTTTCAGAGGCAGAGTTCTTCCAGAAACTTCCTGTCTGAGCACTGGTGTGTCACTGAGAGCACAGAATGGAACTCTCCTGAGCTGCCAGCATCAGCTGAGCCGTTTCCAGGGCACTGAGAATGTGCAAATCACTGAGCAGCATCCACGGGATCTGACAGGAGCTGAAGGAAATATTTCTCCTTTCCTCTCTTTTTTCCCCTCCCCTCCTTCTCCAAGGTTCAGCTTTCCTGGCATAACCAATGCTGAGGGCTCCAATAAAATCACAATAAAAACCAAAAATTTGCAGCAGCACCTGCACACCTCCACCTAAACCCATTAAAAACCAACAGAGTTAGGTGCACAGCTCTCTCCAAGTTCCCAACAGAGTTAGGTGCACAGCTCTCCCCAAGTTCCCAACAGAGTTAGGTGCACAGCTCTCTCCAAGTCCCCAAAATCAGCAGGATTTGCCCCAGAGACACTAGACCTGGCTCCCACCACCCACAGCAGGAAAAGCTTTTTTTTTTTAAATTCTTTTTTTTTTTTTTTTTTTTAAATCCGTCTCAGCTCTGGTTCCAGAATTTAAATGCAGATATACAAAACATATATTTTAATGCTTCTTAATCAGCAAGAAACTGCAAATACATCTTTGACTACAACTAGATAATATAATCTCAGCTAAGGCTATACTGTAGCTTCTGAGTCTTCATCTGAACTCCTGCAGCTGCTGCTTTTCCTGAAGCCTTTCCACGTGTACCCCACGAAGGTGGGGCTGATGGGCAGGAAGCTGAAACACCTGTATTTTTTAATGAAGTTCATGCCAAAAGGCAGATCATAGGTTTCCATGCCATCCAGGGATTTGCTGCCTTTGCCAACCCCTTTCTTCCACTTCCGAATTCCCCTTTCCTCAGGGCTTCCTAGAAATCAGAATAAAAGGAGGAAAATGTGTTTATATTTATGGATATCTTGACAGGGACACACAGCAGAGCCTGAAAGAAGAATGCAAATATTAAGGCTCAGCAAAGCTCTGGGAAGATGTTCCAGGTTCCTCCAAAAGGGCAAAAACCACATTATCTGCTTTATTTTGCAACTGGAGGTCAAGGCAGATTATTCCTCTGGAATGGAAGCAGGTTTGGATCTCAAACCCAGTTTTACTGGAGACAGTTTCACTCTGTCTCCGGGAGACTGGTTTGGTTTTTATCAGGGTTTTTAGGTGTTTTACAGGATGGGATTTTAACCTGAGATGTTCTCAGAGGAAGGGAGGGCAGCTGTAAGGATTCTGCTCCTGCTGTGGAAACAGCCACCCCAAAAGCAGGGATCTCCTGCTGGTGTTCTGCCCCAGGGAATTCTGCTTTTACCCAGGGAATTCTGCCTTTCCCCAGGGAATTCTCCAAGGAATTCTGTTTTTCTCCAGGGAACTCTGCTTATACACAGGGAATTCTGCTTTTACCCTGGGAATGCTGTTTTTACCCTGGGAATTCTGCTTTTATCCAGGGAATTCTGCCTTTCTCCAGGGAATTCTGCTTTTATCCAGGGATTTCTGTCTTTCTCCAGGGATTTCTGCCTTTCTGCAAGGAATGCTGCCTTTACTCAGGGAATTCTACTTTTTTTCCAGGTATTTCTGCTTTTACCCAGAGAATTCTGCCTGTCTCCAGGGAATGCTGTTTATACCCAGGGATTTCTGCCATTTTCCAGGGATTTCAGCCATTTTCCAGGGATTTCTGCCTTTCTCCAGGGAATGCTGTTTCTACCCAGGGAATTCTGCCTTTCTCCAGGGAATTCTGCTTTTATCCAGAGATTTCTGCCTTTCTGCAAGGAATGCTGCCTTTACTCAGGGAATTCTACTTTTATTCCAGGGATTTCTGCTTTTACCCAGGGAATTCTGCCTGACTCCAGGGAATGCTGCCTTTCTGCAGAGATTTCTGCCTTTCTCCAGGGAATGCTGTTTATACCCAAGGATTTCTGCCATTTTCCAGGGATTTCTGCCTTTCTCCAAGGACTCCTGCATGCCTTTCTCCAGGAATGCTCCCAGCCCAGGGCTCCCAGCTGAGGCTCACCTGGGATGGTGTTGTCCAGCACGAAGGCCACGCAGCCCCCGACGAACATGGCCGTGGTGAGCAGCACGTTCAGCACCTGATCAATGCCTGCAATTCCTGCAGCAACAGGGAAAACCTGCTGGGATTTCATCACCCACATCCCCCTGAATCCCCCCCGGGCTGGGCAGCAGCTCCTGTGCCTGGGCTCAGGGAGGGTTTGCTCTCAAAGGGCTCTGGGAGGCACAGGGGGGTCGATGCAGAACCTTCCCCCAGGGCACCAGCACGGGACATTGTTCCCCAAAATGCAATTTTCAGGAAGTCTCAGCTGCTCACAGAAATGTCACAAAGCACCATTTCAGTTCCTACTGCAGGCACAGCTAATCTGAGCTAAGCAGAAAACCGTGGAGTGCAAAAGAGAAGCGTTCAGACTGTAAAATCGTAATTTTTATATAATAATTATTTTATAAATCTTTTATCTAAATATTTTATATAATTATTCTATAAATAATAATTATTATTTTAATAAATATTTTATAAATAATCCTTTTTGTAAATCTTTACTTTTCAAAGGGGCAAGGATTCACAGCCCCAGCTATGGAAGAACACTGCATTAACCACATAAAGCTTGAGGGATCTGCTTTTCTAACCACTTACAGCAGGACAGATATGCCCTTAAATCCTGGTCTGAAGGCATAGTGGAAAGAAAAGTCAGTTAATATTTGGTTTAAAAACCCCCAAACAAGCCCAAAGCAGTGAATTATTTCCTTTGAGTCCATGTCTGGTGACACACACTGGCATGAGCACTGCTGAGGGTCACATGAAAACAGAAAATCTTCCCAATGAACTCCTCAAAGCTATAATTCCATTAACAGTCTGCAAGGAAATTCACTAAAATTAAAATTAACACCCAGAACACATCTGAGTGACAGAAAGTTTCAAACCCCAAACAATTCCCCACCTTCCAAACTCTGCCTTGGTGCTTCTCCTTAATCTTTTAGCACCATTTTCAGCTCACATTCACCCTTTCAGTTTTTATTTCATCCCAGCTGGTAACTGCCCCCAGAGACAGCAGGAAAGCTCCAGCTGTGTCCCACTGGAACATTCCCTGCAGGTCTCAGCCTCTGAAAGATTTCTCTGAACACACACAGAGCTTGTCTGGACCTACAGCCCTTCCTGTCTGCATAATTTGGGGTTTTTCCTCCGTAATGTGAGTTCTTCCTCCATAATTTGGAGTTTTCCCCCATAATTTGGGTTTTTCCTCCACAATTTGGGTTTTTCCTCCACAATTTGGGTTTTTCCTCCACAATTTGGGGTTTTCCTCCACAATTTGGGGTTTTCCACCACAATTTGGGTTTTTCCTCCATAATTTGGAGTATTCCCCCATAATTTGGGTTTTTTCTCCACAATTTGGGGTTTTCCCCCATAATTTGGGGTTTTCCTCCACAGTTTGGGGTTTTCCCCCATAGTTTGGGTTTTTCCTCCACAATCTGGGTTTCCCTTCCATAATTTGGGTTTTCCCTCCATAATTTGGGTTCCTCTTCCTGTCCCTCTGTACCTGATGGGTTTTCCAGGTGAGCACGAGGCAGAAGTGCTGATGGGGAGGAGCAGGAGCACGTACCTGTGACCAGGGGGTTCTGTTTGAGATAGCTGGGGAGCACGAGCCCAAAGAAGATGGAAAATCCCAGCACGAAGAGATTCCGAGAGGAATTGAGATCGATGAACTGCAGGTTGGACAGACCCACGGCCGTGATCATCCCTGAACACAACAAAACACCCCAAGATCACCTTTTAGGTAACTCTTTTTCTTCAAAAAAAAACCCCAAAATCCAGCAAAATATCCCTGGAGATACCTCCCAGTACATTTGGGATAATTTGTCTGAAAAGTGCATGGGGTTTTCTTAATAGCACAGCAACTGCTTTTTCCTCTTTCTCCTTTTAATCTGTATTTTTAGAAACTAGCAAACCTGAGAATCAGTGCACCATGAAACCACAGACCACTGCAACCAGAAAGAGAAGATTTTGGTAGATTATTAGGAAAGCAGTGTTGCTCTTTCTCTGGGGATTTCCTCCTGTTAAGCAAGCCAGTAACACCACTTTGTGTTTTATATATATTTTTTTATATATTATGTTTTATATATATATATATTTTATGCTTTATTTATATATTTATATATATTTTATTTTTGTGGTTTATATATATTTATATAGTTTTGTTTTTCTGTTTTGTTTATATTTATATATTTATGTTTTATTTATATTTATATATATTTTACATAAAAGGATCCATCTTTTTCATTACAAAACATGTCTGGAGGAGCACACAGGTTCCTATTATCAAATATGAGATAGAGAAGATTTTGGTAGATTATTAGGAAAGGAAGATTTTGGTAATTATTAGGAAAGCAGTGGTACTCCTTCCTCTGGGGATTTCCTTCTGTTAAGCAAGACAGTAACATCACTTTGTGTTTTATATATATTTTTATATGTTATGTTTTATTTATATTTATATATATTTTATGTTTTACTTATACATATTTTACATAAAAACATCTATCTTTTTCATTAAAAAACATGTCTGGAAGAGCACAGAGGTTCCTATTATCAAACAGGAGATAGAGAAGATTTTGGTAGATTATTAGGAAAGCAGTGTTACTCATTCCTCTGGGGATTTCCTTCTGTTAAGCAAGCCAGTAACATCGCTTAGTGTTTTATATATATTTTATTTTTGTGTTTTATATATATTTATGTTTTTATTTTGTGTTATATATATTTATATTTTTATTTTGTGGTTTATATATATTTTATGTATTTTATGTTTTATATAAATATTTTATATATTTATAAATTATGTTTTGTATATATATCCTATGTTTTATTTCTATATTTTATGTTTTGTTTATATTTATCTATTTTTACATAAAAGAACTCATCTTTTTCATTACAAAGCACGCCTGGAGGAGCACAGAGGTTCCCATTATCAAACACTCCTCAGGAGCAGCAGCCAGGCAAGGCCCTTACCGAAGAGGGTGCAGAAGAGAGCGCCCAGCACGGGGTCGGGCAGCGATGCGAAGAGCGCGCTGAACTTGCCCACCATGCCCAGCAGCAGCATGAAGGCAGCTCCGTACTGGATCACCCTGCGGCTGCCCACCTGCAGGAAAACAGCACAGGACACGGGGTGAGGGCTGCCCCAGGCCAGCTCACACCTGCTCTGCCTGCTTCTGCTGCTCAGGTTTCACTGCAGCTCACTCCTGGCGCCTGTGGTATTGTACTCGCAGGTGTATGTATATATTAGATATACTACAGGATATATATTACAGTATATATATATTTTATATATATATATTATACTATACCATATATATATTATACTATATATTACACTATATATATTTTTTACTATATATATATTATGTATACTATAATATATTGAAAAATACTATACTATACAAAAGAATACAGAAAGGATACTTACTGAATGCTAAAAAGATAATTATGAGAACTCAAGCTTGTGACTCTTTCCAGAGTCTCAACACAGCTTGGCTCTGTTGCTCAGGTTTCATTTCAGCTCATTCCTGGCTCCTATGTTATTGTACTCTCAGGTGTATATATATATTATATATACTATAGTATGTATACTATAGTGTATATATATTATACTATACTATATATATTATATATATATTATACTATACTATATATACTAGCTTATACTATATATAATACTATATTATACTATTCTATGCATATAGTATATATATATATTATACATACTATAATATATTGAAAAATACTATACTATTCTAAAGAATACAGAAAGGATACTGAATGCTAAAAAGGTAAAAATGAAAACTCAAACTTGTGACTCTTTCCAAAGTCTCGACACAGCTTGGCCAATAAGACAAACCAACTCACACCAGAAACAAATAAAACAATCACCTGTGGCTAAACAATCTCCAAACACAGGAGAAGCAAATGAGATAAGAATTGTTCTCCTTTTCTCTGAGGCTTCTCAGCTTCCCAGGAGAAAGGATTTTTCAGGGAATGTGAGTGCCACACTGTGTGTGTTTCCTTTTGGTGCTGGAGGGCTCAGCTGAGGCACAGCTGCTCTGCGGCCAAGCTCAGCCTCCCCAGGCCAGCCCTAAAACCATCTGGAACTGCCACAGTCAGCAGGAAAGCTGGTGGAACCCAGCTATGGGAGAGAAAGCAAAATGGAAATATGTAAAATAAATTCCGTGTCCTGCTGCTCTGGGACACGGGAAGAGATGAAACAGTTTGTGGGAAGGAGGGGCAGGATTTTTAGGCTTAGATTAGCAGCAGAGAGCAGGGCTGAATGCAAATCAGGGCTGTGCTAACACTGAAACCAAGAGCCTGCACTTCCTTCCCAGTTTTATTTAAAGCATTCAAGATTCAAGCAGGCTCCCTGTGGTGCAGGGGTAGTGGATAAACCTGAAGCTGGTATTTTAACATCTTCTACTGCCACAAAAGGTGCCCCAGGGACAATGAAAACTCCTTTACATTAAGGTGGTTTCTAGAAAAGCCCTTTGCAGGTCTCCAGGTACAGAGCAGCAGGGTTCAAAAAGGAAATATTCATTTGTTCATCATGTGTGAGCTAAATGAGAAAAATGAGAAACTACAGATCCAACAGGTCTGGGGAGGGGAAAATCCTTCCTTGCCCCCATTCCTCACTGCTGAGCTCCAGGTGAGCTCCTTCCCCTGCAAGCAGAGCTCTGCTGCACCATAACTGGGATTACAACAGAATTTAGCTGGCAGCTTTCTCTGCTCTTTACAGAAATATTCATTTCTGCATGGCCACTGAGATCCTGCCCTACAATTCTCTTCCTGCCAGAAACAGACAGATCCTTTGAAAACCTGCATGACAGTGACATTTATTTATGCAAACAAATTAAAGCTACTGAAAACATCCCAGGCAGCATTCAGCTCAGGCTCTGGATTTATTCCCAGCACACACACACTGATTTTGGAGTGATTATTTTGGAGTGCATCAAATGGTACCTGGAGCCTCCATTTCAGCATCACCACCATGGCAAGAGCTGCTTTAGCCCCAGCTAATCAGAGCTAATTGATCTTGCTCTCATCAAGTAAAACACACAAAGCCCAAAGGCTTTGCAGCACCTACCTCCAGCAGAATTTAAATTTAAGTGCAATTACACACCCATTTCAAGGGAGGGAAAAGCCCTGGTGATGCAGCACTGAAGATTTCCTCTCCCAAATCAACAGTAGAGCACCTCTGTGCCAAAATTCTGTGCCAAAATTCTAGCTGAAGCTGAGGAACTGCTGGGTTTAGGGGAATTAAAGTGCAGCAGGGGAACAAGAGCACAGCCTGGGCAGCTCCACTCCCTGCCACAGCTGCCACTTCAACCTTCCACTGCCCCAGCATGAAATGCACTCTCATTTCTGTGGGCTGCTCACTAAAACAAGTGCTGTTAATTCATCTCAACCCCCACGAAGTAACAATGGGAAGGGAGCAGAACAGAATAAACCTTTCTTTAACGGGTTTTTTGTGAGCAGAACTTCTCTCCTAGGAGATTTCCATCAGCTGGGTGGTGACTGGTACAGACAGCAGATGGTGCTGTTAGTGCTGAATTGCACCCCAGAGCAGCAGAATCACCCTTTGTGCAGCACAAGGGAGGGCTGAGGACAAATAAATCATTTATGTGTGATCGGGCCAGGGGGATGAGTAACTGCAAGTGGAGGACAGACATTTTCTATCCTTGCACGAAGGATTTATGGCTCCCACGTTCAACACCCAACAAGGTGGACCTATTTACAACATAAATCCCTCTTGGTGCTCCTTACCAAGGTTAAATTAACATTATCAGGCAGATTTCTCTGCAGCCAAGGCCTCCCAGCTCAGCCAGGCACAGACCGAGCCCCACACGTGAGCAGAGGAGCCCCTCAAGCACTCACACATTTTATTGAGCAACATCACCAGAAATACATTAACACCCAAGCCTTAAAGCCAAACACTGAGGGTCCTTTTAGCTCTGAAATGACCTTGGCTGCAGCCCTGTGCCAGTGCCATGTCCCACTACAGACTCGGGTAAACCCCAAGCACCTCATGTTGCATTTTACTGTGTGTAAGTGAGGCACTAAAGTCACTTCCTACTGATGCTTCCAGAGCAAGACAACCAAAAAGCAGCAATTTCTACACAGTTTACAGTGTTTATGCCTCAACTCAAACCACCCCAGAGCCCTGGAATGCTGCAGGGGTTTTCCAAGAGACAGTTTATGCAGCAGTATCTGCTTTATGGGGATTCTAACTGCATTTGACTCTGAATAAAAGGATTTTTTGAGGTTCTGATGAACAATAATGCATTTCTCACAGACAAGAGCTGGTACAGACACTCAGAATGATCTGGGAAGTTTGTGTGCACAGGAATGGAGCAGAACGGGCTCCTAGAAGAGGATTACGAACACAAGGAACCCCTGAGGGCTCAGAGCAAAGCACTTCACCTTTGTGATGCCCAGGACCCCAATGTTGGGGCTGGAGGAGGTGGATCCATTCCCTGTCCCAAACACTCCATCCAGAACACAGGAGAGCCCCTCGATGAAAATCCCCCTGGAAATCCCAAAGAGAACACAAGAGCCACGTTGGTACAGGCACCATTCACTGGGGTGCTCCTGAGTGCCACAGGGGCATCTGCTCCACGTGGAATTACTGAAATTCATGGGTCAGGCTCCAACACACCTGGGAAACACACTGGAGCTCTGCTTCCTGAGTCTTAGATCCCCACATTCTTAAACTGAGGAAATTTATATTAAAAATTCAAATAAAACTTCAGAGCTGCTCTGTTTCTAAACTGCATTCCAAGTGAGTCTTAGATCCCCACATTCTTAAACTAAGGAAATTTATATTAAAAATTCAAATAAAACTTTGGAGCTGCTCTTTGTTTCTAAACTGCACTCCAGGTGATTTTGACAATCCCAATTCCAGAACCAGTTCAGAGCTCTTTCCCTGCGGAAATTGTGCTGGTAACTCCCACAGACTCCATTAGGAATGGGACTGGGATTCAAATGTAACAAAACAACCCCAGATGTCATTTCCACCCTGGATTTCATATCCTTGGTCCTTGTGTACCAAAGTGACCAAAACTCAACGTGATCAAACTGCAGCATTTCACCCCAGAGCATATCCCTGCTTATCCAAAAGGGGAAAAAAACCAAAAAACCCCAACAGGCTGAGACAGTGGAGGTATTTGTGGCCGGGACAGACCTGTTGATGGCGTGGATGGGAGGAGGAGGAGCACAGGAGAGCCTGGCACAGGCGTAGTAGTCGCCGATGGACTCGATGATGCTGGCCACCACAGCACTGAGCATGCCGATCACTCCCGCTGCTGAGATGGTGGGCAGCCCCCACTGGACTGTGGAGAGAGAAAAACTGAAACCCTCCTGCCCCAGAAATGGGATTCAGGACATCCTCTGGCTGTCCTGTGTGACCGTGTTCACAGGGGTCTGAGGATGAGGGAAGAGACAAGGATCTGACTCCATGTTTCAGAAGGCTTGATTTA
>JAWMRF010000080.1:625292-682457 GCA_035221435.1 Sphenopsis melanotis | reverse complement strand
GCCTCCATCTTCTGCTGTGATGGTGGCACTTTTGGATTGGTTTAGAGCAGAAGCTCACTGTCTAACATAGGTGATAGGTGTTGGGAAGTAATTGTAAATATTGTACAGGTAGTTTTTAGTGTAAAAGATAACACTGCCCCAGGGGCAGGCAGAGTGCCTCTGTCTGTCCTGCTGAACAGACCTCAGCTGGACAGGAGAAAGAATTTTATAGATAAGGAACAATAAAAAACCTTGAGAACAAGAACTGAAGAGCTCTGACTCCTTCTTCAACTGCCAGGCTGGGAAAAGAGACTTTAACACATCTCAGGGTCACTCTGAGCAGCTAAAGCCCTGAGACCCCAGCACACAGCCTGGCTACCAAACAAACACAAACCTGTGGGAATTGTGCAGTGGTTTGGGCTGGGAAGGGCTTTTAGGATCCCCCAGCACTGCCCAAGTCACTGCTGGCCGTGTCCTCGAGTGCCACATCCACCCCTGCACTGCTCCAGGGCTGGGCAGCCCTTCTGGGCAAGAAATCTCCCCCAAAATCCACCCTGGCATAGCCTGGGACTGTTCCCTCTCCTGTCCCTTATCCCTATTTGGGATAAGATCCCAAGTCCCCCCTGGCTGTCCCCTTCTGTCAGGGGGTCATGCAGAGCCAGAAGTTCCTCCTGATCCCATTTTCTCCCTCTAATCCCATTTTCTCCCCCTGATCCTGTTTTCTCCCTCTGAGCCCCTTCCCCAGCTCCATTCCCTGCCCTGGACAGGCTCCAACCCCTCCATGTCCTTGTCCTGAGGGGCCAGAAGTGACCTTGGGATTGAGGGGGACCAGAGGTGACCTTGGGATTGAGGGGGGCCCTCCCCAGCGCCCAGCACTGTTTATTTATCTTTGATGGGAACAACAAACCCCCTTCACTCTAACACAGTCTGGCAAGTTCAAGGAGATGAAAGGAGCAAAGGAACAATTGCCAAACCAACTGCTTTGATCACACTTGGAAAAATCCCAGGGAATCATAAAACCTCACTAAAAAAAAATTCCTCCTGTTCAGGAATCAGGAATTTGAGCTACAGCTTGTGAGAAAACAATCCTGGCCAGTGAGGCAAATGGCACTGTATTATTATTGCTCCAAAAAGTCACTTTGGTCACAAGTTTAGTCGACCAGAGAGGATGGCAACAACCAGCTCTGATCACTGCACAAACACCTCCCAGCTCCAAATTTTTGTAGTAGAGAAAATAAGATTAATTTAAGCCTGCAGAAAAGCCTGGCAGGTTTTCCACAGCAATTGCCTCGATGCTTTTATCTCTTTGAAATAGATGAGCCTCCTGCAACAAAGGGATCTTCAGTCACACAGGAGTGAATGAACCTCACAAATACAAATGGGCTGATCAGGGCGGAGAAGTTTTCCTCCTCTTCTTTCCCAAAAGCTTCTGTTCTTCATCTGCTGCTTTAGAAGTGGTTTCTTTTAAGAACCAAAGCATAAGGGAAACCACAACGAAGCTGCCTCATGACAATGTGGTGGCACAGCTGATAATTCCTGTATTTCTATTCTAAAATAATATTATTCCCTAATTACCCTGCTAATTTCTGAAGGGTGAGCCAGTTGTGCTATCTCACACCATAATCCCAGCCTGTAACAGCTTTCAACTTAGAGCTGACCAACATAAAAATACCTCCAAAACATTGTGTGAAGTGTTTGGTGCTCTCCTGTAAATAATTTCACTGCCCTCTGATAAGCAGGGCCTGGCATTCCCTGACTTGCCCGTGCCAGCAGTGCCTTGGCAAGTCAGGGCATTTTCCTGCCATGAACAGCTGTGCTCACCCTGAATGGGTGTGTTTGGGGCAGGAAAATGCAGCAGGCTGGGAGAAACTCCCCACAGAAGTGATTCTTTAGACAATGAGAGCTAGGGACTCCAGCAGAGCTGTAAAAACCTGTCCCTGGCACTGTGGAGCCTTATCAGCATTGCCAAGGACTGATAAATCAGCCTTGATCTCCCTGTTAGAGGTGCAGTCACTCGTTATCAGGAGTCACCCAGACCAATCCTGCAAAGTGCAGCTTCACAACCTCAGCCCTCCTTGGGTGAGACCTTAAGGAACCAGCTGAAAACAAGGAAAAACCAAAAAATATTTACCAGCAGGCAATGAGAGTGGTGTGTGCTGGAACTGTGGAGTGGTTTGGACTGGGAGGGACTGTCAGGGACCCTCATCAACAGGGACCTTTCCTACTGTCCCAGGCTGCTCTGAGCCCTGTCCTGCCTGGAACACTGCCAGGGATGGATCATCCACCACCCAAAGGTTATGGAATAAACCACTGAGAGAGACAGGAGAGCTCTGGAACAGGAGGAATGGCACTGCTGGGTTCTGGGGAACCAAAGGAATGGCCCTGCTGAGCTCCTCAGGAACCAGAGCTATGGAATAAATAACTGAGAGACAGCAGAGCTGTGGAACAGCAGCAATGGAACTGCTGGGTTCTGGGGAAGCAGGGCTATGGATTAACCCACTGAGAGAGAGCCACCAGAACTCTGGAACAGGGAAAATGGCACTGTTGGGCTCCTGGGGAACCAGGGCTATGGATAAACCCCAGACAGGGCCAGCAGAGCTGTGGAGCAGCAGCAATGGCCCTGCTGGGCTCCTGGGGAACCAGAGCTACAGAATAAACCACTCAGAGAGAGCCAGCACAGCTCTGGAACATGAGGAATGGCCCTGCTGGGTTCTGGGGAACCAGGGCTAAAGAATAAACCCCAGACAGAGTTAGAAGAGCTGTGGAGCAGCAGCACTGGCCCTGCTGGCCCCAGGAGCAGCACACTTACAGGGGTAGGGCACCTTGAACCACGGCGCCACCAGCAGCACGCCGCGGCGCGCGTCCGTGCGCGCGTAGAAGCCGTACTTGGAGCTGTCCGGGGGGAACACGTCCGTCACCGTGAAGATGAAGCACAGCAGCCACGACACCAGGATGGCCAGGATGATCTGGGGACACCAGAACAGGGGGGCAGTGAGATCACAGCTGCCACTCTGGGGGTGCTGCACAGCCCAGAGCCTGAGCTGGGGGAGATGGATCTGTGGGGAGCTCTGGGGCCTGGACGGGAGGTTTGTATGGTAGGGATTTGTATGGAAAAGACAGGCTGTATACAGATATTGTACGAATATGTGTGGAAAATACGTGGCATGTACAGATACTGTATGGAAAATACATGCTATATACAGATACTGCATGGATTTGTATGTAAAACACATGCCATATATAGATACTGTATGGACTGGTATGGAAAAGACATACTATATATAGATACTGTATGGAAAATACAAATATAGATATTGTATGTATATAGTATGTAAAATACATACTGTATGTATATAGGATGTAAAATACATACTGTATGTATTTAGTATGTAAAACACATGCCATATATAGATATTGTATATAAATAATAAGTAAAAGACATACTATAGATACTGTACATAAATAGTATGTAAAATACATATTGTATTTAGATACTGTATGGATTTGTATGGAAAAGACATATTATATATATATACATACTGTATGTATTCATATGTAAAATACATACCATATATATATATATAGTATGTAAAATATATACTATATATAAATACTGTATGTATTAATATGTAAAATACATAACATATACAGATGCTGTATGTATTCATATGTAAAATACATACCATATATAGATATTGGATGTAAATAGTACGTAAAATACACACCATCTATAGATACAGTATGGATTTGTATGTAAAATACATACTTTATGTAGATACCGTATGCAAACAGTATGTAAAATACACACCATATATACTGTATGTAAATAGTATAGAAAATGCATACTATATATAGATACTGTATGGAAAATACATATTATATTTAGATATTGTCTGTATCTATATATAGATATCATATGTATCAAAAAACCAACATCCCACCCCCACCAAAACAGTTGGTTTTTTTGCCTAAGGAAGAACAAGTTCAACGACTTACAGGGAACATCTTGAAAAGCTGCAGCCTGTATGCTGTCCATCCCTTCTTGGATTTATAAATGGGCAAGGGAAATTTGACATTTCTGGCATACTGGGAGAACAACAGTACTAGGAAAATAGTCCTGAGGAAAAAAAGGAGGATGAGGAAGGTGGGACAAGAGAGAAATGTCATTAGCACCAATATACCAAAAATTCTATTTAGCACAAACCTCTTCAGACCCTTTGGATGCAGAATTTCAATTTAAGCAGAAGACAAGGCAGCAAAATTATTGAAATTATTATTCCTCAAATGCCGAATTTGAATTCTGAAGAGCGGCAAAACTCAGCAGCTGCAAGGAGATAAATGGATCAGGGACAGGCCCAGACTGAAGGGGGATTTTCAGTTCAAATTCCTGTGCTGCCCCTTCTGTCCCCCCAAACTCCACCTGTGGTCCAGGGCTGCCTGTAAAGCACAAAACTTGCTGCCAGCACCTGGCAAGAAACAGGGAAACTGGAGGGCTGGGTACAGGAATTTTTACATTTCAAAATCTGCATCCAACTCCAAAGCAACTTGAGGAAATTTCTGCCAGGGCAATTTTTCTGTTCTTCAGAATAATTTTTTTAATGTGAATCTTTTACTAAATAGATGCAAATGAAGCAGAATGGAGCCCAAGCCCCGAGATTTGCTGCCAGTGCAGTCCATCAGTATTAGATGTCTCAATTATTATTCATTTCCCCCTCCAGTGAAACTGCCAAGCTCCTCTAGATATCAAAAATTATTTTTTACAGCTAAAATAAGCCGCCACTGTCCTGAAAAATCAGAACTCAGGGCACGTTGCTCAATTCTGAAGGAGCAATTCTCAATTCTCAACCCAGCTCTGCTCTGCAAGGGCCTCCCAAAGACTGGCACTGTCTGAAGAAGCAAAGCTCTGCTGAAATCTGAGATTATGTTTTTATCAGCTGACTTGAAAAATAAAGAGAGGATTTTCCGCCTCTCTTCTGCCCCGGATCAGACACAAACCAGTTTTCCTCTCCCTCAGTCTCCAGGAAAAGGAAGGGCATTTACACCCCTCAGCAGTCCAGAAGAAAAGCAAAATATACACCTTTTCCATGCAGGAAACCCCAGAATCTCCCCAAAATCCACCATGGGCTCCCCTCCCTCCCACAGCAGCCCTGAGGACAGGGAGCTTTGGATTTGATTTAGCACAGAGCTGTAAAAAAATACAATATTCAATTATTGCAATGAATTTTCCACTGGCTGCACGGGAGAGGGGTTGTGAAACAGCACCAAAGCCTTGAATGTCCCAGGAAAATCTGGATAAACAGGCAGATCAGGAATAATTCTCCTTTTTATAAATATCAATGCAAATGTCTGATAAAGGGAATAAAGCAGCCATGGAACAAGCCAGGTCAGGAAATTGGGGAATTGGGAATCCTGCAGCTCCCAGAGGCCCCCAGCTGATTCTGCAGGGCCAGGAAGAAATGCAGGACCTTGATCTCCTCAGAACATCCAGGACAATTCCAGGAGCCACATCTCACAGAGCTGGAGCCGATTTCAACAATCCCCTGCACATTTCTGCATGGCCAAAGCCAGAAATATTTTATTGACTGGCTAACATTTAAATCCTGCTCCTGAATTGATTTTTTTTTTCCATCTGCAAAAATGTCAACTTTAATTACACATTTCCACGTCCAATTCAAAGATGTGCTTGATTCATTTAACAAATGAAGTTAGCCCCAACTTGCACAGAAATTTGTTTCACAGACAAAAAAAACGTTCCTTTGGATCAGCTGCTTAATACAATAAAATCACAAAAATACTCCTGATGCCAACATGCAAGATAAAACAGAATTAAAGAGCCTTTTTAATCATAAGCTGCACTTACAGAATACTTTACATGTTCAAAGCACTGTGCAAACAGATTAGTGAGATCACAACCTGATCTCACCGAGGCATTCCTCTGCTCCCAGAGCCAGCACAGCCGGGTGCTGCCCATGGAGGAGCTTCAGCTCTGTTCTCCCTAAAATGGGGTTTCAGTAGAGCTGTTTCAGCCTCTTTTCTCCCTAAAATGGGGTTTCACATAGACTGCTTCAGCCTCTTTTGTCCCTAAAAATGGGGTTTCAATTGAGCTGTTTCAGCCTCTTTTCTCCCCAAAATGGGGTTTCCAGCCTCATTTGCTGCTTACCCACATGGGGAGCTTTTGTCTTCATTTCATTTTCCTCACTTATTCCTTTTCATTCTTTCATTTCCCCGGCCCCTACAGCTCATGGCACACACACCCCAGGCCCTGAAATTCCCTCTAAAAGGGAATTTTTGTCCCCTGGCAGAGATCTCTGCTCATGGCTCAGCCTCTGGTGGCGTTTATGGCAATACTTGTGCCCTCTGCCATCACACACATGAATTTCTCTCGGGCACAGGAAAGCAAAGCAGTGCCAGTGGCAGAGGGAGCAGCACCACCAGTGGGGTTTAGCTGCTGCTCCTGCAGGAGAGGAATCAGGCAATGCCAGCCCAGAAATACAAATTGTTTACGGCCATTTCATCTCTCTGGTGATCTGTTAAATCATCTTTTCTACAGCACTGAACTCCACCCAGCCAGTGGCTCCCTCTTTATAAAGTTCTGCTCTCCACACCTCATTTTTGGCCACTGTCCCTTCCTCTCTCCTCGAGCTCACGTTATCATGGAATGGTTTGGGTTGGAAGGAACCTTAAAGCCCATCCAGGTCCATGAAGGAGCCATGGGCAGGGACACCTTTCACCATCCCAGGGTTCTCCAAGCCCTGTCCAACCTGGCCTTGGGCACTTTCCAGAGGCAGCCACAGCTGCTCTGGGGCCTCCCCACCCTCCCAGGGAAGGATTTTCTTACAAGGAAAAGCTTCAGGCAACTGCCCTGAGCTGCTCTGTCCTGATTCCCACATTTCTGGATGAGCTGACCTCATCCAGACTCTGGGTGTTTCTCATGGTGGTTCTCGTGGCGTTTGGGTCTCGTGTCGCTTGTGTCTCATGGTGTGTGTTTCTCATAGCATTTGTTTCTCATAGCGTTTGTTTCTCGTGGTGTTTGGTTCCCATGGGGTATTTCTCATGGTGTTTGTGTCTCATGGTGTTTGTGTCTCATGGTGTTTGGTTCCCGTGGTGTTTGGTTCTCATGGTGTTTGGTTCTCATGGTGTTTCTCCTCATGGTGTTTGGTTCCCATGGTGTTTGGTTCCCATGGTGTTTGGTTCCCATGACGTTTGCTTCTCATGGTGTTTGGTTCTCACGGTGTTTGGTTCCCATGGTGTTTGGTTCCCGTGGTGTTTGGTTCTCATGGTGTTTCTCCTCATGGTGTTTGCTTCTCCTGGTGTTTGGTTCCCATGGTGTTTGGTTCTCATGGTGTTTCTCCTCAAGGTGTTTGCTTCTCATGGTGTTTGGTTCCCATGATGTTTGGTTCTCATGATGTTTGCTTCTCATGGTGTTTGGTTCCCATGGTGTTTGCTTCTCACGGTGTTTGGTTCCCATGGTGTTTGCTTCTCACGGTGTTTGGTTCCCATGGTGTTTGGTTCCCATGGTGTTTCTCCTCATGGTGTTTGGTTCTCATGGTGTTTGGTTCCCATGGTGTTTCTCCACACCAGCAGCACCAACACAGCCCAGCTGCCCCCAGCTTTCCCCCAGCACCCCAAACTCCGCGTGCCCAGCAGGAAACCCTCAGGGTACTCACAGCATGGCGATGCCCCAGTGCTTGCCAGCTCTCTCCCCAGCAGCCTGGAAGCCCGAGAGGCCGATGAGGGCCACGGTGGGGGTGATGGTCAGGGGCCCGATGTAGCGCAGCAGGGCCCCGGGCAGCCCCAGCAGCCCGATCACCACCTCGATCAGCGAGGACATGATGATGGCACCTTGGATCTGAACACACAACAGGGCAGAGAGGCAGCTCAGTGCCATCTGACAGGCAAAGCCAAAGCCTTTGTTTTTCTGCTCTGGATTACAAACTGCAGTTAAAAGAATTCAGTGACACAGAAGAACTCAGCAATTTTTTTTTTTTTTCCCGTCATAAAACAGCTCATTATGTTTAAGTGACTTATTGCTTTAAGCATAACACTTATGGTTTTCTCCACAAAACTATTACACAACAGACCAGTGGGCCAGTCTGGAAGCTGTGTGGAAAGCACATCACACTGTCAGACAGGAGACCTGGGGTCCAGGCTAACCTTTAAGCTCTCAGATCGAACGGCAAGGGTTGGTGCGCCACGAGGTGATGCTCCTAGCTCCTAGGGGCAGAGTGTGTGCTGCATTGGTCACAAGTGCTCCTTAGAAGCTGGATTAGAGCAGCGTTGTGGTCTCAGGAGACTGTCAGCCCTCTTGGCTGCAGGGCTCTTGGCAGGATGTAGCTATGGTTTGAACATGGGGAAGAGAGAGGGGTTGTTTTTAATTAAGAAAAAGTTGGCAGCCCAAAGCAACGGGATGGGAGATCAATTCCATGACACACGCCTTCATTTGGACTACTCTACCTGCCACCCTGGCGTGGCACAGCCCTCAGCCTGCCCTGCAGGGCACCACGACTTCACACTGCAGTGCTGCGAGTGGAGAAGGAGCTGCAGGTATCTCACAAGTCTTTGGGGAGAATCGACCTCTTATCACAAGAGTCTCCAACTTAAACACTTGGGAAGGAACCACATTTCCTAAGTGCAGATTCACCTTCAGGGCCAGCCCCAGTGCACAGGGACAGCAGGCAAGGGGCCTGGCAGCAGCTGAACTGCTGCACAAATCAAGGTTACAAGAAGGGTTTTCATCTCTCTTGAGCATTTCACTGCATGGCTTTTGGGATGTGGTAACTAACTCCTGGTATTTGCTGTCCAGCAATGAACAGGTGGAAAAGATGAAGACTTCCATGAAATGAGCAAAGGGATATATTCACATGGAGATCGCAGTGAAACAAGAAATTACCAACTTAAAGACAAGAACACACAGATGATAAAGTGAGGAACTTAACTGGAGCTGGAGAGAGTGACAGCAAAAGGCAAGTCCCACATTACCTCTCGTATCCGGGGGTACCAGATGTGCTCCGTGTGCAGCAGCTCTGCTGTTCCGTTTGCAACTGTTACATCTTCCAAAAGGGACAAAAAACAGGGGTTTCTTTTATTGCCCAGCCACTCTGCTCCATCCCACACAAAACAAATCCCTCCCCAGGCTGTGGCTGATAAAGGAGCCCCAAATCACACAGAGAGCAAGTTCTGCTCAAATGAAGGCCAACAGCCAACCCCTCACTCCTCCCTCTGCTCCAAAACTCTCAGCAATCAGGGTTCCAACAGGAAAATGCCCTGATTTCCAGACAGGAAGGTCAGCCAGGAGTTCTCTCCCCACTCCAGTGGGGAATTACTCAGCTGCACCCCAGGAATCCCAAACTGCAGTGCTTGCTGCTCCCCAGTGGAGGTCACTCACTGAAGAAGCTGGCCCGTGGGGACAGCCCCACCTGGCAGCTTTGGGAGAGGAAAGGGCTCAGAAGGAAGATGAGCAAAGCTCTTTGTGACAATCTGGAGTCCTGGGAAAATGGCTGTGCCACCCAGGGATATCAGAGAGTTTATTTCAACAAACTGGGCGTTAATCACATTTTAAATGTGAGTTAACAGAGATGTATGAACACCCAAATAATAGAAATTCAATTATTAAGAGTCCAAAGGAGCCCTGGGCAGAGCTCCAACCAGGAGTGAGCAGCCTGATCATTTCCTGAGCTGCTGCTTCCCACTGCCCACAGCCTTGGTACTGAATAACCACCCTCCACTGAACACAAAACTGCCAGAGTCATTTCCAGTCCAAGCTGAAGCAAAAGCTCCCATCCCAACCAGAATCTCTTCCCTCTGAAGCTCAAACCTTCCAGGATGACGACAGCAGCAGAGAAAAGAGTGAAAAAGAACATCCAAATCTTGTCAAAACCTGTCAGGCATGACTTCAACAGGGGAAAACTCTGGTCTGGAGGTGATGCTGTACATTGCTCAAACTCCCTCCCACTCACCACTTCAAAGGGCTCACTTGGACTCGCTGCTTCCAAATATTTGGAACATTCCGGGAAGGAACGTTTGCAGAATGCAAACTGAACACACAAATTACTTTATGCCACAGTTACTGTTCCTTTGTCAACGTTTTTGTATTAAAAAAATTCCCAGAAACAGAACTCCACAAGGGTAATTTCAGGAATCTTCTGTGGCAGATATTTTAACACTGTAAAAAGAGAGGCTTTCCATACTCCCTGCTCTTTAGTCCCAGTTTTTACATCAGAAGCTCTGGCAGCTGCACTCCACGTGAGCTGGGCCATTTGTCACTTAAACCTGAAGAAGGATAAACAACAATTACCTGTGTTATTGCACTTCCACTTCTCCAGAGAGAGAATTGCTCTGGCAGGTGCTAAGAATGCAAAAGCACTGGCTTGGAACAGGGGTAACCTGGTGGGGAGGGAGACGAGAGATGGTGACATTCTGTGGGGTGGGCACTCACACCACCCTTTGCTGAGTTACTAAACTGGGAAATAAGAGTATTTCTCACCAAAACAAACCCAGTCACAGAAATACAAAGACTTCACAAGGCAAGGAGCTGACAGCACCTGCCTGGAGTTATCAACCAGGTGACTCCAGGGGCCAGGCAGGCTGTGACAGCAGCACAGGGACACAGGGGGACACTGAGCTGGGGGAGCAGAGTGCTGGAGGTGCAGCTTTTACCCTCCCAGCTCTCTGGAGGTGCAGTTTTTATCATCCCAGCTCTCTGGAGGTGCAGTTTTTACCCTCCCAGCTCTCTGGAGGTGCAGCTTTTACCATCCCAGCTCTCTGGAGGTGCAGCCTGCAGGCTCCATCCCTCCTCTCTGCATGACTCTGAGCACACTCATTTTGGAGTGCATGTGTCAATAACTGCTGGGCTGATGGGAGCAGATTAGATGTTCCCAGTGCTTCCCAGCAATAAATACAAACACCACAAGAATTTCAAGATGACATTCTTAGCATTGATGTTTATACTTCCCAAAAGATTTAAGAGATCTGAAGAGGATCTACCTGCACCAAGTATGAATTTACTGACCTCACTGTACCTTGTGTAACAAATATCCCAAGGTTACTAGACTGCAGATGCACTCTGAACTATTCTACAAATATTGACATTAATGCATTGCCAGGAGATCCCTTTAACAGGAAATCCCAAGGTGTGACACAGGGAATGAGGGCAGGAAAAAGAACTGCTCAGGCTCAGGTGAAGATTAGAAAATGCTCACAGGAGGAGAAGTGTGGGGGGAAATGGTGAACAGTGAGCAAAGAAAAGATCAAACTTGTTATTAATGGAGTTGTGAAGTTCACAAGAGCAGTTTGGGCCATGGGCAACTTCAAAGCCACCAAATGTTGAAAACTGCATTAGAAACTCAAACTTTATGAACTCCAGGAGGCATCCAAGCATGGCTGGCTGGACAGAACTCCCCTGGGAGCTGCCCCATGCAGAAATCCCAGCTCCAGGAAGTCAGGGCTGGTGGCCCAGGATGATTCAGCCCATCCTGCCAGGCTCATTAAGCAGAGCTGGTGCCCATGGCAGGGCTGCAATACCTGGAACAAGCTGCTACTGCTCCATCCCACCTACACAGCCCCCTCAGAGGTCTGGTAAACACACACTGCAAACATTCTCCAGTGCTGAGCTCACTGCTGCCAGCCTGGGCTGTTGTGCATCCTGCGAAACACCAGCACAGGGATGGAAAATCACACCTCAGCACCTGGTCCTGCTCCACTTTTATGTGACACAGGTACCTCCCAAAAGGCTCAAAATATTGGGGTTTTGCCCCCTAAGCCAGGCCAAAAAAAGTAATTTAATTTTTTTACATTTTTTAACAAATTGTTCAAAATCAGTCAACCAAGATCTGTCTCCTCCTCAGGTGACAGCTGCAGTCTGGGAGAGACTTACAGATTTTAAGGCAGTCACTCATTGCCAGCTAAAGCACCAAAGCTCCTGAGTGGGGTTTTCATTTCAATTCCATGTCTAAACCATCCAGCTGCTCCATTTTGGCACGGATTGAAGTGAATACAGGAGTTTTTCTGCAGGCAAAGGCAGCTGGAAATGTCTCATTGGGTTCCCACAGATGTGAGAAAGCTGAGCCAGTGCAGGGCACAGCAGCAGAGCTGCCACCCTGGCGTGGATTAAAGCTGTGCTTGATGGTCTCAGTGCCACTAATTACCCACTAATGAACCCCTGCCAGAGCTGGGGCTCACTGCACAACCCAGGGAATAGCTGGAATTCCTACAACTGGTCTGGGTACCCAACCTACCCCAACTCCACCTCGTAATCGAGCTAAATCCATCTTTAAGAATCCTTAAACCATGGAATCTGACCTTTTGAAACCTTTATTTGCTGAAATACTTTGCAGTTGACAGACTTGCCAATGAATACCTGCAAATCTCATTGAGAGGCCTGAGCTGCTGTATCCCATTCCCAGCCTTACATAAACCCCCCATCACATGGGTAAGAGTTATAAAACATCCCAGCGTGGAAATTTCCTCCCTAAACACAAGTTATTTTAAGACCCAAACACAATTTGGCCTTCAGGGATATGAAAATGTAAGTCCAGTGCAAGTTGGGAGCCACTGAAAAGGGAAAAATCCCAGCAGGGTGGAGGGCAGGGCTGGGATTACACAGAGAGAACAGAGAATTTCAAATTTCTGTAATGTTGGGCCCCTGCTCTCTGAATGAGCCCCAAATCCCTCTCTAGTAAGTGATAAAAAACCAAGATTAGTTAGGGGAAAAAAAACCCCAAATATGACAAACTTCCAGACAAGGTACATGAGGATTTATGGTTACAGCACAAAGAGCCAGCCAGGCTGGAAATAAGATTATTAACTCTGGGGAGTCTTTACTTAAAGAAAATACATTGGGGAAAGAAAATCTGCTTTTCCAACAGGTTCCACTCTGTTGTTTTGCCATCAGAGTGAACTTTTCAAGACAGAGGAGTGAGCTCCTAAGTCCAGTAAGACAAAGAAAAATACCAAAGGGTGCACTGGAAAACCTGGAACAGCTGGAAATGTTTTAGATGAAAAGCTGATCCATCCAGGTTTGCCTTCCACACCCTCCTGAGACACTTCTGCGACTTACAGATTCCGGCTCTTAACTAAATCCTTCAAAACGTGGGGAGTGTTGGGAATTTTCCAGTGGCAGGCAGGATTTCAGCTCACATTGCTCTGAGAGTGAACTGAGTGACTCCAGAATCACCTCAGTGACCACCTGAGGGTTAAATGTGCACTTTTCTTCTGCTTTGGCTTTATTCAAGATGCAGAAATAACTCTGCAGGTTTTCGTTATTCCTAAAGTTTAGCTCAGCATGTTAAACAGCTGTGCAACGGAACACAGGTTTGAAAATATTAATATTTATATTTATAAAGCATATTGATATTTATAGATATATTTATATTTATCTGTTCTTGCCAACAGCAGATTTATACAAGGATTTGCCTCCTGGGCTCTTCCATCCTCCTAAGGAGAGGTGAGAGCATCCCTGCACATCTTTGTGTGTTCCCAACTCCAGGAATGATCATTGCCCATAACTCAGAGCAGCAAACAAATACACCCAAATTATTTCATGGACTGGGAGGTAACAGAGAGGGACAAGTTTCCCTCACCATTTTTCTCTGCCTTTTTCACTTGCCAAGCCCTTCACAGGATTTGCTGTAGAACTGATCACAACCACATAAAAACTGCCAAGAATTTCACTTAAGAAATTTAAAAAACTACCACACTCAGCCCCTCTTTACCAAGGTGTGTGAATGAATTTTTGCTCTCCCAGAAACACTCCTGCCTCCTCTGTGAGCCTGTGTTCCCAGGCTCACCTACAGCTGAAATTAATAAAACCACCGCAGTCAACTCCTTTTTACCAAGGTGTGTGAATGAAATGCTCTTCTCCCAGGAACACTCCTGCCTCCTCTGCCCTGGGAACCCCCCAGATATCCACGCCCAGATCCCACCTGCAGCCCAAGGTGATGTGGAGCAGAAATCAATAAAACAACCCCAGTCAGCTCCTCTTTGCCACAGCAGCCCCTCTTTCCCAAGGTGTGTGAATGAGCTTTTGCTCTCCTGCCTCCTGTGCCCCAGATTTGTGCTGCCAGGCTCACCTGCAGCCGAAGGTGGTCTGCAGCAGGGTGGTGATGCCCACGCAGAAGAAGATGGTCCCGATGAGCTGGCTGGTGGCCCACTGGTCGAAGCCCACGCACATGGCATCGGCCAGCAGGAAGGGCACGGCGATGGTCCCGCTGAAACACGTCAGGTAGTGCTGGGGGCACAGGGTTAGTGCTGCAAACCATCCTGCCAGCCCACCCTCAGCATGACACAGGGACTTTAAGCAGTTTAGGGATTTTAGAGGAGCTGAGGTTTTAGTTAGAGATAAGTTTTTTTTGGAGTTAATTAAAAGAAATGGGTAGGCCTTGATGAAATTAAGAGGTGGTAGTTAACTAATAACTGATTGTTTGGCTAGCTGGGTTTATAATATAGAATTTTAAGAAGAATGTTCTGTATTTTTATAGAACAATATAGGAACTGATGAACAGCTTTTAGGAACATAAGACAATTGTTTTTAGGAACATAAGACAATTGGAGGCCTGCTCTGCTCTGAAACCAACTGAAAACGGGGAATGGGAGTTCTACCAAGGGTTCATTTGTCATATCTGCATTGAAAAGGTAGAAAGGTCAGAAGGAGGAAGACTTCATTTACTTCCTCATTTTGGGACCCCTCCCCATGAAAAGGACCCATTTCAAGGGACAAACTACTCATGCTTAATAACTTTTGAACTAATTACCATACCGGGGAATGGGATGTACCAAAGTGATGAATATGTATTTGTGTTTTGGGTATTCAATACTTGTATAGATAAAAGGACTCTGTAATCACCTGTAAATGGTGTGTATTTGGGAGTTATCCCACAATAAACATCCACTTTCTAACTTTAAACTGTCAGAGAGGTTTTGGATATTGGTACTGGATCAATATCCATATTGGGAATGGGATGTACCAAAGTGATGAATATGTATTTGTGTTTTGGGTATTCAATACTTGTATAGATAAAAAGGACTCTGTAATCATCTGTAAATGGCAGTGTGTATTTGGGAGTTATCCCACAATAAACATTCACTTTCTAACTTTAAACTGTCAGAGAGTTCTTGTCCATCACAGCTGGATATCAGTACTGGATCAACATCCGTATTTTTAATAACTCAAGCAGCTTCTCTTCCTGCCTCTGAAGCCCCAGCAGAGCTCCCTCTCCCTGAGCTTTGCTTTCAGTGTTTCTCGTGATCCTCATGTGGGGATTTCTGATTCCTGTGATTTCTGGGGGATCCCAGGCTCCTGGAACACTCAGCTCTCCTGAGAAGGCACCCAGGTAACTGTGCTGAGAGCAGCCTCCAGCCCAGAAATAACTCCACTCACACTGGCTCACAGCCCCTGGCTCACACACAAAGGACTCCTTAATTCTTCCTCAACCCAAGCACACCAAAAGCAAAACAAACCCAACAAATTTTCACCAAACTCCACACACAAGTAAAAATAGAATTCCTACAGAACTGCCTGTCCTTGAGGAAAAGGCAGCAATAAAAAGGACGCTTTGGAATGTGTTTGTTTGGTGATGTCAAGGTCCTTCACAGAGATTACGAGATTCTCAGCATTCCTGTGGGCCAGATGTTATTACCACTGCAGAGGGAAGGAGGTGGGACTGGAGCTGCTCTGCTGCCCACAAGCAGTGGCTGAGCTGGAGGAAGCACCTGCTCGTGCTCCAAGGGCAAGCCAGGTGCAGGGGGAAGCTCTCAGAACTGAAATAACTGCAGCAGCAGCTTTAATATTCAATATTTCAGGTCTAAACCCTTCTCTCTCTCCATCTCTACCTCCAGAGGTGCCCAATGTCCCTTGTGAAGGCCTCCACTGAGCTTCTGCTCACTCATTTACCAACAGCAGCTTTTAACTCAATAAATATTTGAGTGACTCTCACAAATGCATGAGCTGAAAACTTAAATCATTCTCAGAGCAGTGATCTGGGTGTGATCAGCTTCAGAAGAAACCTCCTAACATCTCCTTCAAAATCCTTCTCAGAGCAATTATCTGAGTGTGATCAACCTCAGAAAAAACCTCCTAACCCGTTCCTCAAACAGGTGAGAGTGGAGAAGGATAAAACTCTCACACACAATGAACTGCACAGAAAATCCTCAATAAACTTTGAAAGGCACAGAAGGAAAAGCTGTCTCTGTTTGGGGATTTACCTGCAAGCCCAGGAAGATGCAGAGGTACCAGGGAGGAACATCTTCAATGGTGTAAATCATGTCAGTCCTCTGGGCATCCAAGCTGCCACTGCTGTCCAGGGTCTCTGCCAGGGAGCTCTGCAGGAACAAGGGGCACCAGCAGGTTAGTGCTGCACAGAATAAAGGGAATTTCAGCTCCCAGGTTGCTTCAGCAACTCTGATTTGTGACAATTGCAAAGCCTTTCCCATCCAGCTCCTGAATCTGTAGCCAACATGTTCCCTTCTGAACACTCCCTGCTTATTTATTTATAATTGCTGATTTCTGACAGAACTGATCTGGCAGCCAAAAGGTGCCCAAAAATGGATTCATCATGACAAGGCTGCTAAAAACCCCCACCAAATCCCAAAACCACAAAAACAAACAGAAAAAGAAAAGAGGGAAGAATTGGAACTAAGAAGAAGAGCTTTGTCCTTGCACCAGAGACCAAAATCGCTGGCAAAAATAAATCCTCATTATGATAATTGCTTCCCTGCTTTGCTCTTACCCAATTCCATCTTGGTTAACCACTTTTAGCCAAAGAATTTATCATTTCCCTGCTTCCCCCTCATTTATGCAGTCAGGAAAAATGCTGATTATTTATTACACCCAAATTAATCCCCAACCAATTTCCATCAGCCAAGCAGAATTCCTCCAGGAATTTCAAATCCCCCAGGAATTCATTGCCAGTGCCAATGGCCAAGTGAGCACAGACATTCACACATCAACACCCCAGTAAAACAAGGGCCAGCTCTGCCATTTCTCTGTCACAAATGAGTGGAATCTGGTTTGGAAATTCCTGAGAACAAACCCACAATGCTCCAAAGCCCCAGCACAACAACAGAAGCAGGAGGAAGTATCAGATGTTGTAATTTCAGACCAAGCAGCTCAAAAATTACCTTACACAACAGCTGCTGTGCCCTAATCCAGCCCAGGACACTCTGGGCCCACGTGGAGCTGCCTCACACAGAGCCTGGGAGCTCTGCCAGACTCGTGACTGCCCCAAATGGGCTCCACTTCTCCAAAATCCCCACCACAGCCATGGGCTGGGCTGAGCTGATCTGCTCTTGGTGCCACCTGCAAGGCCAGCAGGCAGAGTGAGCCTGGCACTGCCCTCCCAGCCCAGCCTCCTGCTGGGAGAACAAATCCACTGGGAAAATCCACATTGAGGGGGTGAAAGTGGGCACAGTGCTGAGGGTGCAGCAGCAGAAATGCAAAATACAGAAACGCTCATTTGAGAGAACTCCTGAAAGCACTTTGAGCAGTGCTCTCCCCTCCTGCAGCACCAGTGACAGCTTTCCATGGACTGAAAAAGGAACAAACTCTCTCCTGACCCAATTCTCTAAAAAAACCACGTGAAAAAAATCAGGAATTTGAGCCATGGCATGGCTGAGGTTGGAAAAGCCCTCTCAGATCCTCAGCCCTGACCAGCAGCACCACCATGGGCATCACCAAACCTCCTCTCCAACTGCCACACCCACACATTTTTTAACACCTCTGGGGATGGGGACTCCACCACTGCCCCTTTCCACCCCCTGACCACCCTTTCCACAGAAAAATTCCTCCTGATGTCCAGCCTGGCCCTCCCCTGGCTGGGCTGCAAGGACCTTAGGGCCCAGTGCCACTCCACACATTGCTTTCATGTGCTGAACAATTCCCACACTTTTAGGAACTGTATCTTTCATTTTCTGTCCTATGGGATAGTTTTGGATTTATTATTAAACAATATCCTACAAATTTAAAATAGTAAAGGAAGCCAGAACTGTTTTGTTGCCATGAGGGAAGGAACAGGGAGATGGTTTAGCTGACTGAGGGGTTTATTTTGGATTAGGTTGTGGGTTGAGGGTTTTTTTTGAGATTTCTGGAGAAAACAACAATGAAAACAACAATTCCACTGTCCCAGGCTGCTCCAAGCCCCATCCAGGCTGGGCTTGGGCACCTCCAGGGATGCAGGGGCAGCCAGAGCTGCTCTGGGCACCTGTGCCAGGGCTGCCCACCCTGTTCCCTCACTGGAGCCACAGCAGAGCTTTAACTCCAGCAGAAACGCTTCCTCTACAGCTCCAGGTCTCTTTTAGGTGAATTGTTCTCCATCACCCCCAGTTCTGATGCCATGGGTCAGCTGGGAGGGAGGGAAGCACGCCTTTGGGAAAAGCAGGAACACTGTGGTGTCTGGAGATGGCTTATCTCATTGCACAATTCACCCCAACACCTCTGGCTCAAGGCTTTTATCAGATTGTGCCTCTCCACTCCAGCCCCAGCATGCTCCAAACATCAGCCATCAAAGCCTTTGAGAGGTAACAAAAAGCTGCCCATGAAATGGGAGTGTGGGGATGGGAGTGAGACACCTGGGCAGGCTGAGCTGGGAGGGCTCCAGGCCCAGGCTCCCCTGGAACCCAGCCCTGACACGGGATGGTTTAAATCTGAAATTCAGGAGTGAAAACATTAACTGCATCCCCTGGTGTCATCCTTGTCCCAGCAGAAACCACAGCCTTGAAGGAAGGAGCATCATGATGCCCCTGCTTGGAATCTTTGTTCTTGTTTCAATCAGGGCATTTGAAAAACTTGGATCAGGTTGAGGCTTTTCAGAGACAAAAAAGCCAGTTGGATTGAACATTTCAGAAGTTCAGATTTACCATAATCCTCATCCTTATTTTAAACCAAAGCTCAGATTCACACCATCTCAGCTTGCAGGATCATCACTGAACAGACCCAGGGAATGAAAGAATGGAGCAAAAAGCTGGAAAAATCCCACCCAAGGGCATGAACTGCTCCCACCATTTCCTGAGTCATGGCCCAAGTGCTGCACCCGAGTGTGTGACCAGGAGTCACGAGGGCAGAAGCGCCTGGGGTGATGTGAATGTGCAAGTCAGCAGCTCTGGGACAGGAAACCTCCCAGCCAGGGGAGGCAGCTGGGGGCAAAGCACCAAGAGCGAGCTCCCAGCAGCAGGGGAGCCCCAGTACCTTCTCTGCTATGCCATTCTCCGTGGTGTAGATGGCCATCAGCTCCGTGTCCTCTGTGTCCTGGTCACCGCTGGACGTGGCTCCACCATTTATCACAACCTTAAAAAGCAACAAAAACAGAAACAGGTGAAGTTTTTAAAATCAACAAACATTGCCTCTGCCACCACACCTCAAATGTCAGTTTTCTCTCTGGGTACTTGAGATCTGCCTCTGACCTTTAATCAGAAAGCATGAGGAGCATGGCAAGGCATCACTTCTGTAACAGCAGGGACAGAGAACACACAGAGCTGGCTGTGTTACACACAAATATTCAGAGTTTTGTCAGTGATTGCTCATGGAAATGAAGGGTTTGTACACCTGGAGCATCATTCCTTGCCCTGGGGTCACTCATGGGCAGGGTGAAGAAGGTGGGGTGCTTGGACTCATCCTCATATTTGCTCTGACCACGGGGAGCTCCATGTCCTGGGAACAGGGAATGAGCACACACAGCAGGGCTGGCTGTGTTACACGCAAATATTCAGAGCTTTGTCAGTGATTGCTCATGGAAATGAAGGGTTTGTACACCTGGAGCATTATTGCAGCATTATTTGGACTCATCCTCATATTTGCCCTCCGTGGTGCTCTGACCATGGGGAGCTCCATGTCCTAGGAACAGGGAATGAGCACACACAGCAGGGCTGGCTGTGTTACACACAAATATTCCGAGTTTTGTCACTGACTGCTCATGGAAAGGAAGGGTTTGTACACCTGGAGCACCATTCCCTGCCCTGGGCTCACTCACAGGCAGGGTGAAGAAGGTGGGGTGCTTGGACTCATCCTCGTATTTGCCCTCCGTGGAGCCTCCTCCTGCCTCCACCGACTTGGCCGTGGTGTTCTTGCCAATCCCCATGGTTTCCAGCACGTCCAGGACTTGCATGCAGCACCCAGGAGGTGCCTCTGGGACAGGCCAAGAACAAAGGACAGCTCCTTATTCCAGCAGCAGCAGCAGCTCCAGGAGTCACTGAGGAGCTCAGTAATCCAGCTGGGACATCAGCGTGTCCTTTCCATCAATGGCTCCTAGGAGGGAAGGGAGAAATTGGGTTTTTTAGGAGGGAAATAAGTCACTCTCATCATCTGAAAGTCCTGAGTTTATTCCTCACAAGGGGCACCATTGTATGTTCGTTCTTGGCCTCTTCACTTCCGTGAAAGTTGGGATTAAAGGCACTTGATCATGATGATAGTTCACATTCAGAATTAGATATTTGTTATTTCTTATCTGTATTACAAGTCCTGAGTTCTACAGCATTCTACTAACAAGCTACAAAACGGTGAATTCTCTTTCTATTCAATTAAGAAATGACACTCAAATTATTTTTACTTTTAACCCAATAACTGATCATTCTAAGTCTGCAATGTGGACTTTTTTATCCAATTATACAATAACACCCAAACTTATGAAGAAGAAGGTGAAGAAGGAGGACACACAGAAAATCCAAGTTACTGAGCTTTAAACAGAGACTGCAGCTGCCAACACCTGCAGGTGAAACCAGGTCAAGTACAGGTGAAAATACAGGACAGAACCTGCAAAAATGGCCTCTGGAAAGCCACAAAAAGTGGAATTTTCTGCATCCATCCAAACAGCAGAACCCACTCACACTGGTGTTACTTCAAAAGCAAGTTAATGACGGGTTCAGCTGAACCCTAAGGTGGAAACACAGCTCAGGGACACTCAAATACAGGTTTGGATTGGAAAAAAAGAAGCAGAACTTGGGTTTTTCCTGAAGTCTCCCCTTCCAGGTGCTGCTCAGGAAATGCCAGCAGCTCCTGTCTACTGTAACTGCAATAATAACTGAACTTGAGAAAGACTCTTCTGCTGAGGGCAATTCAGGACTGTACTAATATATGAATACTAATATTTTAGAACCTCTTAATAGCTGTTAATTACCCATTTGCTGGAAAATTCTGGTTCACTGAGGTGAAAGAAATATTAAAACTTTCAAAGTAATGTAGGTATGTCCTGAAAATATACCTAAAAAAGACAATTTGGGCACTGAGATCCCTTGAAGCATTAATTAAATCAATATGGCACGGAAGGCAGTGCCTGCAAATCAGAGTTAAGATTTGTTTATGAGAGTAAATATTAAGTAGCATAATTAATTAGTTCTCACTTGAAGACTAATGGAGAAGATGGGTTTGAACACTCACTGTCTTGCTCTGGAAAAACCTGTCATTCCCATTTTCACAGAGCAGACAGGTACTGGTTAAAGGTTTGGGGGCACTGGGGTGGGATTTTTGGAGGGTTTTTTCTGTTTGCTTTCATAGAACAATGAGTAGGGTTTTTTTTCCTAGCACACAAGAACAAAGAGAAAAGAATCTGCCTTCTTCTGTCACTGCAGACGTGTTTCATTCTCCAAGAAAACCAGAGATGGAGACAGGCGAGGCTGAGTCTGGCAGTTTGTCCCCTGGGACTGGGAAGGGAAAGGGCAGCAGGACACCTCCCTCAGCCAGAACCAATAAATAAATGTGAGCCAGGGAAGCTGCCAGGCCCAGGATCTGCTCTGAGGTGCCCTGGCACTCAGCAGCATCTCTGTCATGGGCTGCTGTCTTCTCCAGGCCTGGGAAGTGCAGCAGGACAGCAAAGCTCGCCTTGGATCCATGGATGGCCGAGAGTTGACACAGCAGAGCTGAAATAACAATTCCCGAACAGGCAACTCCCAAGTGACAGGCAGAACAGAACCCCTCACTGCTGCTTCTCCTAAAGACAGGGAGGGTTTGTGTCACCAGGGGCTGCTCCAAGACAAACCAGGAGGAATTTCCCAGCTCTTCTCGCTTCCACCCAGCAATTAAAACTGCACTTAATGGCACAGATGATCATCAGAGGGTTCTGGAATGCTTTGATTCTGCAATCAGGAGTGTCAGAGAGGAGAGGATAAACTCTGCTGCTGCCTGAAGCTCTCTGGGAGAGATCACTCCTTATCAGCTCCCACCACTGACTCAGGCATTTTTACAGCCCTCCAGAGTAAATCCAGCTCCTCAGGAGCTGAAAAGTCCTGGAGAAAGAGATAAAACAAAAGAGATAACACCCATTGAGCACGGGGCAGGTACACTCAGCACAGCCCATCATCTGCAGGCTGGGGTCCAATGGGAAGCTGGAAGTGAAATTTCTGCCAGGACTCACCTTCCCACAGGGATCACCCCCTGTGCACACCTGTGCTCAACACAGAAGGCCAGGAGAGGCCAGGGCTTTACAGAGCTGCAGATAAGATTAGGATTTACACAAAGGGCAGGGGAGAGCCCAGGTGCAAGTTCAGGAGGAAAAGCCTCCTGGCCAGGGTGAGGCCACCCTGCACCTCCAACATCAGCAGAAAGCTGCTCCAGCCCCAGAGCCACCAGGAGGGGACAGGAGGTGGTGGCAGGGTCTGGTGTGACACAACATCACCTCCTCATCCTTCCAGGACCATCCACCACACCTTCCCTTTGCTAAGTTGCTGCTATTGCATTTAAACAAATCAGGATGTGCTTCAAAGCTCATGGAAAAAAGATAAAACACATCAGAGATATGGAGATCTACAATGTGTTTAAATGCTCTTCTTCTCCCTGAAAGTCTCTGCTCTGGAACCTCCACCACAAACCAAAACATGCACTGGAGCACAAAGGTTTTCCTACAGGAAAATCTGCCCCTGAAAAGCTCCCACTCCCCCAGGTACCAACTGCCTGTGAGTCAATAAAAAATCCTTTTTTGTCATCTCTTCAGCAGATCCAAGGGTTAACTGGGCAGGACAGAAGGTGCAGACAGACATGAAGAGTTTGTTGCCAGGGAAAAGTGGCCATGAACCCCACAGGAGTGGGGCACTGACACCTCCCCTGCATGCACTGTTTCCTTTCAAAGCACTGCACACAGCTTTTGGCTGAAGCACACCCAAAATAGTCCCTGGATCAGATTTGCTGCTGTGGCAGCTCCTCCCTGCACTGCTGAAGGCTTTCAACATCAATATTTGAATCCAGAGCCTGGCAAAGCAAAGACTGGGGAAAACAAAGCCCACCTGACCTCCAGGCTGTGACATTCCCGGCAGTTGGGAAGTTTTTGGGGCTCTTCTCTCATTTTGGGTTGATTTGGGTTTTTTTAAACTCCCCTTAGAAGAGTCAATGCTGTGCCAGGTGCTGTTGGCCTGGCAGCACCAGGACTGGCCATGGTCATGCTGAGGACATGGCAGTGCTGCTGTAAAGCTCATTTGCAATGAGCAGACCTAGAGTTTAACCCTCGGGAGGAAACTCAGGCTCCCCCATGACTTCCAGCCCTGAAAATTAGTTTTTCCAAAGTGAAACCAGCCCTGTGTATCCCCTTTTTTGCCAAACTCAAACCAAAACCCTTCTAAAACCACAAAGGCTGAATTCCAGCTGGATCCTAAATTTCTCTCAGCTGAGCTGAGCCCACCACCAACAACCCAAATAATTTAGACTTTCTCTGTCCCTTCAGACAATCCCTGCCTGGATTTGGTGGCCCTTCCCTGCTGCACAAGGGGAATATTCCCAAAGGAAGCACAAGGAATGTGGTGATAAAAGCAGCTGGGGGTGGGACAGCCCACGCCTGGCTTTGTCCCATGTCACACCTCCGGAGGAAGGAGTGGTGGCACAGCCAAGCAGGACCTTCCTGGCTGTCACAGACGGCTGAAGAGCCAAAAATCCTCTGGCTGTTGCACTCACTAAGGAGATTAGAATCAAATTAAGGTCACTGCTTAATTACCATCATCAATTTATTATTTTAATGAGCTGTCAGGCTCGTGTGAACAGACCAACTTTCTCCTGCAAGCAGAGAATGATGCTCAGCCAGGATTTGCCCCACTTGAGGTGCCCCTGCAATTTCAGCACCTCCTTGGCACTTCCAGGTGTTTGGCACCTCTGGAACTCACATGATGTGTTTGAGCACAACCAAGGTGTGAGATTGTGTTTCTGGCAGCAGACATGCAAAGGGACATGGACTCCCTCAAAAGAGAACTTTAGTTACTCAGGTGTCCAAAGGGTGCTGGAGGTTTTCATAGGAAAAAGGCTCTCCCCAATTAAAAACATTCCACAAACCTCTCATCACCCAGGTGAAAAAGCTCAACAAATACTTAAAGGATGCAATCCAAGTCCTGTCTGCAGAGCCACAACACAAATCCAACTGCTCCATCCCAGATCTGTGCCTGGATAGGGCACCTGTGAGCTCCCACCCACTGTCCACACATGCAGGGAGTGCCTCAAAGGCATTTTTTCTGCCTTCCAGGGCATTTTCACCATCTCACAGATGTGAAGAAGGTGCCCAGAACTCACACGTTTAATTTTCTCTTGCTACTTGTAAAAGCCACTCTCCTGCTTCAGTCTTGGGGTTTTTTCTCGGGGAGTTTGGAGCAGCCTCTTTTCTTTGGTCCCAGGAAATTCCTGATTTGTCTTTAGCAGGGGCCTCTCCAGTTCCTTCCCACCGACTGAAGCTGCACTGAAATGCCACCACCACATCCTAAATGCTCCAGAGGTTTCCCCCTGCACTGAATCACAACGACAACAAGAAAAGCAGACTCCAAATTTAACCCAACACCACACAGTTCATCTTTATCTGCAGCAGAGACAAATAAAATGCTGCTACATACCCAAACTTCCTAACATCCGACTTCTAAAAAACTCAATTTAGGTTTTAAAAAGAGTTGATGGGCACTTTAAGAAGCTTCTCCCTTCACTTCGAAGCAACTCTTCAAAGCACAAACAATTTCTTTCTTTGGAGGCACTAACGAATTTTTAAGTAGTTGGTATTTTGACTGCCATCCAGAACGGTGCTTTAATAACTGACCAACGTTATTAGGGCAAGTCTACACAAAGCTAAGCAGCAAAGTTATGCCGAGCTCAAACCTTCCATGTATTTAAAGCACATTAGCTAAATCTCATTAACTTCCTGTGTGAATGAGCTTGTTGAGAAGGGGACTTAAATGCAGTTGAACGAGGTGTTTACCAAAGGATCTCACAGCTTTCAAAAACCACAAGTTTGGTTAGTCAAGTTATTAACTGAGAGCTTAATTAGGCTGAGATTCTAAACCAGAATAGCTGAAAATTCTAAACCAGAATAGGCGATTCTAAACCAGAATAGCTGAAAATTCTAAACCAGAATAGCTAAGAATTCTAAACCAGAACAGGTGAAAATTCTAAACCAGAATAGCTGAGAATTCTAAAGCAGAATAGGTCATTCTAAATCAGAATAGCTGAAAATTCTAAACCAGAATAGGTGAAAATTCTAAACCAGAATAGCTGAGAATTCTAAACCAGAATAGGTAAAAATTCTAAATCAGAATAGCTGAAAATTCTAAAGCAGAATAGGTCATTCTAAATCAGAATAGCTGATTCTAAACTAGAATAGCTGAAAATTCTAAATCAGAACAGCTGAAAATTCTAAACGAGAATAGGTGATTCTAAAGCAGAATAGCTGATTCTAAACCAGAATAGCTGAAAATTCTAAAGCAGAATAGGTGAATCTAAACCAGACTAGCTGAGCGTTTCCAGCATCAGTCACCCTGTTTGATCAGAACACTGCTGGCCAAGCAGCTCCCACTCATCTTTAACCCCATTATTCCCATTTTCTTGGCCCAAAAGCAGCAGTTTTGCCCAAATTCTGTGCAGAGCACTTGCCACCCTCCCGGAGATCCCACCAGTGGGCAGGGATGAGAAGCTGTGAGATGAAACTCCAAAGAAAGTGCAAGCAGAAGGTGGGAAATGACAATTTCCAGCTCGTTATGTGCACGTTCACTGCTGGGAGCTGACACCTGCAGAGCTCTCCAGACTCGGGGTAAATAAAATTAAATCCTGTCCCACTGCTCCCTCGGTCTGCCCTGGAGCTCAGCACACCTCAGTGTATGGCACATGGTAATTTGATTTATAATGCTATGGAGTCCTTACGGTCTCCCTGGGGAGAATTAATAATCTGGGCATTCCAATACCTCGCTGTTATTACCAATATTAATGCACAGCTCGTTAAGCTCCTTCATGGCCCTCAAAGCAACCTGAGCTCACACTGGCTCCTCTCTCAGCCTGCTTTGTACTTGGACTTGGCACTTTGATGAAAGCTCCCTTCTTTCCAAGACTTTAATCACGTTAAAACAAAGGTGGAGTTAGAGACTCATCTAGGAAAAATTCCATTTATTAAGTAGATCGAGGTAATGTGCCAATTTTTCAGCTCTGGATGTGAAGCTCCTTCCCAAGGGCTGAGGCATCCCTGTGGCTCCTTTGGAAAGGGAACAGCTTGAGCCCAGTAATCAAATACAAACCCAGTAACTGATCCCACACTTGAGAAGTTTTACACTGAATTAAGTTTTACACTGAGTTATCTATGAGGCTTGTCTGGAAACAAACACTTCCATTTAGCACCACTCATTAGGATTTGGAATTAAACTTTCAGAAACTAACCAAGATGCTGTAACTTTGTGCTCAAGCTTTCTTAAAATCTCTTTTACTACACAAATATCACATAAATTTTTCCCATTTTAAAGATTAAAAGGAAAGCAAAATTTGCAGATAGACAGAAAAAAGCAAATATTTCTGAAATAGTAAATACGTCTTTTTACAGTGATTTTAAAATGAGAAATTAAGCCCTCAAACCTTTAAGATATGGAAAGTTAGTTATTAACACCTGCAAATACATGTTTTTAAGTTTCTTATTTTGTAATGCTGACACCAAAAAAAGTTGAATTTTTGCAACCATCCCCACCAAGGCAAACCTGCACCGAGCTCTGAGGCACTCCCACAGCAGCAGCAGCAGCCTGGAAGATGCAGACATTCATCCCCCAGGAGCACTTTTATACTCTTTTTGTACTTGCCCATTGTGTAACTGCTCCCAGCCCACGCTTACACAAGGGCAGGGCAGGAGGCAGCACCTGGTTACTCCTTGGTTACTCCCCCGTTACTCCACGCCTCCGCCGAGTTTACACAAAATCCTGGGGAGAACTCCCAGGCAGAGCCCCCAAATGGCACAAATATTTCCAGCAGCAGCTGCAATCAGCACAGGGATCTTCTCTGAGGGTTCCTCCACGAGCCTCCCTGGTGCAAACTGCACGGAAATGTTTTTAGCAGCAAACTGGACAAGTTTTCAGGAGATTCCTGACCTCAGAGCTCTCCCCTGAGCCAAGGGTCAGTGATCCACAAGCTCCCAGGAACTGAAACACACCAGGACTCTGCTGGGCTCCTCCACTTCCCCAGTGGAAAATGCTGAGTAACAGTGATGGGCACAGGGCAAAGTGGGACAGAAAGGGACGCAGGAGAAGAAGTGAAAGCCTTGGAACAGCAACAAAACCAACAAGAAATAAAACCAGGGTTGCCAAGCACTGCAACAGGTTGCCCAGGGAAGTGGGTGAGTCCCTGTGCCTGGAGGTGAATAAAAGCCATGGAAATGTGGCATTCAGGGCAGGGTTCAGTGGTGGATGTGGCAGTGCTGGCTTAATGGCTGGACTTGATCTTAAAGGTCTTTTCCAACCTAAACAATTCAAGGATTCTAAAATTGCTTCCCATGGATCTCCTTGCCCCACTCCCCTTCTGTGGGAGCACAGCCCTGCCTCAGGCTGTCCTTACACTCCTGAACATCACTTTGTCATTTTACTCATCCCCATTTCCCTTTCCAAAGGATTAATGAGACACCATCACCCTACAACTGATCCCGAAGCCACAACCAGAACAGGCCACCACAAAGCAGCACCCAGCGAGCAGCTCCTGCCTGGATTTACCACAAAGCAGCACCCAGCGAGCAGCTCCTGCCTGGATTTACTGGCAGCAGCTCCACCCCTTGCTCCCAGCCCAAAACGGGCCAAGAACACGGAGCTCCAGGGCCCGAAGGTGAGCTCACTGTACCTGAAATGCCCTTTTTGTACCCCAATGTGTGGAGGCAGGGACAGGCTGCCAGTGCTGTCCAGCCCCCCTGGCTCCATCCCATTTCCCTGGCTCCATCATCCAGACCCCCAAGTCCATCCAGCCCCCCCAAGTCCATCCAGCCCCCCCAAGTCCATCCAGGCCCCCCAAGTCCATCCAGGCCCCCCAAGTCCATCCAGGCCCCCCAAGTCCATCCAGGCCCCCAGCTCCATCCAGCCCCCCAGCTCCATCCAGCCCCCCACAAGCCGCATTTGCTGCTCCCTGCTCGGGGCTCTCTCCAGGCTCAGATGTGCTCGGTCCCACAGCAGAGCCAGGGCCTGAGCAGGGCACAGTTTATTGAGAGCTGAGCCTGTCCCGTGCCATGCTCCTCACTGATCCCTCCCTCAGATCCCTGGCAGTGATCCAAGGATCTCCACTGATTCCTCTGTGCAGGGTGTGCTCACACAGGATGTGCCAGCCTCCAATCCCCACTGCAAAGAGATGCTGGAAAGATTCCCCCTCTGTTTGCTCCTTTTTCAATTATTAGATCCTTTCCTTTCTTCCTTCCTTCTGACTTCCAAATGTTTTCACAAACACAAATATCTTAATTCCAACATAAAGAAACCTTAGAGACCTTAACACAAACATCACCAAACCTTAAGACCATGAAACACCAACTGCTGTACCCAGACTGGCTGAAGATCACTCATCTATAACACTTTAGGGAAAAAAGTGCTGGAAATTGTTTTAGATTCAAGGTATTTGATGTGCTCACAGGAAGCTAAAGAACTGAGTGATCAAGAGCAAGAAGAAAACTAGGTTTTGAAAGAAGTAATCCATTTGCTTTTTTACTCCAATGTCCAACTGCTGTTTAATCCAACTAGTTTTTTTAATACCTGGATTAAACAATGCCAGGGGCTCAAATACTTCTTGCCCTGAACATCACAGTTCAAAGTATAACTGAGTTCAATGCAATTAAAATTCTTCAGTATGCAATCAAAGACTTGTCTATTTACCTTGCAATTAAAACTAATCGCTCCAAAATTCATCATCAGTGAGCGGAGAATTTCAACATTCAAACAATTAATTTCTGATTACTCTGCATTTACAGTCAATCCAAAGAAAGCACCTGCTAATCTGGGTGCCTCCACTCCAATCCCAGCTGCCAGGGTTGATGTCGGGACAGATCCAAGCGTGGGTTGTGGGGTTACAATTCCCTGCAGTGAGCAGGGACTGCAATCACTGGCACACTGCAGGAGAATGTTAATTCAAAGTGCACTGGAATATTTCACAGTGCAGCTTCCAAACTGCTGTGGAACCAGGTGGGAATGACCAGCTCAGAGCTGCGTGGGGCTGCACGTCACTGTGAGAGGGGAATCACAGCAGAGGATTTATCTCACTCTGCTCCAGCCTGGGGAGCTTGGTCGTGATGGTCCAACACAGCCACTCATCATTTCTATTTCCTGCTTAATACCTGAAATGCAAACTGGTGGAAGCTTTTCTACTGCTTGGAAATGTTACTCCTAGGAGGAGTTCACTTTGATTATTACGAGAAAATCCAATTTTCTGCCTTCTTCTCAGACACTCAAGTGTTCAGTGTGAGGATGAACCAACACTTCTGAGCGCTCCAGCGAAATTCTGTTTGCTCTTGGACACACATTGGTAAATTACTGACAGTGTTCAGAGCTGGAATAGTTATTCTGAGGATTTATTCTCTGCAGTTTTGCAGCATTTGGGCAGATAAAATCCCTCTCTAAAGTCCCCTATTCCCCCTGCACAGGGGTGACACACAATGGTTTTATGTCCCACCACCAAAATGACAATAATGCAAGCCAGGCACTGCAGACACCTGCTAACCAAATCTCTCCTCTGACCTTCAGTAAGAACAAGACAAACACCCAAAAGGAAGAGTGATGCAGTCAGCAGGGCTCGGGGAGAGGCACAGCCTCCCTGCACGAACATCCTGTTACATCCTGAGCTGGAGGAGTCTCCTTTCTGACAGCTCAGTGAGCCCCCTCACTACATTTCTGTAGCCATCTCCTAATTTAAGGATCCTTCCTCCCAAAACCACGGCAAATACGTGATCTTTGACATCAGCTTATTTAATCAGCAGCCTCCCCTGAACATCCTCCAGAACACACTTAACATAATACAGCAAACCCAGAAAATAGCATCACACACCAGCACAATAAATAGATCCACTTCCACCCACAACTGGGAACAGCAGAAAGACTCAGCTATTAAGTTTGAATTTCCAGTGATGTTTATAAATTATTGAATTATGAATTGAAAAAGCACTTACCAGATCTGCTGTAACATGAAAACATCAATTGCTCTTCCCTAGTGCTGACTCAAATGTACACCAGAATTACTGGAACTGCTCTGAAAACTCCCCAGGTAATGCAGGGAGTGATGCTCAGCCCTGGCTCCCACTCAGGGTGTCCCCCCTGAACCCACAAATCCCCCTCTCCCAGAGAAAGGACACCTTGGGGCAATCCATGGCCAAGGAATTCCACATTTCCAGCTGGACAATGCAATTTCTGCTCTTAAATCCCCAATTCATCTACAGCCTGTATTGTTAAGGTGTTTATTAGAACTTTTCCTGCCACAGTACATTTTTAAATACTTGTAAGAAGAACCCAGGATCTGAGATGTACATCAAAGCAGACACAGAGTTCTGTGTAAAAAGGTAATTACAAGAGGGAAGTGCCTTTAAGAATACCTGTGGCTGATTTCTGGGCAAGAAATAAAGAATCATTGTCAAGAAAGAACAACAGAAGAATAGTGAAGCCAAACCCCTGCACTCCACAGGCACAGATCAAAGCATTTCCAAAATTACTGGAGAAAAATGTACTTTTTGGGACCTGTTATTGTATCCACCCTGTTCATAAACTAAGTCAGACTCCTTTCCTGGAGCTCCAGGTATTCCTGTAATTACAGGCAAAAGCTCAAATCCTTTGTCTTCCAAGAAAAGACAGAAGCAAAGCCTGAGCAGCAGGCAGGGGGAGAGGTAGTGAACCTGAACTCATTACCTAGCATGCTCCCAGATTAGCCTGAACACATCATTACCTTCTGTATTCCCGGAATCCCCACCCCGGGAAGTGCCCAAGGGCAGCCTGGAGCACCCCGGGACAGTGGGAGATGTCCCTGCCCACGGCCTGGGGTGGGTCTGGACGGGCTCTGAGGTCCCTCCCGTTCCAAATCCCACACACAGTTACTTTGCACACTCAGATTTTACCTTTCTCTCCCGATTTTTGTGCTACAAGTTTCAAAAGGGTGGGCTAAACTGTACAGAAAAATGCAGCCAGCTGTGCAAAGACCATGGAAAGTGCCACCCTTCAGCAGAAGCTGCTGCTGCTGTTTTAGTTTTCCAAAGCAAAACACTTCTACGCACAACCATTTGTTTACTTTTTCATTCAAGACGTCATTTGCTTGGATGCCTAAAAATCACCCTGCATCACACAGCGAGCAGCCAGGCTGAGAACTCCAGCTGCAAGACTAAATGCTCTAAAGAGAGGGGGGGAAAGAGCAGATATCCATCGTTTTTGGGCAGTGAACCTGGGATCTCGTTCACAGCTCAGTAATTCACAGCCTAACTCCTCCTCCCACCAATCCCAACCTCCTCTATCCAAAATGAAAACAAGCCCCTTTAATCTTCAAAGCATGGCCACAAGTCAATCTCAACTTAGCACACTTTTTAATTTTCTTTTTAATTATCCAGTTGGGAGAGTTATGCCCTTCTTGCTCAGTGACCTTTTGCTCCTTCGGGATTTACTTCAAAATCTTTCCTAGGAATAATCAGGGAATTCACAGCACTTCCAGAGGAAACGTTCCAAGGCTCCTGGGGCTGAGGGCAGGGCCAGAGTGACTCTGCTTCTCCTGTAATCCAGCCTTTCAAAAACCTAAAATTGAAGGGTTTCTGTATACCATTAAAAAAAAATACTAATGCTTATTCAGAGCGCAGCCCAACATGTGTAGAAAAAAATTAACAAAATTTTATGGGCAGTGCTAAAGATACAAAATTAAATTTCCATATGGCAAACATCACTATGTCACGTTTCATCTTTTTCTGCTGATTTCTGGATCCTGTGCTCCAGGACTGCCAGGATTGCAATCCCTGCATGGCTGCTCTGGGTTTGGAGTCCTCACCTGGAGCCAAACCCAAAGCAGCAGCAGGAGAAGCTTCAGCTGGAGCTGGCACGAGGCAGGGCACAGGCAGAGCATCTCTCAGGGTCCCAGAGCAAGAACAGATGCCATTATTCACTGCATTAGCAAGAAGAGATGCTGATATTCCCACCAGTAACTGGTGCCCAGCTGTTTGCCCCAGGAGCTTTGGTCACCAAGCCCAGCTCGGTTTCCCACAGCCACTGGGGAAAAATTAAATCATTACTGCCATTAATGATATTTCAGCCAAACCAGCACTCCTTACTCCCCTGCCCACACACCAAACAACCGTAAGCAGCCCTGGGTTTGATTCCCACACGTTAAGCCAAGCAATTACTAATTTATTAATTTCACAACAAGCCTGGCAGTGGCTCTGTGCTCAGCCAGGCTTGCTGGGTCACTCCCCTGCTCCTGCTGGAGGCAGCTCAGGTGAGAGCAGCTCCTGCACCAACCTCCTCAGAAATGTGCATTTATTGCACCCCTGAACCCATGGGGCAGCAGGAGGGGACAGGACCCAGCTGCCACCTCACCCTGGTCACCAGGCAGACCTGGGGATGTCACTCAGTGCAGTGGCTTTGAAGATTTCCCCGCCTGTGTGAGCGGGTAATTAAGAATGCATTAAATAGATATTAATGCATTAAATAGATATTAATGCATTAAATATCCCTGTGAGCAACAGAACTGGTAAAGGAGGTTAAGTGGCTTCTCCAAGTGAAGGGACAGAAATGGAACAGGCAGTTTAACACCCGACTGGCTGCTCAGGAAATGCACAAAGAATTGTAAGCTCACACTACTTACAATAATATTTATACCAGCTATAGGTTATTGAAGGAAACTTCACGGTTTTGGGAAGACTTTTTAAAAAAAGTTCTTTGGCAAAATTTAGTAAAATAAGCCTCTAGTTTACCTTTGTGATCGCTGCCAGCAAACCAATCCTTTTTTAACCAATATACTCTGGGTTTAATACCGTGCCTTAATGACTGCCTCATCTTCAGGGCTCTTTGGCAGATGTGCTTCAGCACTGCTTTTAACAAAATAATCTCAATTATTCTTACTTAATTGGCATCAGATAAATGCAAGACTTCTTAGCTGCTGCTATCTGAAGGAACAGCACTTGAGCACACATTTTGCCCTTTGAATAATTAGGAAAAAGACCAATGCAGATGGAGTGTACCTAAGTGAGCTCCAAACCCGGGCTAACACTGATCACAAAATCTTTACCAAAGCCCAACAGCCAAGGAGGGGAGCTCAGACAGATCTGTGCCTTCAGGCTCATTTATACCCAGCAATTTAAGAGAAGCTTTAATTGACAGCTTCGCTGGGTTCTATTGTGCCTGATTAGGCATCTCCATGAAAAGCATTAGCGGCGTTTGATCCCCTCCAAAGCAGAGCAGCTCATTAGCAGGGGATGTTTACAGGAGCAGCAGCTCTTCCCCTGCTGCAGGAGGGGTTTGCAGATCGTGTTTTCACCAGGAGGATCACGACTCCAAAGGAGCTCAGCCCTCCATCCTTTGCCTTTCCTGCTATTTGCCAACAGGACAGATGGACAAGGAGAACATCTGACAGGACTACAACAAACCCCAGCACCTGGGTATTAAAAAAGCCCCAAATCCTCTCCCTCCTTCCCCCTCTCCTTTTTTTTTTTTTAGCTTTAAAAGCATCTATCAGTGAGCTGAAATACAAATAACAAGTGTCCAACAGGCTGAATAAACCAGACCAGAGCCCTGTGAAATTATATTGGTAATAATGACTCTGCTCGGCACAACCTCCCAAAATTCCACACGCACAAAATTAAATGGCACCCATGCAAATACATCCAATATCAGCAAATTACTTCTAATTGTTTTTGTTCCCAGAGATGAAAGGACACAGAGCAGTGTGAGAATACAGCAATTATTTCCTGCACTCTGAGCCTATTGGACCTGTAGCTCCAATTTTTTTCTTGTCAGTCTCAATCCAAATTACTCCTTAGGTTTGGTCTTAACACAACAAAATGCTCATCAGGAAACCATGATCTGTCAGCTTTTATCAAAAACCCCAACCTGTTCAAATATGACCAAACAAATGCTTCTTGCACCAGAAGACTTAAGTTACCTTCCAGGAACAATTAATTCTGCACAAAAAATGAAAATGGGGAAAAAAAGCTGCTGTAACCCGTGCAGAGCTGGTACTCTAAAGCCTGCAAAAACAAGGATGTGTTTCCTTTGCCTGGGTAGGGTGAGGGTCTGGATACAGGATTTTCCACAAAAAGGACAAGTAATAAACAGAGCAAAATTTGTTTTTTCCTGTCACAGGGACTCAAAGACTCCACAAAAATTCAAACCTTCCCACAGCAGAGTCCACTAAGTGCTATCAGCTCTGAGACAGCTTGGTTTCACCCAGCACACAAAAGAAAAGGCTGCTAACTTTGCAGTGCAGGGTTTTATTTCCCTCCCAAGCCCCTAAATGAAAAGTGAAAGTCACGACAGGGGAATCACGTGCCCGTTTCATGAGATCCCCTCGGTGACCTTGAGTGCTGCTAAGAACATTTACTCACAATTCCCTGCAAAAGCACAATTACACACGATTCCTTGTAAAAGCACAGTTACACACAATTCCCTGTGAAAGCACAATTACACACGATTCCTTGTAAAAGCACAGTTACACACAATTCCCTGAAAAAGCACAGTTACACACGATTCCTTGTAAAAGCACAGTTACACACAATTCCCTGCAAAAGCACAACACAGCAGCACCTGAGCTCAGCTTCAGGCTGGAATCCAAACCACTCCAGGTAAGTGGAAACAGGAGTAAGGTCAGGAAAAAAGGAAGCCCTTCAGATGGTGGATTCTGGGCTAGAAAACAGGGTAATCAGCAAAACTGGGCTTGGTGGGCAAAGGCTTCCAGCATTTCCTTGCATTGCTAGCAGCAGATCCATGGACTTCCACAGGGCTGGGAGCCTGGGATAAATTCCCATTAACCACCCCAGCACATAAACACTGCCAAGTGCATTAGTGTTTAAGGCACCTTCCCATTAAAGCTGCACTTTGTTCTGTTAACTTTTACAATCTCACAAGTGGGTAACAGCCAGCAAACCACTAAAATGGACATTATTGCCCTGGGCTGCCATTTCACGGCCATGCAAAACAGGAGTAAAGCCAATTAAAATGTGTCGCTCCACTGAGAGCCCCAACTGCTCGGTTCACACCCGAGGTTAATGCCCAGGAATGTCAGAGCATTTCAGAGCCCCTCCTGAAATCGCTTTTCACTTTCTTTCCCACTACCCTGCATTCCCAAAATGCTTCAGCCAACGAGCCCTGCAACAGTTTGATTTAAATATAAATTCAGACAACGAACTGGGGGACATGGAGGCATTCAAAATCAAATTCCGAATCAGTTTGGTGACTCCCATTTCCCAACAGTCAAAACCAACAAATAGTGAGTCAATCTCCCCTCACCACCAGTGCTCATCTGAGGCCCATTCTTCCAGCAGTTTTGCTCTACAGTGAGCATGAAGTGGGTGTCAAATCCAAAGTCCCTTTGATCAGGAAGGGCACATGCTGCTTTAACCCAAGCACACAAAAACCAGGTCAGATGTTGTTTTCAGAGCTTGGAAGTTCAGATATTCCCAGGTACTGTGGGACAACTCAGCTCCTTCACACCAACTGGATTCCTCTGCTCCTAAAAATACAACTATCAGACAAAGCTTGTTTGCTGACACAAGTCCAAGATCAAAACATTCCTGGTTCTGAGGACAGAAACGTATCAGTCTCCAAAATCCATCCCCCCAAGGTGCCTGGGACACTCTTAGAAACACACATTGATTTATTATTTCTTAATAATGTATGTTTTGGGGGAATAATTAAATATTCTGGTTGCCTGAATGTGTTGAGAGGGAACTCTGGAAATTCCCTTTCAGTGAAACAGGATAAAGTTTATTCTAGCTTGAAGCTGCTATTTAAAAATAATATTAAAAAGAAATAACTAAGGGCAGACACTTGGATGTTAAGTGCATTCCCTGTCCCCTCCTCAACCAGCACTTGCATCTTCTGGCCTGAGAACTGAGACACGGGGAGATTCAGATCATTGAATTTCTAACTATAAATTCATTAAAATACTGGTTTTACAGTCACCTCGAGCCCAGCCATTCCTCGGCAATCAAACAGAGCTGTGGGATGGGAACACAGAGCATTTCATGCCAGGAGGGAGACACCCAACCCTGGAGCTTTGGGAGCCCCTGGGCACAGCCTGGTGCCAATCCATCCTTCCCAAAGAGCCTGGTGCCAATCCATCCACCCCAAAGAGCCTGGGGTCAATCCATCCTTCCCAAAGAGCCTGGTGCCAATCCATCCTTCCCAAAGAGCCTGGTGCCAATCCATCCTTCCCAAAGGCAGCCTGGGGCCAATCCATCCTTCCCAAAGCCACCCCTGGAGCTCTCAAAGCCCAGCCCAGCCCCAGGGCCACTGGCAGAGCCAAGGGAGGAGCCACAGCCCCCAGGGCAACTCACTGGTGACAACAGTGGGGACACAAAACCCAAACTCGGCTCCAGGTCCCTCTGGAGAAACCCGGGAGCCATGTCGGGAATTCCCAAAACACAATCCCTGAGATGAACTCGAGTGGAAGGGATGAAATTACAACAGGAGCTCCAGGTCCTGCTCTCCCTCCTCCCTTTCCCCACCGAGTGCCAGCGATGTCTCAACACCCCAAGTGCCTTTCCAAGGAAGTAGCTCTGCTCCTTTCCGGGCCAAATTACCATGGCAAGAAATCCCCGTGTAGATTCATCTCCAGCAGAAAAACATTCAGGCAGCAAACACTTCCTTCCCACAACCTGAAAACAGCCAAATATCATCAGATTTCTTTCCTGCCATCAAAGGAACCCTGTCCTGAGACAGCTCATAACAACTAAAACATTTGCCCATAAAGCAAATGTGCTCCCAGGCAGTGACAGAAATATTTCGTGCACCCCACGAAGCTGAACACGCTTCACCCCCAGGAAGGCTGCAGAACACAGCAGGAACTTTCATTCATAATGATTTATTTTACTCCTGCCTTCACTGCATCAGGATGCTCGTCTCTTACTCATCCTGTCTGTCAATATTGTCTTCCTGCAGCTTTTAAGTAAAATAACCCCCATGGTAACTGTTGTCAGGCCATGTCATGACCACTGAGGCTTCATAAATAACACTTGATATAAAAAGATTTTCCAGCAACATATAAACCATCAGCTCCAATGGAAGTAGAAGGGTTGTGTGCAGCCATCTGCATTTTCTCCTGTAAGGATAAACACATAAAGAAGTGTTTGAAAGCAAAATAAATCTATTGAAGAAATGGCCCAAACAGAAACTTCTGGGCCATGAGATTTCTTCCGTGGCTCACACAAAGACATTGACAGGAGCAGCTACAGCAGAGCAAGAACTTCCCAGAAGAAATCCTTCCCTGGGAGGGGGATGAGGCCCTGGCACAGGGCGCATCTGGATCCCTGAAGAGTCCCAGGCCAGCCTGGACAGGGCTTGGAGCAGCCTGCGACAGTGGAACTGCTGTCCCTGCCCATGGCACTGGGGGGGCTTCGAGGTTCCTTCCCACCCAAACCATTCCAGGATTCTGTCACCTTCCAAATGCCACCAGTTGTGGTGGGAGCAGCTCCCAGGAGGTGCCAGCTGCCTTCCCCGGCCCTCAGGTGTAATCGCAGCAGTTCAGACCAGTCCTGAGAGCAGCTCAGCAGCCACTTCTGCAGGAATCCATACTGACAATGCCTGCAGTTTCACCCATTTTCCTTTCAATGGTCTGCAATCAACTTCCACAACACAACAAAGCCACGGCACAGCCCCTCAGGACACCCCTGCATGCTGAGCAAGTTGGCACATTTGGCTACACCAGGAAGAAATAAACCCCTAAACACAGGGACAGAATCAAAGATCGAAAATTCGGTTTAATTTTTAAAAAGCATTTGAAATAGGAGCTGCATACAAATGCAGCATTTTTTACAGTGTGGGGGAAGTTCCCAATCAAAGTTTTCTGTCAGGAAAAAAACAATCCTCCGACACTGCCATTATCTCAAGCTTCCTCTGAAGAAGTCTCCAACCAAGTAATACCAACAAAGAAATGATTTCTACTTCTCCACTGGAATTCAACTGCCTGTTAGACGACCTCGAGACAGAAATTCTCATACTAGGAAGGTTTAAATCCACCCACACAGCACCCAGTATGGACTTAGGGAGGTACACCCAGGTCTGCCTAGGCTCAGGGAGGGCAAAGAGCACGAAAATTCCCTGAACAGACCTGGCTGCCATAGGAACACAAGGCTTTTGTGGGCTAACCCCTGACTGGGACACTGCCAGGGGGTGAGGGATGGGAGCTGTCACCCAAAAAAACACCCATCAACCCATCAAATCCTGCCACTGACTGAGGAGCTGCTTCTGCTCCAAATCCTTTCATTTATTTCCATGCTGAAAATGCTGAAGAAGAAACAGGCCCGTGCTCTGAGAACCTGATTCCCATCCTGCTCCTTCCATCTGCTGAGAGCTGTGTGCTTCCAGAGAGTTCGGCAAAGCTAAGCCTGGCTCAGGGCAGGGCTTACAGCCCAGTACCTCACTGGGATGGATTTTAAACTATTTGATTTCGGCCTGTTAAGCCTCAGCAGGAGCACAACCACCCCTGAGAAGCCCAGCGTGATCTCCTCTTGTCCCCAGGGCTCTGACACGACATTTTCAGGTCCTCTTTGCATCTTGACTAAACCAAAGGCTTGTTTAAATCCATGATAAAAATCTCAGGGCTTGTTTAACCTCCTTGCTAGCCCAAGGCTGAATTTGTTTCAGTGCATCTCCATGTTAATACCGCTCTAATTTCAAGGTATCTGGATCGTGACTGGGAGCTAGGAGTAGGGGTGCAAGAGCTCATCAATTAATCCAATTGTTCCACACATCTCAAGATTATTTTCCAGTTTGCTAACCTGAGCTCCTTGCTGCAATAACCCTTTATCTACACTGAAATCACCTGGCAGACGAGGTGTGCAGTTAAGCCTGGCTCTGGCACCGTGCAGCCCATCAGCTACTCATCACTCCAGCACTTGTTCTGCTTCTCCACTTCGTTTTACAGCCTGCATCAAACTCCACCTGCCAGGAAAAACACTACCCAAACCAGCTCTTTTTTCAAGCTTAAACTGGGTAATTTAAAGCCTGCTCAAGCCTGGCAGTGCTACACTGCAGTGAGGACACAGAGACATATTATGCTCCCTATGAATACAGAGCATTTGGTGTTTTTACTGAAAATTAAAGCTCATCAGCAACAGGGGGCCTGGCATTTACCTGGCACTGAACTCATACCAAGAGTAGCTGCGTGTGGGAAATGACAAGGCGGAAAAAATGAACAGGCCAGGTCTTTACCTTGTCTTAAACACCTCGGGGGATTTCCTTCCCTGCCAGAATCTTCCACCGGCTCTGCTGCTGCCTTTGGGGTCAGCCCAGCCCGCACTCACCTGGCCAGGAGAGCCCCAAAGTGCCTCAAGGGCTGCTCCTCCCTGCGTACAAAATGACAACGATGGCTCCAAAATGAAGGGATGGGAATAAAATTGTAAAGCCTCTGCTTCATTCCCAGCTTTTATGGAAAAAAGGAAAAAGGCACCAATAACAGGAACGTATGATAGCGGTTAGTCCTTATTCTAGGAACCCTAAAAGGCTTGCAACAAGCTTTGTTCAGGCATTTTCCTGCCCTACCTACATCACTTCTTCCTACCCAAAATGTACCTTAAAACAAAAGAAAACCACACATGATATCGAAAGGGGCTTGCAAGTTAAAACCAGAAAATTTAAATATTTCCTGCCTCGATGTGCACTGAAAAATAAAAATAAAAAGGCGAATAAATAATTTTTTAAAAGAGGAGGAAAAAAAGCTTTAAAGCATATCACGAGAACAGGATCAAGGAAGAGCGAGGCCACCCCTTCAGGACCAGGGGAGAATTAACCTGCATTTCTCCATCCCATCCGCAAGCTTACGGCTCTGCCACCCATTTTGTCTCCGATTAAAGGGGAAAAAAAATTAAAAAAAAAATAATGACCTCAGCAGCACGGAGAGAAGACCCCACCCCGGGATGGATGCCCGAGCGCTGCTGCCGGCCGGGCAGGTGACCCCGCCGCAGGTGCCACCCCGAGCATCCCCCGCGCCCCTTTCCCCATCCCCTGGAGACGCTGCCGAGCCAGCAAACGCCGGCGCGGAGCACGGGGAAGGCTTTATTTATTTATTTATTTAACCCGCAAATGCGAAATGAAAGGGAGAGGAGGAGCGCAGAGGTGCGGACGGCGCGGCGGCCAAGGTGAAGCGCGGCCGGCGAACATGGTGGAGGCTGCGGGCAGCCGCGACCCTCCGGCCCGCGGCAGCGAGGGGCGAGCAGCGGGGATGGCACGGAGCTGACAGCGGGCGGGAGGTGAGGGGCGGAAAGCGCTGAGGGGAGAACGCGGCGAGGAGAGCGATGAGGGGAGAGCGCTGAGGGGAGAACGCGGCGGGGAGAGCGCTGAGGGGAGAGCGCGGCGGGGAAGCGCTCCCTCAGGGCTGCTCCCTCAGGGCGGCAGAAGAAGGGCGAGGACGGGCTCACCTGCCATGGCGGGCTGAGGGCGGCAATGGCGCTGGGGGCTGCGGCTGCGGCTCCGCTCCGCTCGGTCTCCGCGGCGAGTGCGGCGGGGCCGGGCGGCCCCGGCAGGCAGAGCACGGGGCGGGACGGGCGCTTCCTCCGCCCCCGACAAGATGGCGTGGCCCCGGCCCCGCTCCTTCAGGGCTCGGCCGCCATGGTGGCCCCGGTGCTCGGTAGGGGGAAACAGCCGCGTGTTCCCTGATGGTGAGAAGGCTCCAGCTGCAGGGATGTGTGAAGGGTTTATGGGTGAAGGACACGAATTGCCGAGTAACGGGGTGGGGCGGGTTTGAAGGGACAGCAGTGGGGTGTCTGGTCCAGCCTCCCTGCTCAGGAAGGAGCATCCCAGAGCACGTGGCACAGGATTGTGTCCAGACGGGTTTGGAATATCACTGGTGAGGGACATTCCACAGCCTGTCTGGGCAGTGGGGCACTGAACAGGCTCCCCAGGGAATGGTCATGGCCTCAGGGATGGCAGAGCTCCAGGAGGGATGGGACAAGACTCTCAGGAACATGGTGGGATTGCTGGGATGTGCTGTGCAAGGCTGAGAGTGGGATCAGTGGGTCCCTTCCAACTCAGGGATTGTGTAACTTATTCCGGTTCTAGGAATCAGTGCTTGGTCACCGGCACAGCAAAGTTCTTCCTCATGTCCAGGTAAAACATTCAGTGCCTCAGTTTCTGCCCATTGCCTCCTGTCCCACTGCTGGGCCCCAGGGAGCAGAGCCTGCTCCATCTCCAACATCTCCCAATTGATGGACACTGATTGACATTGATGGACATTGATGAATATTGATGTATATTGATGGATATCGACGGACATTGATGAATATTGATGTATATTGATGGATATTGATCAGGTCCCCAAACAAAGCCCCTTGGGCCCCTCATCTGGGGGTCCCTCTCCAGCCCCTAGTGCTCACCTGGTGCCTCCAGCCCTGGCCCTCTTGGGGCTTTGCTTTGTGGTTTCTGTTTTGATTTTTTTTTAATTATTATCTTTTAGGAAAAATCCAACTTTTACAATAGGAGAATGAGTTTAGGGAGGAACAAAAGAGTCGCAGAATCACTGAGGTGGGAAAAGACCTCTGAGGTCAAGCTCAGCCTGTGCCCTATCATCACCATCCCAACCAAACTGGAGCACTGAGTGCCACATCCAGTCATTCCTTAAACACCTCCAGGGTCAGCCCATTCCAATGTCTAATCACCCTTTCTGTGAAGAAATTCCTCCTGATGGCCAACCTAAACCTCCCCTGTTGTACTAGACAAGACCAGGCTGAGTCCCCTAAAAGATGACACCTCTACTACATCTGCAAACACCATTTTTCTGGGATTTCCAGTTTTCTGGTGGGGGCCAGGACCAATGTGGCACAAATATGGTACAAATGTGACACAGATGTGACACATCCCCCTTCCAGCCCACAGAGCTGGGTGTTTGCAGGCACTGCTGACGTCTGCAGCTCTGGTACCCAGCTCTGGACTCTGCCTCTCTCCGTCCCTCTCGGCAACATCTGACATCCCTAATGGCTTCTGACAACGTTAACTCGCTCTAATTTGTGTGCTGCCCTTCCCAGAACGTGCAGTTCTCAGACACTTCAGCTCGTGGCTCCTTCCCTTGCTCAGGGCTGTTGTGGGCAGCCAGGGCCGAGCCCCTCAGCTGATTCCTGCTCTTGCTCCTTGCACTGGCTGTCCTTGAGGAGATATTGATATTGCTGGGCTCTCCCCCAGCCCTGCTGTTGTTTAATCGAGGTGCAGCCCTGAGTCGATGGCAAAGTGCTCCCCAACTGGGCCCTGTTTCACCCAGACCTGCAGTTCTCTGTTGATCTTTCGGGTCCTTGCTTCCAACGCTGCTGTCTGTGCAGTGTTTGGCAGCAGGAATGCTGGGGGGTGTTTGTTCACCAGCTGTCCAGCCCCCCCACCAGGAGGGTTTCATCTGATTCCATTAAAACCCAGGAGCTTACTTTACGACCAGAGACCCTACGAGGCCTCAGGAGTACTTGTGCTTATCCTCCCATTTTTTTTTTCCACGTTCACTGCAACACTCTCCTGGTTAAGCTTCTAAAAGGTTTTTCCAGTGAGACATATGGAGAACTATAGAGGGCAGGGCTGAGGCACAGTGCTTGATTATGGATATTGATCCTGGGCATTGTTCAATACCTGGCCTTATCCCAAATGCAGGCACAGACTTCAGTGCAGCTTTTAAACCTTAAAAAGCCTTTGTTTGTCAGGGTGGGGAGGTGACAGGCGGGACATTTTAGTGATGTCAGACTGATGGAGGCTGCAGTAGTTGTGCTGTTGACAGGAGTTTGTGCGTGCTCAGTGATCAGGGACAGAGACACAGATTTGTTTGTTTAATTTTGGAGTGTTACAATTTTCCAACCTGCCCTCGCCGGGTGAAAGATGGCAGAGGGAAATACAGCCAGAGAAAACACATCAGTCAGATGGAAATGCAACAGATAAAGACCTCAGGGTCCTGATAATCCCAAGGACAAGCCGGGATTTAGTGCTCCAGGAATTGAATTTGACACAGCTAGACCCCCCAGAACCATGGGCTCAAGCCCCGTAAAGCCTTTTCCAGTCCTTTTTCCTCTTAAATTTCCTCTTGCATTAAATTAGTAACATTTGTGTGAATCCCACAGATGGAGTCCAGCAATTAAGAAGAACCCAGCACTCCTGTATATGGATAACAGGAATATCTTCCACTGGATTACACAAAATAAAAATGAAACCCCTGCTATTTCATCAGCGGCCTAGGAGGTGAGTGGACACTCCCCCAAATAATCCCCAAAAAAATGAACAACTCACCAACAGTGGGGTATTTTTTTGCTTCTCCCTCTGGAATATGGGATGGTAACGGAGGGGAGCAGCTGGGCAGAGCCTGGGTTTCACTTTGCGAGGTGAGGAAAGCAAATGTGAGCAGCCCTTGGTTAAAATGCCACCCCCACCAGCTGATGGGGAACTCCCGGCCCACAGGAATGTTTCATTATCTCGGGGACACCCGTGAGTTGCTGCTGTTCCTCCCAATATCAGGTGGAAATCGAGGCAGAAAAAACCGTGTTTCTTTCTCAGAAAAGAAAGTTCATTTCTCAGAACCCAGATGGGCTCTGCCAGCCGCGCCCAACCCCCGGTTTGTCACCTGCAGAATGGAGGAGAATTTTTACGAAGTTTAATTAGTGCAAAGTGCTTTCGGTAGCAAAGAGAGCTTTTGGTCCGAGCATCTCGGGCCAAGTTCTCAAATTACGGCGGCTCCAGCCAGCGACCCACGCGGCTGAGCCCCTGCTGTGCCTGCAGGGAGGATCAGCAAGCAGCGCCTGAATTCGTGTCGTGAATAAATCACTAGGTGAGCAGGACAGGAGATCTGCGGGGCTGCAGCACTGCTGGGACCCCGCTGCTCCTCTCACCGTGGTTTCCCCTCTGGCAGCTTTTGGAGAGAGGAGACCTTCCTTCAGCTTTGGGTTTGCAAAATGTTTTGGAAAAGGAGACGAGGTTGTGGGAGCCAGGAGATGCAAACAACCAGGAGATAAAAACAACCAGGAGAGTGCAAACAACCAGGACATACAAACAACCAGGAGATACAAACAACCAGGAGAATGCAAACAACCAGAAGAGTGCAAACAACCAGGAGATACAAACAACCAGGAGAGTGCAAACAACCAGGACATACAAACAACCAGGAGAATGCAAACAACCAGGAGAATGCAAACAGCCCATCCCAGGTCCCTCTGCTTCTCCCACGGGACATTCATCCCAAGCTGTCAGGAATCCAGGGCAGGGAGAGTGCTCCAGAGTGCTCCCAGTGACGCTAACTCAGCTGGACAGCCTGTGCTCTGCAGGACAAGGCAATTTTCTTGCTGCTGTTGTGTCTGGTACCTCAGGGCTGTACCAAAGAAATGAGACTTCAGTTGCTGAGTCAGGGCAGTGCCCGTGTTTGACAGGAGGAGGAGGAGGAGAAGGGCTGAGTCACCTCTTCGAGTTCATCCTCAGGCTGCTTCCCAAAAGCACAGCTCCTGAGATGGGCCCTTCAATCCTGGGAGGAGTGGGAGCAGGAGGGGGCCAGGAGAGCAGCCTGTGTTTGTCCTGCCTGCTCTGTTCTCCTGCAGGGCTCTCCTTGGCCAGATGCTGAGTCTCTGGAGCCACATCTGGCTCAGAGGTGGTGTGGCAGCAGCAGAGGCACAGCAGGAGCCCGGGGCTGGTGGCTCCCCATGGTTTTGCTCTCCTGGGCATGCTCACCCTGGAGTTCTGTTCCATTAGATCTTCTCCCCTTCGGATCAACCCTGAGGCATCTGCAGGGATCGTGTCCAAGGGGGAGACAAGCTGGGATTTGTCACCTTGTGTCACGTTCACGTGGGGCTCTTCAAAGCTCTGGGAATAAAGAGCAGCTGCTGTGGGCAGATCTGGATGAGCAGGACCAGAGCAGCTCATTCCCACTTAAACTACTTCCAGAATGAGGTGGACGTGGTGCACTAAATCATTTTGAAGTCCATTAGAGGAATTTTATAGCTCAGAATAAAAGAGGTCCTTTGCACAGCACAGGCAGCAGTGCCTGGTGGCTGCTTACTCATCCCTCGGCAGAGAAGTGAGAGCAGACACAGTCCCTGCTTTCACCCACTGCAAATCATTCCTCAGAGAGGAAGGATGGAGGGCTTGGGTCACTTTTACCCCGTGACTCATTTAATCCCTCATGTGAGCACATAGCAACAGGACACGGTGACATCAGGAGTGACACAGACACACCAGCCCCCTCCACAAGGCAAAATGAACAAACGGTGCTGAGGCATGAATGGGACCAGGAGCCCTCCACAAAGCAGCTGCTGAAACTGAGCTGCCCAAATCCCACTGGGCAGACACCAGGAGTGGTCACACACACAGGGGAAAAGCAGAACTCCTGGAGGCAGAGGGAGAACTGAGCCCACAGCAGAGCTCCAGGGCAGGGCCAGCTCTGGGGCTGAGTGTGGAGGCTCCCTGCAGGTCCTGCTTGCCCTGGCACCTGGAGCAAGGCTTGTCACGGGAGTGCAGAGTGGCAATTTTAGCAGCAGGGATGCCACAGGGCTGGCCAGGCTCTCTATTTATAGCTGCCTGCCAGCACAGCTCTGCTGTGTGCTCCTGCTCACAGGTGAGGGCACAGGCCATGCCCTGAGAGGCTCACAGCAACAACACAGAGGAAGGACTAAAGCCCTTTGATGGGAACCAAAAATCAGAGATGAAAGGACAAAAATCCACAGAGAGCCTGGAACAAGGAACTCAGACTTCTCCCCCAAAACTGCCCTGGAGTTGGTTAACCCCTTCCTGCCTGAAGTGCCACCACTGCTATTCCTAATTGGTGCCAAGCAGTGTCACTGAAGTGTTCTGCAAGCTCTGGCCCCTCGAATTGTTTCCAGCAGAGGTGGCAGAGGGGCTGTGGGCCTGCCTGTCCCTCTGCAGCCCCAGGCCCATGGCCAGGGTGGGAGGCAGGAGCCCAGGAGAGCACCCCAGAACTGCCCCAGGGATGATCCATCCAGAGTGAGCCTCTGCCAGCTCCAGGGGCTCCGGGTGGAGCCGAGCCGGATCCAGTCAAAGAGTTGCCTTTGTTTCGTGGGGAGGATTAAACCATCACGAGCTGCTTGTGAGCTGAACTTTGAAGTGTCTCCTCAGTGATCTGAAACTCGATCACCCAACAAAGAGAGACCTCCACAAATACTCTTTTTGTGTTTGAAGCTGGAGACCATCCACTGGTTTATTTTTAGGCACACATTTGCACTGGCCCTGTTACAATCCTTCCTCTGTTCTTGTGCAATAAAAGGCAGAGAGGATTCTCTTGACCTTCAGTATCAAATACAGAGAAAATAAGGCATTTGTCTGGAAAAGAACCACCCAAAATAGCAGGGAAGAGGTCATGCTGTGCTATGGGCTGTTAGTGTTGAAAGATGAGAAAAATGAGGATTATAGAAGCTGGCAGACTTCTTCTAATGACATATTAATGAAAACTACTAGAAAATTGTATGGTGATGCTAATTAGTATTTGTATGTTAAAGGAGCTGAGATCTTTCCCTTTTACACTAAACACTTGCCTGAGAGTAAGAAATGATCCCTGCTGAGGTGAGTTCTCAGTTTTCTTTGAGGATTTGTTCTAGATCCAGAGCATTTCCTTTAGCTCAGAAACTGATGCTCCTGCATCACCCAGCTGATGTTCCCTAAACTCCTCACAGCCCCTCCTCAGCCTTTGCAGCACCCTGTGATGCAGACAATTATCACTACAGGCATTTTCTCTCTTGCCTTTCCTTGAAGAAGCTGGGGAAAGAGCCCAGAGGAGCTGACTGGATGTTTAATTTCTGTCACATCAGCAGGGCCATCTGCACCAGGCATTTCCCACTGACGAGAGAAGGAAGGTTAAAACCTCTCATGACAGGTTAACAGCATGATTTGCAGCAGCAGCTTAAATAAATGGTTGCAGGCAGGAAAGAGTAGCAGGCAGCTAATCCTTTAAAGACTCAAGAGCAGCTACTACTGCAGCCCAAGTAAATATTTCAAAACAAAATTAATTAGTGGTGACTAGTGGATTTGCTGCCCTTTGATTTAACATCCCAGGATGAAATGGTGATTCCTCCACAGAATTTTTGCTTCAGTGCCAAACCTGCTGTTTCACAGGAGCTGAAAGTCCTCTCAAAGAAGATTCATCCCAGTTTTGTTCCTGCCTGTATCTGCAGGGCTGGAAAGGCTCTGCAGGGAGCTCATGGCTCTGTGTTGCTGTGGGAGGGAATGGGAGGTCCCTTTGTGCTGCCCCAGGGATGAGGACAGCAGCACTGCTCAGCATCCTGCCCCAGTGCAGCGTGGAGGAAGGAAATGTCACTTCCTGACTCTTATCAGGAGAAAGCTCTGTCCATGCAGGACACAGAACAGCTCCCAGTAATTGCCTTACTTCCAGTTAAAAGCAGTTCCTTACACCTTCCTAGACACAGGAAAGCAGGGAAGGAAAGGCCTCAGGGTAACAAGTCCTGAACCAGCACAAACCACGTCTACCTGAGCCCGGAGCAGCAAAGCAGGCAGGTCAGTAATTGCAAACAATCATTTCTAATCAACAATTGAGTTTTCCCTGGCCCCTGACCCTTGGCTCCACCACAGAACAATGCCAACTCTCTTGGGAGGTTCTGTCATGGCCTTGCTGGACTGTCTGGACTATTTTTAGTCAAATCCAGCATTCCTAAAAATCCTCAGGCTGCTTTTGTGCTCAGGAAGGGGAGAGGAACTGCTGTGCACGTGCACATCCACATTCCACACAGGACACGGGAGTGGGAGCAGGGAAGCACAGCTGGGTCAGCACAGAGCCCTGGGAAAACGGCAAAAATTCTTTATTTTCATCAGGTTGAGAAGGCAGGAAGAGAAGGCAGGACTGCTCTGAGCTGGGAGGGGGAAACCAAAGGTGTCTGCATGGTCGGGAGGCCAGGGAGATCCAGGGGCTGGGTGATGTCCCCTCCCTGCAGAAGGAGATCCAGGGGCTGGGTGATGTCCCCTGCCTGCAGAAGGGAGATCCAAGGGCTGTTGGAAGTTGGAAGGAACCCACAAGGATCATCCAGGTCCAGTTCCTTCTGTCCCCTTCATTTATCCCACTTAGGTGATGACCCCCCCTTCCCAAATTGCTTCATCTCCTCCCTCCCTCTTTGCTTTTTCCATCTGAACTTCCCTTCCACTTCCTCTGCCCGCTCCCCAAACCCAAATAAACGCAGGTTCTTGTCCCCCAAGAGAGGCTGATTCATGGTTTGACGTCAGCAGGAGCGCTCCTGCCAGAGCCTGCTGTAATTGACACATTCCAGCTGCTGCCAGCAGCTCCTGTGTCCCTTGTCCCCTGTCGCTCCCCAGCTGGGCTGGCAGCAGGGAGGGAACCTCCAGAGATGGAAAGGGAGGTCCTGAATTTAACAATTTCACCAGTTCCTCCTCAGAGTGCAGCACTGGGACTCAGGGCAGTGCAGACAAGTGAAGGGTTAAAAAAAACCATCTTGGCTCAGGGTTTGGGTGTAATCTGCAGCACTGAAGGAGGAAAAAAGGCAATTCTAGAGTTCAGAGCAAGGTGTTTGTCCAGCCCTGATGTGTGGACACCTCCGTGGGCCTGCTCTGCACTGCCAGTCACTCCTGCCCCCTCCTTCTGGAATGTTCCACCCACGGGGGGCTCAGGTGGCAGCTGTGGAGTGCTTTGTGCACACTGACACTGCTGGGGCTGCTCCAGCTCTGCCTCCCTCACTCCAGCAGAGTTTTTAGTGCAGTCTGACATCTGTGAAGGTGGGAAGGACAAACTTGTGGTCGCAGAGAATACAGAACTTTATTAGTGTTAAATGCATCCACTTGCGTGGCTGCTCACTGTGCAGGACACTGAGAAGCAGGAGACAGCCTGCTCTGACCTCACAGCAGTGGAGCCATGGCTCTGTTTTCCCTGAATGACACAGCAGCAAAGCTGGCAAAGCAATCCAGACGGGGTTTGGTCAGCACAAACTACACAGAGAACTTCTCTTCACTGGCCTGGGCAGGTCTGCACAGCAAATTATCTACACAAGGACCAAAGGACTCCAAAAGACACACAGCTGGAATTCAAGTGTCTCCAATACCCACATCAGTCAAGCCCAAGATTTTTGGTATTTTAAACACTTGAGAGTGGGTTCCAATCCTTCTCCCAGTATCCATCTGGTTGTTTAAGTGAGAAGCAAACTCCAGCACCAGTCCCTGTGAAGGATAAGCAGATTTTGCCAATAGCAGCACAGGGAAAGCTGGCTTGGGGAGGTGTTTGTGGGGAAATGAGCGTGGCCAGGCTGACAGGGGGCTCTGGAGCCAGTGCACTGTGTGGAAATCACCTCCTGCAAGTGCTGCTTTCCCCCCTCATCAGACTTTATTTACTCCAGGACCAGTAGTTGGGAAGCGTTTCTGATGGACAGAGAGCAAAAGGAGAATTTAATGATGGTCTGTCTGCAAAGGTAACCCAACAATAGCCACAATCTCATGGAAAGCTAAAATAAACTCTAGAAAACACTTAGAGAAAAAAACAAGTATCTGCTGCTGAAACCAGCTGCTCTATTTTTGGAAAATTGCAAGGATTGCCTCGCCCAGGAAGAGCCTCCCAGCGAGCGGAATTACGCAACCCCGAGAGGAGGGAAAAAATCCCACAAATCCCAAGTTCTCTGCAATTCCTTTTGGTCGATTCCAGGCTGGAGCCCTCGCCCCCCAAACTGGAAAACCTGCAATGCCTCGAGGTCAGGACATGCAGCAGCCGTGCCCTGCCGGCATCCAGGGAACTACCAGCTCCGAGCAGCCTAATTAGGGCGGGGTTAATTAACAGCTCAGTCGTCGAAGTCGGGGATGTCGTCGTAGGAGTAGCCCCGGTAGCCCTTGGAGGCGTAGTAGGCGATGCGCAGGTGGTAGAAGCCGGGCAGGAACACCAGGATGCCGATGATCAGCACGGGGATGGCCCGGTCAGTCTCCTGCAGGGACACGGGGCACAGGGCTGGGGATGCCTTCAGCTCCAGCTTTGGCATTTTCAGCTTTAACTTTGGTATTTTTCAGCTTTAACTTTGGTATTTTCAGCTTTAACTTTGGTATTTTTCAGCTTTAACTTTGGCATTTTCAGCTTTAACTTTGGTATTTTCAGCTTTAACTTTGGCATTTTCAGCTTTAACTTTGGTATTTTTCAGCTTTAACTTTGGTATTTGTCAGCTCCTGTGCTGCTTTAGTGTGCAGCTCTGAGCTTCAGGTTAAGTGTTGTAAGCTCTCCTCACAGGGTAGGGAGATAAAACAATTCTTTCTCTAGCTGGGGATTAAGGACAACCACCCAAATTTCAGGCCCAAGAGCACAAATAATGTGAATTGAAGAGGGAAAAACAAGCAGGATGGGACTTCATAACCTAAAGCTGTAATTGGACAATTAACTCCTATATGCAAATGGAGCAGAACGGATAATAGTGACAGACCTCATGATCAGTTGTCCCTTTTGTGACCACTTTGGTTCATCTTGGGTTCATTTTGTGCCCATTTTGGTTCATCTTGGGTTCATTTTGTGCCCATTTTGGTTCATCTTGGGTGCAGCCCTGGCTGGGCTCTTGTGCTGCCCAAGGTGCATCCATTGAGGCCTTGTAATAAATCCCTGCTTTATTCTTTAGCTCTGCCCAGCCTCTGCTCTAGGGCAGCCTTCTCAAGGCATCAGTCAATAAACATTAATAAAATGTCCTGTACCAAATCTCGCCTCTTTCCAGTCTCTTTGATGCCTTTTCAGCCATTCATTTAGACATTCTGTCTTTACACTCCAAGTGAAGTTAAACATCCTGTAAAACACAGATGGTTTTTGCAGTCTGTTGTGGGAGAAAAAAAGCCAAAAAAAAAAAAAAAAAGAAAACCCAGCAGAAATGCTGACTGCAGTTGATTGGCTGAGGGAGCAGAAAACAGCACAGCCTTTGTCCAACCCAGCTATCCTGGACATGGAAAGGCCACAAGAGAGCCATGTGACATTGTTAACAGTGAAACCCGGAGCCTAAACCAGTCCTGAAAGTTTTACTACAGAGATAACATATGAAGAATATGAGAGTTAATAATATATATATAGTATAATAATATAATATTATTATTATAATAAGAATATAAGCCAGCACCTACCTTGTTGCCATTTTCCCCACAGTTAAGCGGATTTCTTTACTTAGATTTTTCCCCCTTTCAGTGTTCTGCCAAGCCCCATCTACCACACTGCAATCACACTCAAAATCTTTTTGCCTGTTTTTGCAGAGTTTGCTTAATTTTCTTTCAAGAAAATACTAGCATTGCATTGACCTGATTATACAATTGACTGCATCCTGGTGAGTCAAAACCCATAGGATTCTTCAATTCTTAGATTCTTAAATTCATGGGATTCTTCAATATAGAATATGGAAGTGGGAATCTAAGATTTTGAGTGGATTTTTTTTTTTTTTTTAGGCTGAAGATGGCATGGCTGGTTTTACAAAAATAAGAAGGAAAAAAACATTTCTTAATTCCTTATATAATCCAGCCAAGTCTGGGGAATTAAAGGCACAGGGAGCACAGAGACCCTTTCTCCCTGCCTTTGTCACCCCCCAAGGCCTCGTTCTAGGTTACATTGGGAACTCTCACTTGGCTTGATTGGCATCCTCCCAAACACTGTTTAATCTTGGCCCTTCTCTCCTCTTCATTATTGCCCAAAAATCCCACTTTGAAGTGAACACAAGGAATCTTCTGTTTCCAGCAGTTCCACTTTCAAAAAAACTCTGCTACCTTCATTTACTTACTCAGCAACAACTAATACCCAACTTTGGAATTTACACAGGCAGGAGCTTTGGAACCAAGACTGCTGCAAAGACATTGCACATTTCTTATCCTTATGCCCCTCATTTTGCTAGTTAGTCACATATTTAATGGCAGCAGGGATCTCTTCAGAATTGCCTTTGCTTATTTTGCTTTGTGCAAGATACTGCATGATCATTATTCAGGGTTGTAAATAATTCCTAATTACATCTCAAGGGGTCCATTTTGCCTACCTAATTCTTGAAGAAACTACTCTCTTCTGTTTATACAAGCTCAGGCCATATATTTAAGCTGTGATGGTACAAGCATTTACTTGTGCAGGAACATCTCATAGGGGGACTGCTCCTGTTTTCACATGGCTCCCCTGCACAGGAACACAGGGAAGGAAGCCATGGGTATGAGGGCTTCTATCCTTCACCAAAAAAAAAAAAAAAAAAAAAAAGAGTTTAAAAATGATTTTGCCTTCAGCACATAATGCTCACAATGAAGAACATGTGGTTAATGAACAAAAGCCTTTTACTTTTTCCCTTTAACTCAGGCTGTCACTATTTTCATGTTTATTTGCCAGATGCATCCCAGCTGCTAATTAAGCTTGAACAAATTAAGGTGAATTGAATCTTGCCTGAGCATCTGCTGTTCTCCTATTAGTATGGCAGGCAATGAAAAGGAGATGATGCTACATCTTTAAAAAGGCCATTTATACTTAAAATTACTTCTTACTATATACTAATAGAGAATGTTTTTTCATAACAAAGACTGTTGTAGGATGTGCCAGTGAGTTGACCTGTATTATAGTTCTAGCAGTTTCCTTGGGAGATGTTCATAATATGCAAAATTAAGAATAGTTTTAAATTATGATCAGAGATGAGGAAAGAGCCAGGTCTCAACCACTCTGCAAGCTGAGTGGGTTGATCAAGAGGGATGAAGGTGTGGCTGCGATTCCTCTCTGGTTTTGGCAATTCTCCCAATAAGGACAAAAAAAAAAAAAAAAAAAAAAAAAACAAAAAAAACCAACCAACCAACCAACCAAACAAACAAACAAAAAAACAACCACAAACTAGGTAGAGCCAGGCATTATTCTGTGGGGCTTCTTTCTTAGAGAAAGCAAATGGCTTTTGTGGCACCTGTGTCAAAACAGCCCCTGTGCAGCCCTTAAAATGGGAGGTAGAACAAAACATTGGATGGGGTCTGTCTGTGCCAAACACACTGGAACTGCTTGAGGAGCTCCAGAGCCCTGGTTCCTGTAAAGCCAAAGTTAATGGAGTTTAAAAAAAAAAATAAAAAAAGAGCACAATATTTAAAATAGTTATGAAAGGGAGGCAAAAAGTAAGTCATTTTGATCCTGGAGACCTCTTTAAGGTTATTTTAGATGCAAAGAAAATCTCTTCATAAAAGAAATGTAAAAATGATTAAAACTCTGTGCCTTGAGAAGGTGCAGAGTTTCCTTTTACACCATTTGTAGCAAGTCCTTAAAGTGATAAAATCTTGAATATTAGATGTGCATCCCTTAGGGCTTTCAGTTCATTTTTATACTGAAAAAAAGGCTAATACAAGTTCACAGTAATCAGAAATTGTGATAATTGCCACTATGAAAATTCTCTGTAAAAAGTTAGTGCTGTCTTACAGAAAAGTTAGTGAAAATTCATCAGAGTTAATAAATTTACTTATTGCACAAGAGACAGTTGGAGAGGGAAGTTTATAAATGTAAATGTGCAGAAGGCAGGAGCACAGTTCCAGCTGTAAGCATGATCCATGTAAGTTTGTAAATGGTGGATTGTGGCAATTAAAACTAAGGATGCACAACAGTAAAACTGCTGAAATAATGTCTCTTGCTGCAAGCCTTCCCCCAGGAATACACTGTGGAAGGAAAATCTAACAGGCTTTATATCCAATAATTAATGTTCTGTTGCTTAACACCAAATGAGAGCCATAGAAGCATTTCCTGTCTAAAGATGATTAAGTATTAATGCCTATTGTGCTAAAGAACAAAACAAGAGGTATTGATCCAAAATGGGACAAATGTGTTTGTTTTATTCAGCCTACCCAAATTTTGCCAGTTTGTAACGGCAAACTCAGCACCATGAGAAGAGCAGTTAATGATAAGGCTCTGGAGATCTTAATGATGCTTGGTTTGCTGGGAGAATTACCTTGAAACACATTTATGTACTTGGATAAATTAATCTTCATTGCTAAATTCTGTCTAAGCAAAATAAACCAGGGAAATGGCTTTAGTATGCATGATAAGGGAATCTTAAATACAGGCTGCAGGACTTGAATCTTTCACCTCTGCTTGAATAAAATATGAATATTCCATCACCTTGGAATCCTCCATTTTTTCCACCAGGTAAAATCCAGTGAAAATCTGATTGTTTTTCTCTTCCAAGAGCAAATTCTGAATTGAAATTAGCACAGAAAAGAACATCTAGTCAAAACTTCCCATTTTCTGTTGAGTCAAATTTTATGAATTCTTTCTCGTGATTTATTTTTAAAGTTTATTTGGAAGGGATCTGACCATCATCAACAAAGCCATGCAGAATTCCCTAAGCAGACTTCAGGATCCTTTCTCAGGACTATTTGTGTTGAACCACACAAATGACAAAGACCAGAGCAGCAAGACATTGGTGTGACAAGCAGGAGACAAAGAACAGTACAGGATCCAGAGGTCTGGCTGCAAATGAGCAACACAGAATTAATGCATTTTGGATGTTAAATTTCAAATTTTAAGCTATTCATTAATTCATGAATAATTCATAATTCACACTTCATATCCATGATGAATAATAATTACACATGAAATGGAAAGTGCAGGAAAAGAGATAACAATTGATATTGAAGAGATAACAATTGATACTGAGTTGATGAGAGATGAGAAATATTCAACACACTCCTTAGTGAGCAGCTAATCTCTAAATTATAGCTTCTTTATGGCTTTCTCAAAAACAAAGCACATTTTCCACTAACACTTCAATGTTTAAATAAGACAGAGACTGTTCATACCTGCCTTCTGCATGGACCAGTCCTGGCTAAAAGGCAACATTTCTGTGTGAAATCAAAGCTGGAAAAGAAGGAATTTAAATTCACAACAGAATAAAAGACATTGTTATTGTAGAAGCTTTCTTGTCAGATGAAAGGAAGAAGATAGGACAGTGTAGGAGAGGCAAAGCCTTGTGCAGTTAAAGTTTTGTGCACGGAATGATTTCAGGGCAGGGATTCCTGGAAGATCTGTACAATGGAGTGCTACAGGAAAATCTGCATGAGGCTTCAATGAGGGAAGGATGATTTGTCAATCCTTTTTAGAGTAGCACAATATAAGAGGGGACATCTTACCCTCCTGCCAAGGTAAAGTGAAACTGAAGGCATCAAACTCAGCCTAAAAGTCTTCAGTAATGCAGGTTTTACCACATCAAGGCTGCTGATCCACCCTTATCACAACCCTAACTAAAGTTTTACTCTTTAGTGAAATTTATATGAGTGTTTTCTTATTTGTCTGCTATAAACACAGAGAATAGTTCACAGAGTGAACTTTTGAGGGCAGTTATCAAAGAGACTTCAGAAGAAATCCAGCTGGGATAGAATAATTACACTTGAGGGAAAAAAATTGCTAGAAAATTACTGTGTGTTAGAAAATTATAGCAAAAGTTAAAACTGGTAACTCTGGGGAATTAATTTAGTAATGGGGAACTCATCCAGGCTCAGACACTTGGATGTTTTGCTGGATTGGGCTCTTCAGAGCTACCAGAAACTCTGAGCCTCACAGAGGAGACCTGGGCATGACAGAAGTCCATGTAAATGGCAAAAAAGGCAATTATTTCCCAACACTTTCTAGATAGCACACACACAAGAAGGGTCAAAATGTAGAACTAAAGAACTAGGAATTAAAGGTACTGAGTTAATCAGGACAAACTTCAGAACAGTGTCTGAAGTGTTGAGAGAAATTCAACAGGATACAGAGAGAGATGGAGATGAGGCAGGCAGATAATGGAAGTGTTCCCAGATAATATAATTTAATTTATCCCCAAAAGGTGTATATATCATCTCCAAAAAAGCTCTACACCAGATGAGGTATGACATCCCCAAAAGGCTGCCAGTGTGGATGGCATGCAGAGGGTAATCCTGGCAAACAATCACACATCCCTTGACCTGTGTTATCCCTTACAGCAGCCCCATGGTCCCTCTGGCTTCTCCTGTAACAATCCATTTAAAAATAAAGATATTGCTCTTTATTCTTATTTCTCAATGGCCTTATTTGTATCTTGCTCTTACATTCTCTGTCAGTTTTGATAATCTGCTTTAGCAGCCTTGTATCCAGCTGCTTTATGCTTTTATTCTGCCTGGGTTTTAATGTTCTACAAAACAAGCAAGCAAACACAATAAGTAATGTGAACTAAGGGAAAGTTAAAACCAGCAGTAACTTGTAGGAACAAAAACTTATTTATTCTACCATTTTTTCAACACAGTGAGAACATGTATTTCAGTAATCAGAGATGAATGAGAGTCAGGTTGTATTCAGAGTCTGAGTCTGTCGCTGGGACTTGTGTGTCACTGTGACTGTGACTGTGTGGCTGCTAGATACAGTCACCTGTAAAAAGGAAAATAATGTTCCTTAGCCCATATTGAGACATAATAAAAGTTTGTAAGGCATTTTGATACCCTTCAATGAAGGATGACATTTTCAGGTAACAAACAACTGTTAAATATCACCACCAAGTCCAAGACTCCAGCAGCTCCCACTCCACATCCACCAGATTCAGCAATGGGGTTTGGATGTGTCCATTTCTTTGTTAACTCCAGGGAAAGTCCTCTTGGCACTGTCACTGTGTTCAAGCCCTTTGTCAGAGCCCCTCCTGCCCTTGTGGCAGCTGGACTGGCCAGGCTGTGCCTCCTTGGCCCAGCCCTGCCTTTGCTGCTGGGGGAACCACACACACTGGGCATCCCAAAGCTCCATCCCAGAGAGCTCAGCTGGCTCAGTGCCATTCCTGGGCTGCCAATCTTTGCTGAACATAAAACTTAGAAATTCACCGAAGAGGGAACAGAATCCTCCCTGTTTCTCCTTCCAGTTTAATGTCAGGTTGTGTCTGTGTTCACGGGGGTCTTAGGATGAGGGAAGAGACGAGGATCTGACTCCATGTTTCAGAAGGCTTGATTTATTATTTT
>JAWMRF010000080.1:556127-621402 GCA_035221435.1 Sphenopsis melanotis | reverse complement strand
CCGGTACCGCCAGCCCAGCCCGGTACCAGCCCCGGTACCTGCCCCGGTACCCCCATCCCAGCCCGGTACCTGCCGCCCGCCCGCTCCATGCCGGCCCCGCCTGTCCCCCCGCGGCCCCGGGAAGTTGATCCCGGTGACGCCGCTTCCCTTCCAGGTCACGGCGGGGCCGGACCAGCCTCCTCTGGCCGGCACCGCCCCGGCACGGGGGAAACGGGTCAGGAATTGCTGAAAGCTCTGCGATGGAGGATGTGCCTCGCCAGGTGTTCTCCTGAAGTGCTGGAGGGTAAATGGGGAAGGATCTGGAGACAGCTCAGCAAGGGAGGCAGCTGGAAATCAGCGTCTGAACCCAAACCGCTGGAATGGTTCGGGTTGGGAGGGGCCTTGAAGTGCCACCCAGTGCCACCCCTGCCGTGGCGGGGACACCTTCCACTGTCGCAGGGTGTCCCCTCCACGCTGGCCTGGGGACACTGGCCAGGAGTGCGGGTGCCAGGGGAGCCCAGACAGGGAATGTCCCCAGCCCCGAGCAGGGATTGTCCCTCTCAGGCAGCAACAGGGCTCGCTCGTGGCCAGCACTGCCACCTGGTGACATCCTCTGTCACCCGCCAGGGACAGCTTATTAGGCTGTTCATCCGCAGGATTTTCCAAAATATGTGCTGAAAATCGGGCAATCAGGTTGGGAAAAGCATTTATAGGATCGTGAATTCCAGCAGCACCACGGGCACCACGAACCCCTGTCCCCAAGTGCCACACCCAGGGAACAGAGTGGCACCTCTCCCACACCTCTGAGTGACCAGGGCTGAACTCTGGGGCTCGAGAAGGGAATCAGGGCACACCAGCACATCACCCACATTTAAACACGACAAACTCCAGGAAATTATATTTTTTATTTCCATTTTCCAAATTTCAATCAGAATATCGGCTTCAAAAATAAATGAAGTAAGGTCACATAAACTCGTGGGATAACAAAACAGCAACCCTAAGCTACAGCTCCACAGGGGAAACTCCAGGATACATCTTGACCCATTAAATATTGCCCCTCTTCTCCAACAGCAGCTGAAAGGAGTAAAAAATTTCACCTTCAACAGCATCCAAGAGATTGCTGGGAGTACAGGAACAGACTAGAAAAACTCAGCTTTCCTATTTCCAATGATATCAGGATAACAAAACAAAGAGTTGAAAAATATTTACAAATATATCTACAAGACACGGCTACAGTGCTCCCAGAATGCTCCAAGGCTCTGGAATTGCTCCTCCAGGCAGGAGCAGATGTCCCCCAGTCCTGCTCCAGTTAAGAGCCATCCTGCTGGTCCTCGATCTTGGGGGCCAGGTAGTACTTGAGGTGTCCCATGTCAGCGATCTTGTACTCCACAACTGGGGGAGAGGATGAAAAAAGGATGTTCAGAGAGTTCTACAGAAAATCCAGCCTCAGGTTGCAGTTCTGCTCAGGCACTCACCCAGAGGAACATCTGCAGACATGCTGAGTGTCACCGTGGGGGACAGGGGGGTGGCTTTGGTGAAGAAGTTCAGGTACCTCAGGGCGAAGGTCAGCTGCACAGGCTCGTTCATCTCTATTGTAACCTGGGGGAGCAGGAGAGGATTGCAGAGGATTCCACCAGGGCTGCTCCCACCTGCCCAGCTCTGCTGCAGCTCCCAGGGTAACACTGCAGGGACTCAGGCACCCCATGACCCACAGGGAGCTGTCCCTGCTCACTGCAGGGTGGCACTCAGTGACTCCAGAAAGGCCCTTTCCAACCCCAATTCCGGCATCCCCCCCAGGGCACAGAACAGGCGAGCCCTGAGCCCTGCGTGCCCCACTCACAGCCTCCTCCTCCTTGTCCACGTTGCTGGTCTGGGACAGTTTGATGTTGCCGTTGCCCAGCTCGCCGTTGGCAGAGAACTTGACGCCGTCCTTGGCGCACGAGATGACCACGGCGTCGCCGATGTAGCTCAGGTCCCGGCAGATGCGCGCGAACTCCGCCGAGGGCATCTTCACCACGCAGCTGTACTCCTGCTCCTGGGGACACAGACAGCTGCCAGGGCTGGGCACCCATGGGGACACCCACAGGGACAGCCTGGCAGGGCTGGACATGCCCAGGGACAGCCACAGTGCCACCCCGCCATCCTTTTGGCACTCCCAGTGACACCCACAGTGCCACCCTGGCAGCCCCAGGCCTGTCCAGCTCCCAAGGCCGTTGTGTTCCAGGATCTGATGTGAACCCAGTTCCACACCAGTGCCACCAGTCACCCAAGCTGTTACTTACTGGGATTCCCAGCTGCTCCACATCAAGATCCATCAGCTTCATCTCGTAATCAGAAACTTTTTCCTGGTCTGGGGAAGCAAAGCTCAGTGACACCAAATGGCAGAATGACAAACACCAACAGGACTGCTGCCCCTCCCCACTCCCTCCAGGTACTACCACCTCAATAAGGGCAGTAAGATTTCCCTTTGTTCCCTTAGGGCTGGAACTCTGCTGGGGACACCCTAAAAGCTTTTTACAGGCTCTATGGGTACAGCCAAAGCCATCAGTGTGCAGCCTGAAAGAACCTTCCTCTCACAAAGAAAATATTTATAATATTTAATTTTTAAATCCTCATCAAGTTTCAATCTCCAGACTGTTCCAAGAATCAGGTGTCCCCCCACCCCTGCAGGACCCACTGCCATTTCCCTCCCACCTGCATCCCTGTGGCTCCTGAAGCTGCCTGAACACATCCCAGTAACAAAGGATTTCCCAAATCCCACTCACTGGGTGCCTCGAACACCAGGGCCAGGGTGTCGGCGTTGTCCTCGGCCCGCAGGGTGATGATGTCCTCGTTCCCTGCACACTTCAGGATCTTGGACATGCTGCAGGGGACAAAGGCAGGTCACTCACGGGGCTGGGAGGAGGAGATGGGATATTACAGTGACCAGGAAAAGTGGGGGTATGGGGAGACCTCCAGCCTCTCTGGTGATCTCTTCCAGTGCTTGGTCACCCATAAAGTTCTTCCACATACACAGGGTGGAACCTCCCGTGATCAGCTCCTGCCTGCTCCTCCTGTCCCATGGCTGGGCAGATCCTGGGTCCATCCTGAGCCCCCCCATGGATATTTATACACAGGAATGATTTCCCTCTCTCAGCAGTCTCGTCAACTTTTTCTCATAACGGGCATGCTGCAGACCCCTGATCTTTGACCCGCTGCGGGAGCTCCATGTTTCTGCTCTGCTGCACAACCCAGAGCTGGGCACTGCGCTCCAGAAGGGCCTCACAGGGCAGGAAGGACCACCTCGCGGACCCGCTGGCAGTGCCCATGCTGCCGCTGCCGAGGGTTCCCTGGGTCCTTTCCAGACAGCGGCAGGGTTTGAAGCTGTCACTGCTTCCCCACCCGGGGCCATGGCGGCCAGCGCTGCCTTTTCCCGCCACTTGGCGCCGGCAGTGACGTCACGGCCGCGACGCGCCCCGCGCGCGCCGCGAAAAACGGCGCGAGAGCCGTGAGGGGAATGGCGGGGGACAGAGAGAGAGAAAAGGGCTGAGGGGGCTCCGAGCGCCCCCGGGACCCCGCACACCTCCGGAGCACCCCTCGCCCCCACATCTCCCCTCACAGCCCCTTCCCCGGCAGCCCCCGCTGCCCTGAACGCCACAGCCCCCCAGGCCTGCTCGGCCGCCCCATGGCAGCGCCCCAGGAGAGCGCGCCGCCGGCTGACCTGGACAGGTTGACGCCCATGGCGATGTTGCGGTCGCAGCGGTAGGTGTCGAAGCCCTCCGATCGCAGCGTGAGCTGCACCAGCGAGACGTGCGAGGAGTCCATGCTCTGCAGGCTGATGCCGCCCGAGCCCAGGTCCCAGCAGGCCTCGGTGATGAGGTCCTTGAGGGCCTCCAGCACTCGCTTGAGCACCGAGCCCTGCACCAGCCGCGCCTCGAACATCTTGGCAGCACCAGCGGGAGCGGCACGGACGGGACGGAAAACGGAACAACTGAAATACAGCGAGGCGGCCCGCCAAGCCCCTTTTATGCACTCTGCCGCCCCGCCCACCGCCGCGCAGCAGCCAATCACCAGCCCCGCTCTCCTCCTTTAGCCCAACCCCTCCGAGCTCACATACAGGGCCCCGCCACGCTCCGGCCAATCACAGCGCTACTCTTGCCTTTAGCCCCGCTCCCTCGTGCGGCGGGAACCAATCACCGCGCGGGTTACAGAGGCCCGCGTCCCGCCTCGCTGCGCAGCGATGGCGGCAGGGCCCGGTCCCTGCAGTGCCGCTGGTGCCGCACACGGGGCCTGGCCGTACGGACGGCTCGGTGGGGCGCCTCTCCTCGGGCACCGTGTGCTGACCGAGAACCGGCCATAACACAAACCCGCTTGTCCCTAAAGACAAACTCCTCACGCTTCTCGCAGCGCCCGGGGACCTTCCCGCGCCACACATCATGGCACCCCCCTCCATCCGGGTACGCTTGGGCGCCGCCATGCCTCACCCCAAAGCCCCGCCCCTCGCCTATCCCACGCCTCCCATTGGCCGCCGGCGCCGCGGGCACGCCTGGGCGCGGCCGCCCCCCGCGCGCCCCGGCCCCGCCCCTCCGGCCTATTGGTGGGCGGCGGTTTTGCCGGTGCGGTGTCGCCCCCTGGCGGCGGCGGCGCGGCGCGGCGGGTCCGGCATGAGCGAGGCGCGGCTGCGGCCCGGGCGCGGCCCCGGCGGGGCCCGAGACCCCCAGGACAAGGTAGGGAGAGGCCCCGGGGGGCCTCAGGGCACGGCGGGCACCGGGAGAACCGGGAGGCACCGGGGGGAGCGGGGCCTGCACGCCCTGCACGCCGCGGGGTCCCGGCGGCCCGCGGTGAGGCCGCTGTGAGGGCCCCGCGCTCGGGGAGCTCGCCCCGGGCTCGGGGTATCGGTCCGGGGGAGCTGATCCCGCCCCCGGGGCTGTTCGGAGGAGCGGCCCGGGGTGAGGAGGGCTGGGCGTGGAGCGGGTTTGGGCAGGGCTCAGGTGGGGACAGCGCGGAGCTGCCAGGCCGGGCCCGGGGGATGATCGGGGGGTTAAAACCTGCCCTGAATCATCCCTAGGGAATAACAGAGGGTAAAAACCTGCCCTGAATCATCCCTAGGGAATAGCAGGGGGTAAAAACCTGCCCTGAATCATCCCTGGGGAATAACAGGGGGTAAAAACCTGCCCTGAATCATCCCCAGGGAATAACAGGGGGGTTAAAACCTGCCCTGAATCATCCCCAGGGAATAACAGGGGGGTTAAAAACCTGCCCTTAGGGACCCCCTGAATTATCCCTAGGGATGATTCAGGGAGGTTCTAAACCTGCCTTGAGGAGGAGTTTGGGATGTCCTAAATCATCCCCAGGGAGTGATGGGGGGTTAAAAATCTGCCCTTACAGGGGTTAAAAACCTGCCTTTAGGAAGGGTTTGGGATGTCCTAAATCATCCCTAAGGAATGATGGGAGGGGGGGTTAAAAACCTGCCTTTAGGAAGGGTTTGGGATAGAGGGGTCCAAACCTGCCTTGGGACCCCCTAAAACATCCCCAAGGAATGATGAGGGGGTTACAAACGTGCCTTTGGGGAAGAGTTTGGGACCTCCTAAATCATCCCTAAGGAATAGCAGGGAGATTCTAAACCTGCCTTTAGGGAAGGGTTTGGGATGTCCCAAAGCATCCCCAGGCAATGACAGATGGGTTCCAAACCTTAAGAAACCTTAGGGAAGGGTTTGAAACCTCCTCAATCGTTCCTAAGGAATGATTGGAGGGTTCCAAAGCTTCCCCTAGAGAAGAGTTTGGGATCTCCTAAATCATCCCTAGGGAAGGAGCTGGGGGTCCCAAACCCCTCAGGTTCCCTCGGGGAAGGGTTTGGCACCTCCTGAGCCATCCCAGGGAATTGCCCGGTTTAATTGCCTTTCTGCAAAGGGAAAAGTTTCATTTTCAGGCAGGAGGGGCACAGGGAGCAGCCCTGGCTCTGTGTCCCTGTGCCATCCCTCCATCCAGCCCTGCACGCTCAGGGTTGCTCTGTGAGTCATTTGTCACCTTTGTCGTCTCTGCTGCTGCTGCACCTCCCCGAAGAGGAGGGGACAGGAGGAGTGAACGGCCAGGGGAATTTTGTAAACAGCGTTTGCAGAGGGCAGGGAGGAGCAGCTCTGCAGGGCTGGGGTTTAATGCACTTGCTTTGGGACTGGTCCATCAGCCCCAGCAGCAGCAAATTGATGTTTTCTCCATTAGTGCACGGAGGGTGCAGCTCTGAGCGGCACAAAATCATCAGGCAGGGTAAATGCAATTTTAATGTGATTTTAATGCCAGTTAAACACCTGCTGGAGGCTGTCCTGCAGGTTTGAGGGAACTTCGTGGTGCTGCTGTGGTCTGGGACAGGAGTGCTGGGAATTGTCACCCTGGGGTGGCTCTGGGGCTCTGCCTCCCTCACTGGAGCTCTGAGGTGGCTCCAGCTGTGCAGGGAGTGGGACCTTGAGCTGTGTTCATCCCAGCTGGAGTTTGCTCTGCAGCAGAAAACCTGCAGGGAGTTTTATATTCCATTTTTTGTGTGGTGGGGAGTTGCAGGATTGGCAGGGCTGGTGCACAACAAACAGGCTGGGCCAACCTGGGATTGGGTTCAGTTGTCCTTAAAGGAGGCCAGAGGACAATCCTGTGTCCCTAAAGGAGCTCACAGGACAATCCTGTGTCCCTAAAGGAGGTCAGAGGACAATCCTGTGTCCCTAAGGAGGTCAGAGGACAATCCTGTGTCCCTAAAGGTCAGAGGACAATCCTGTGTCCCTAAAGGAGGTCACAGGACAATCCTGTGTCCCCAAAGCTCAGAGGACAATCCTGTGTCCCTAAAGGAGCTCAGAGGACAATCCTGTGTCTCTAAAGGAGGTCACAGGACAATCCTGTGTCCCCAAAGCTCAGAGGACAATCCTGTGTCCCTAAGGAGCTCAGAGGACAATCCTGTGTCCCTAAAGGTCAGAGGACAATCCTGTGTCCCCACAGAGGACAATCCTGTGTCCCTAAGGAAGTCACAGGACAATCCTGTGTCCCCAAAGGTCACAGGACAACCCTGTGTCCCTAAAGGAGGTCCCAGGACAATCCTGTTATCTCCACCCCCTGTTTCCCCGTGCTCTGAGCTTTCTGAAGGTCTCCTCTGGTATTTCCTTCCAGCTGCTGGCCTGGAGTGTCCTTACTAGAGAGAGAGGGAACCTTCACGTGCTGCTCCTCGTGAAAACTCGAAATGAGTCGCAGGAGGGGAAAGAAAAGCAGTGAAATGTTCCCAGGCAGCAGGAGCAGCTCCTCTGAGGGGCTGCATGTGGTGTTCTGTCATAGAAACAGCAGAGGATTCCCCAAAATTGTCAAATGCAGCAGAGACAGAATTTCCCAAAAGTGCCAGAATTTCCCAAAAGTGCCAGAATTTCCCAAAAGTGCCAGATGCAACAGAGAACTTCCCAAAATTTCCAAGTGCAGCTGCAGGGAGGTTTCCTGTCCCTCAGCCCTTGGTATGAGGTAAAATGAGGGGTTTTTTTCCTCATTATGAGAAAAATGAGGGTTTTTTCCTTCATTATGAGGAGGTTTTTCTTTTCCTTGTCATGAGGAAAAATGAGGGTTTTTTTCTTCGTTATGAGGAAAAATGAGGTTTTTTTTCCTCATTATGAGGAAAGATGAGGGTTTTTTTCCTTCATTATGAGGAAAAATGAGGGGTTTTCCTTCATTATGAGGAAAAATTACGGGTTTTTTTCCTCATTATGAGAAAAATGAGGTTTTTTTTACCTCGTTATGTTTTGGAAAAATCTGTGTGAACTCCTGGGGAGCTGAGGGTCGGAAGGCAGCGGCCTTGGCGTGCTGCAGCCTCTCATTCTTGGTCCTTCTGAGGACAAAAATAACCTTTTCCTGCAGGAAGCTCTGGGCCGAGCTGTTTGTTCTCCCCAAGAGCAGCAGATGGAAATGTCTGTGCAGGCTCCAGCTCCACCTCCCTGGGGCACCCTGGGCCCTCCTGTTCCTGTGGTTCTGCCCAGAAATGCCCCCAGAACATCCAGAACATCTCCAGCTCTGGGAGGTGCCCTGGAAGTTGAAGAGGGGAGAGGAATGGAGCAATTTCTGCCATGTAAATTAAGAATTAAAGCCCCTTCTGGAAAATATTGAGGTTTTCATTACTGAGGTTAAAGAGGAAAGCGGAATGGAGCAGTTTCCCCCATGTAAATTAGGAATTAAAGCCCTTTCTGGAAAACATTGAGGTTTTCATGACAGGTTAAAGAGGGGACAGGAATGGAGCAGTTTCTTCCATGTAAATCAGGATTTAAAGCCCTTGGTGGAAACCATTGGGGTTTTCATGACTGAGGTTAAAGAGGGGAGAGGAATGGGGCAGTTTCCCCCATGTAAATTAAGAATTAAAAGCCTTGGTGGAAAATATTGGGATTTTCATGACTGAGGTTGAAGAAGGGAGAGGAATGGGGCAGTTTTCCCCATGTAAATTAAGAATTAAAGCCCCTTCTAGAAAACATCGGGGTTTTCATGACTGAGGTTAAAGAGGAAAGAGGAATGGAGCAGTTTCTCCCATATAAATTAGGAATTGCCCTTTGTAGAAACCATTGGGGTTTTCATGACTGAGGTTGAAGAGGGGAGAGGAATGGGTCAGTTTCTTCCATGTAAATTAAGAATTAAAGCCCCTTCTGGAAAACACGGAGGTTTTCATGGCAGAGGCCGCAGGGTTTGTGTTAATTAAGTTAATTGCATTTGCTTTGATCGTGCAGAGGTGAGAGCAGAGGTGCACTTGGTCCCTCCTGTTCCAGCTGTCAGCTCTGCTGCCTGAAAAAGCAGCTCCATTTCCCTTTCCAGCATTTATTCTGTAACATTTTCTGTCACAGCTTTTGGTTAAAACCAGGCAGGGAGTCTGGATCAAACAGTGCCTGGCTCCAAGGAGAGTACCCAAAAATTGGCATTTCTGGGGCTGATTTCATCTGCCAGCCCTGGGTGCTGAGCTGGGAGCTGTGCTGGGCAGAGGATTTTTGGCAGGGAGAGAGCAGGCTCGTTTCCATGGCAGCTGAGATCATGGCTGGATGTTTGTGTGACAAAAACCATCTCAGGGTGAGCAGAAACGTCTCCCCACCCTCTGGAGGGAGGGGAGTTGTGTAAAGAGAGCTCAGACAAAGTCAGTTTTCTGTGTATCTTTCCTTCAGGACGGTGAAATATCTGCTGACAAACGTTGCTCAGAGCTCTGGGTTTCATGGGTGGGAAAAAGGAGAAGCGAGCAGGGATCTGGATTTTCCCAGCTCTGCTTCACAGGAGAGGCAGCCCTGGCAGGGATTTGGGGTTTTGCTCTTCCTCCTCATGGTGCCTTGTGCAGAAATCAGGGAACTGGGATAAATCCCCACCTTGGTTCTATTCCTGCATTCCCTTTCCCAATATTCTGGAGCTCTGCTCATCCCTGGCAATCACCCCTGGCATCCCCCAGGTATTTTCAGCTGCCTCCACCTGACAGAGCCTCCCTGTCCTTGTGAGATTTCAGAGCCTGGCCTGCAGCCACTGACACATCCCAGCTTTATTCAATGAATTTATTAATTATCCCAGGGGGAATAATTACCTTTTCCTACTTTAAACAAGGGAGCAGCTGCAGCCGTGCTGAGCTGCACACCCCCAGCTGCCCCCAGCACATTTGGTTGTTTTGGAGCTCTGCAGACAATGAGCCTTCATCCCCTGGAGCCTCATTGTTTGCAGAGCTGCCAGCATTTGTCAGCTCAGCTCTGCCTGTGCTTTTCCTGCTGCCAGAGTCACTTTTCAGGGAGTTCTCAGAGGCCATGGGCTCTGCCTTGCTCCCCAGGGAGTGCCTTTTCCTTCCTTGCCTTCCTTCCAGGAGCAGGATGGAGCTGAAATCAGGGGCAAACCATGGAGCTCTGGGCTTGGCTCTGCTCAGGGGCTGGGTCAGAGGGGAAAAATGTCCCTGGGAGGAGCCAGGACTGCCCTAAATCCCCTCCCCAGCCCTGGCAAAGCTGCCCCTGCTGGGTTTGTTGAGCCCCAAGCACAGGACTGTGTGTGTGCAGCAGGGCAGGGTGTCCCTCTGCAGCACCTGGGGCTCTGCTGCCCTCAGGGGATGCCTGGGCCAGGGTGATAAGCCATCCTCTTCCTCCTCAGCTGCCTGGGGATCAGCTCAGGGTTATTTTTAGTGTCCTCAAGCAGCCAGCACTTCCCAAGTCTGTCTGCAAGCCTGGAGCCTGCCCACTTGGAGACCTTTCTTCTGCTAATTTGGGCAGTGGTGCATTCCCTGAGACCTGCCTGGGGACTGGGACCTTGTCAGAATTCCTGCTGACAAGGCCTGGAGCACTTGGAGATGGTCATTAATGAACCTGGAGGCATCTGTGGCTCTGCAGGGCCTGTTCTGTGCCTGCTCTGAGGCTGAGGGACCATCAGAGCCCTCCTGGATGCCACTGGAACACCTCAGGATGTTTCTCATGTGTTACCCGGGGGTAACAGCCAGGATAGTTCCTTCTCCTCCCGCTCTGGTGCAGCAGCAGAGTGCTGCTGAGTGTTGGGGCCAGCCCAGAGCGGCTGCTGAAGGTGCTTGGCTCTCTCTGTGCTGCAGGAGTCCGAGTCTGAGAACAGGCTGGATGGAGAGACAGCGTCAGACAGCGAGAGCAAGTCCGAGTTCGGGGGCTCCTCCCCTGTGCCCACCTCAGATGACACCCCAGAGGTGCTGAACAGGGCCCTCTCCAACCTGTCCTCGAGGTAAAAACACTCCCTGCGTGGACTCTGTCCATCCTGTCCATCGCTGCCTGAGCAGGGTCCTGTCCATCCCTGTCCATCCTGTCCATCCATCCTGTCCATCCCTGTCCATCCATCCCTATCCATCCCTGTCCATCCATCCCTGTCCATCCATCCCTGTCCATCCATCTCTGTCCATCCATCCCTGTCCATCCTGTCCATCACTGCCTGAGCAGGGTCCTGTCCATCCTGTCCATCCATCCTGTCCATCCCTGTCCATCCATCCCTGTCCATCCTGTCCATCCATCCTGTCCTAAAACTCCCTGGGCAGGGCTCTGTCCATCCATCCCTGTCCATCCATCCCTGTCCATCCATCTCTGTCCATCCATCTCTGTCCATCCCTCCTGTCCATCCCTGCCTGACCAGGGCCCTGTCCATCCTCCCTGAGGTTTCCCAGCAGGAAGCAGTGAGGGTTCCACAGCCAGGGGCCATCTCCTCGTGCAGAGCAGTGTAATGTTCCCATTTCATGGGAATTCATCCTGCAGCTGGTCCAAGGGCTGGGAAAGCTGCAGGGCAGGAGCAGGGGCTGCCCTGGCCCACCTCAGTGCCCTGGGGGTGCTCAGCTCTGCACCCAGTGAGGCTGAGCTGCAGCTGCTGCAGCCAGGCCTTTATCAGCACATCGAGCTCTCTGTGCACCCCTGAGAGGAAATTTGGGGTTTGCAGGGCTGCCTTTCCTTCCTGTGCACACAGAGAGCAGAGTTTGTTGGGCTGCTTTGCTCTGCCTTGCCTTTCTCTGATGTTTTCCTTCTCTCTGGCCCAGATGGAAGAACTGGTGGGTGAGAGGGATCCTCACGCTGGCCATGATCACCTTCTTCTTCATCATCATCTACCTGGGCCCCATGGTCCTGATGACAATAGTGAGTGCTCCAGGGAGGTGTCCTGGCCTTCCCTGCAGCAGGGGGAGGCTGGGGGCAGCTCCAGCCTCGTGTCCAGAGATCCTGGGTTCCTCTGCCATGGGGGAAACCTGGGGGAATCTGCTGCTCAGGGCTTGGAACTCACACAAGGCGGGGTGTGCAGAGGGGAAGGGAGGGAGAAACAGCATCCCAGGTAGGACTGGGAGGGAAAAATAACACCTTGAGCTTTCCAGGTGGGATTGGGAGGGAAAAATGCCATCCTGAGCTTCTCTTGGGAGGGAAAAATGCCATCTTGAGTTTCCCACGTGGAACTGGGAGGGAAGAAGGACACCTTGATCTTGCCAGGTGGGACTGGGAGGGAAAAATGGGATTGGGAGGGAGAAATGCCACCCAGAGTTTGCCAGATGGGATTGGGAAGGAAAAACTCCACCCAGAGTTTCCCAGGTGGGATTGGGAGGCTCCTGCAGGGCTGGTGGAGCTGCTGGAGGAGCTGGGGCCGTGCAGGTGCCAGGGGCTGCAGGTGCCAGGGGCCGTGCAGGTGCCAGGGGCTGTGCAGGTGCCAGGGGCTGTGCAGGTGCTGTTCCTGTCTCCTGGAGGGCAGAGGTGTTGCCCCAGGGGTTCCATGCCTGCTGTCCTTGCTGTGCAGGTGATGTGTGTGCAGATCAAATGCTTCCACGAGATCATCACCATTGGCTACAACGTGTACCACTCCTACGACCTGCCCTGGTTCAGGACGCTCAGCTGGTGAGTGAGGGCACCCACCTGGGCACCCACCTGGGCAGTTACCTGGGCTCTCACCTGGTGGCTCACCTGGGCTCTCAGCTGGCCAGGCACTTCCAGCTGTGTGTGAATTAAATTATTTCTCCCCCTACCCAGGTGCTTTTTGCTGTGTATAAATTAAATTATTCCCCCTCCCAGGTATTTCCTGCTGTGTGTGAATTATTTCTTCTACGGGGAGACGGTGACCGATTATTTCTTCACGCTGGTGCAGAGGGAGGAGCCGCTGAGGATCCTCAGCAAATACCATCGCTTCATCTCCTTCGCCCTCTACCTCACAGGTGGGCACACCTGGGCTGGCACCTGGGCTGCAGGGAGGAAATCTGCCCCGAGTGCAGGAAATCTCTGCTCCCCAGGGATGCTGGAAGCTACAAATCTTTCTGTAGTAGTGGGAAGTCTTTACAATGAGGAGAAAACCTCAAAATCTTCATATCTTCTTTATATATTTAATATATGTATAGTTGTTATTTTTATTTAAATAGAAATAATATTTTATTTAAAGAGATATTATAAAATGTAAGATATATATCTATATATAATAAAGATATTTTAGGTTTTTATTTTTATTTAAATATAAAATTATATTTTACTTAAATATATATTTTTATTTGAAAAATATAATAAAATATATATTATATTTCTATTTTTATTTTTATTTAAATATAAAATGTTTTATTTAAATATATTTTTCTATTTAAAAATATAATTATATATATAAAAGTATATATAATATATATTTATATATTCATTTAAATATAAAATAATATTTTATTTAAACATATATTTAATTTAAAAAATGTAATATATATTATACATAAAAATATTTATATTATATACTTATTAACTTATTTAAATTGAAAATAATATTTCACTTAAATATATATTTTATATTAAAAATAACATAATGAAATATATAGTAATGAAATATAATAGAGCGTTATTTTATTCCCTGGCAGCTGTGCAGTGTGGTGGCCCAAATGCTGTGTCCTGCAGGGCAGAGGTGCTGCCCAGCAGAATTTGGGCTCTGGCTGTTGCAGGCACCTGCAGCTCTGACTGTGCTCCTGTCTCTCCTCAGGGTTCTGCATGTTTGTGCTGAGCCTGGTGAAGAAGCACTACCGCCTGCAGTTCTACATGGTGAGCTTCAAATCCAGGTTTTGGTGAGGTTAAATTCAGGGTCTGGTGGGGTTAAAATCTAGGTCCTGGTGAGGTCTAAATCAAGGTCCTGATGAGGTTTAATTCAGCTCCTGGTGAGGTTAAATTCAGGGTCTGGTGAGGTTTTTGGTGAGGTTAAATTTGGGGTTTGGTGAGGCTGAATTTGGGGTTCAGTGGGTCAGTCAAACCCAACCTTCCTGCTCAGGGCTTCTGAGATGTTCCTGGGGGTCTCAGGGCTGGTGCAGAATAACTCAGCACCAGAGAGCTCATCCTGCTTCTCTGGCTAATTAACAGACAGGTAATTAATGAATTAATGTGAGGGGTGCTGTCCTCTCTTGCAGTTTGGCTGGACCCACGTGACGTTGCTGATCGTGGTCACCCAGTCCCACCTCATCATCCACAACCTGTTTGAAGGAATGATCTGGTGAGTTTGCCCTGGTTTGGGTTGTGCAGCCTGAAAGAATTTGGGTTTTCCTAGAATCCCTCTGTATATAGTAAATGAATAGTAATTATTAACTATTTATAAATAATCAATAAATTAATGAATAAGAAATTAATTAAATTAATTTGGTAATATCAATATTAATAAAATTAACCAATTAATTGTATAATGAATGTGTTGATTTTTAAAGAATTTTTATCAAGAAGTAATTATTTTTAATTAATTAAAAGAATAATAATAGAAACAATGTAATTAATTGCTTTTTATTAATTAATTTATTAACAAATTAATTATTTAGATAAGTATTTTTACTCTAGCACTAATAAATTTAATCTATTTTTTAATCAATACAATTTTTTAATCTATTAACTTTTATCACACAATGCCACTATTACTTCTAACACTAATCACTTACATTTTTACGTAGTCTTATCACAATGCAACTTTCACAGTTCTAATCCTCTAAAACCTTCAATCTTTTTGCAAAACCATATTTTAAAACTTGCCAAAACTTACTCCTGGCTCAGTCTCTTTCTCAGCAGTGTCATCTCCATACTAGAACTTCAATCAGTACTTAATTTAAAAATACAGAATAAATATTTTAATTTCATGCTTATTTTAAATTTTACTGATTTTTATGAATTATGAAAAATATTAAGAATAACGAGGGGTTCTGTGCAAACGCTGCCGTCCCTCAGGTTCATCGTGCCCATCTCGTGTGTGATCTGCAATGACATCATGGCCTACATGTTCGGCTTCTTCTTCGGCCGCACGCCGCTCATCAAGGTTTGGGTTTGGGGCAGAAATGGGGATTTGGGGGCAAAAATGGGGATTTGGGCTCCTTGGGGCTCCCCCAGTTCTGCTTTGGGGCCTCCTGTGGGGCTGAAGCAAGTCTCTAAATTAAACCTGCGTCCCACTCTTTGAGGCTGAAATTTAATTGAATTTAATTTAATTTTATTGAATCTTACTGAATTTAATTTAATTTAATTTAAAGTCAATTCAATAAAATTCAATGAAATTAATTTAATTTTATTTGATTTAATTCAATTCAATAAAGTTCAATAAAATTCAATTAAATTTATTTTATTTTATTGAATTTTATTTACTTTAATTGAATTGAATTGTATTGAATTTAACTTCAATCCAATTCAATAAAATTCAATTAATTTAATTTTGTTTTATTTTATGAAATTAAATCATCAAACCACTGAGGTGGGAAGATGATCGAGTCCAGCTGTTGTTGTAGAGATGGACACAACCCTTGTTTTTCTGGAATAGTTGAATTTTTATTGTCCACAGCTGCTTTTTATATGGTGTTAGAAGGCACTGTGTTTGAATTTATCAGGTTAGTAAATGATTGAAACTTAGTGTCTTGATTGGTAAATAATAATGGTTAGTGACTACGTAATATATATATAATAATATATAATGATAATGGTTACTGTATATGTTTATTAAACTTTGTTTTTCTAGACAGTTTACATTTTTTCTCTACAGATTTTCATGGAATAGACTTCTTATTTTTATAGGTATAAATCGTTTTTCTTACATGAATTTTTATTTCTCTGCTCTCTCTCTCTGGCAGCTCTCCCCAAAGAAGACCTGGGAGGGTTTTATTGGAGGATTTTTTTCCACTGTTCTGTTTGGGTTGCTGGTGAGTGTCCATGGTGGAGCTTCCTCCACTGCAGCTTTCCCTTCTTAAGGTGTTCTGTTGAAAAATGCACTCAGGCTTGAGTCTCTGTCAGATATTTCACCTTTTCTTGCTACCCAGGTTTGAATTTCTCAGATATTCCACCTTTTCTTGCTGACAGGGTTTGAATCTCTGTCAGGTATTTCGACTTTTCGTTCTGCCCAGGGTTTGAATCTCTCAGATTTTTAACTTCTCTTGCTGCCCTGAATTTCTGTCAGATATTTCACCTTTTTTTGCTCACAGGGTTTGAATCTCTGTCAGATATTTCACCTTTTCTTACTGCCCAGGTTTGAATTTCTCACATATTTCACCTTTTATTGCTGACAGGGTTTGAATCTCTCAGATATTAAATTTTTCTGACTGACAGGGTTTGAATCTCTGTCAGATATTAAATTTTTCTTGCTGACAGGGTTTAAATCTCTGAGCTTTCTCACAGCTTCTCAGAGCTTCCTGGGACAGCACTGTCTCTCTGTTCAGAGGATATGCGATTACCACAGTTAATCTCCTTAATGAACCTAGGAGAGCTCTTCCCTCTCCCTCCCCTCCTTGCACAGCCTTTCCCCTGAGAAACCCCTGAGCAAACCCCAAATTCTGCTTTTTCCCCTCTTTCCCTGGAGCTGTCCTACGTGATGTCGGGGTACCGCTGCTTCACCTGCCCCGTGGAGTTCAACAACGACACCAACAGCTTCACCGTGGACTGCGAGCCCTCCGAGCTCTTCCAGCTGCAGGAGTACAACATCCCCGTGCTGCTGCACTCCGTGCTGGGCTGGGTAGGGTCCCTCTGCTCCCTGCCTCTGGTGTGGGGGGTGGGAGCACCCAGGGAAGGGCAGGGCTGTGCTCTGTGGGGCCACAGCAAAGGGGGAGGGCAGCTGTGTTTGGAGATCCCAGAGGAATGATCCCAGATCTGCTGGGACATGAACCCAGTTCCAGAGATCCTAAAGGAATGATCCCAGATCTGCTGGGACATGAGCCCAGTTCCAGAGATCCCAGATCTGCTGGGACATGAACCCAGTTCCAGAGATCCCAGATCTGCTGGGAATGAACCCAGTTCCAGAGATCCCAGAGGGATGATCCCAGATCTGCTGGGAATGAACCCAGTTCCAGAGATCCCAAAGGAATGATCCCAGATCTGCTGGGACATGAGCCCACCTGAAAGCCCCCTGGGCTCCAGCCTGGGGGCAGGGAGGAGGGCAGGCACTGAAGGGGCAGGGAGCAGGGCAGGCTCTGAAGGTGCTGTTGTGTGTTTTGCTGCAGAGGACCGTGAGGATGTACCCCTTCCAGATCCACAGCATCGCCCTCTCCACCTTTGCCTCCCTCATCGGGCCCTTCGGAGGCTTCTTCGCCAGTGGCTTCAAGAGGGCCTTCAAAATCAAGGTGAGCATGGGGGTTCTGGGAAGAGGATGGAGGTTTGGGGAAGAGGATGGAGGTTTTGGGGAGGTTACGGAGGTTTTGGGTCCTGGAAGTTTTGGGAAGAGCATGGAAGTTTTGGCGAGGTCTTGAAGATTCTGGGGAGGTCGTGCAGATTTTGGGAAGAGCATGGAGATTTTGGGGATGTCCTGTAAGTTTTGGGGAGGTCATGGAGATTTTGAGGAGGTCCTGGAGATTTGTGTAAGAGCATGGAGGTTCTGGGGAGGACATGGAGGTTTTGGGCAGGTCATGGAGATTTTGGGATGAGCATGGAGGTTTTGGGGAGGTCACAGAGGTTTTGAGGAGGTGACACAAAGTGGGTGCTGCCCCTCGAGGCAGTCCCAGAGCTCCAGGGGAAGGGGAAAGGAGGTTTACTCAGACACAGATAAAATGCTGGAGCAGGATTTGTTTTTTTGACCAAAAGGAAAGAGACCTTAAGGTTGTAACTGTGATATTCCAAACCCTGCTGTGGTGCAGGTGGGGGAAGGAAGACCCAGGCAGGAAATTTTGCAATCTGAGGTTTCCCTTGGTGTCTTGCAGGCTGGTTTCACATACAAACAGCCTGTGCTCAGTTAGGATGCCTTGAAAGGCAAGGCAGGGTGCAGCAGATAAACATTTTAAACATTTGCCTTCCCTGACCCTTGAGCTGAGCTGAGCCTCGCTGCCCCTCAGGCTCCAGCAGCTCCGTCAAGGAGAAACTTCCAGAAGCAGGGAGACATTAAACCAGATTTCCTTGGTGTGGCTTTGGCACTGGGGCAGGGCTGAGTGAGGTGTGGGGACAGCAGGGCAGCACAGGTGCTGGGAAGGGCTCAGTGCCACCCCTCTGCCCTGGCAGGACTTTGCCAACACCATCCCAGGCCACGGGGGCATCATGGATCGCTTCGACTGCCAGTACCTGATGGCCACCTTTGTCAACGTCTACATTGCCAGCTTCATCAGGTAACAGTGCCATTCATGCCCCAGGAAGGCTGATCCAGCTCTCTGGTATTTTATTTTTATTAGGAAACCCATTGTTTTTATAGGCAGTTATGATAGAGGCACACCTACTTGGTCCTGTGCTTAAAGCACCAAAACCTGGGAGGGTTTTATTGGAGGGGTTTTCCTGCTGTTCTGTTTGGGTTGCTGGTGAGTGTCCATGGTGGAGCTTCCTCCACTGCAGCTTTCCCTTCTTAGGGTGTTCTGTTTAAGAATGCACTCAGGCTTCAATCTCTGTCAGATATTTCACCTTTTTTTTGCTGACAGGTTTGAATCTCTGTCAGATATTTCACCTTTTCTTGCTGCCAGGTTTGAATCTGTGTCAGATATTTCACCTTTTCTTGCTGCCCTGAATCTCTGTCAGGTATTTCACCTTTTCTTGCTGCCCAGGTTTGAATCTCTCAGATATTTCACCTTTTCTTGCTGCTCAGGGTTTGAATCTCTAAAAGATATTACATTTTTCTTGCTGCCCTGAATTTCTTTCAGATATTTCACCTTTTTTTTTTTGCTGACAGGGTTTGAATCTCTCTCAGAGAAATACCTAAGAGAGATTCAAACCCTGCCAGCAAAAAAAGGCTCCCAGGGGATGGACAGCACAGCAATGAACATTCTGATGGAATTGCAGCCTTTGCTGACCCTGATTTTGTGTTCCAGGGGCCCCAACCCCAGCAAACTGATCCAGCAGTTCCTGACCCTGAGGCCAGAGCAGCAGCTGCACATCTTCAACACCCTCAAAGCTCACCTGGTGGACAGGGGAGTGCTGGCCAGCCTGGAGGATGCATAGGCAGGAGCTGGAGCAGGACTGAGAGCACACAGGCCTCCTCCAGGGAGTTCCCTGATTTAAGACAATAACAAGGCCTCATTTCACTGTAACTTTTTCTTCCTTTCTTGGTAAATGTTTGCATTTGTGGTTTATTTTATTATTTTTTTTTTCTAAATAATATATTTATAGAGCTTTGGTTCAAACGAGCAAACGTTGGGTTTGTAGCTGAGGAGGAGGTGAAGGGTGGGTGGAGCAGGAGCATCAAAACTGCTCTGGGCCTCCTGCTCAGGGGGCAGCTCTGGGACCCTCCTCCTGTGCTGGGGGTGCAGGGGAATTGTCCCAGGGCAGATTCCTGCCTGTGGGAATCTCCTTGCACAGGGGAGAGGATCCTCTGTGAGCCCATTCCCGCTGCAGCTGCTCTCCCTGCTGCTCCTGCAGTGCCTCTCACATTCCCTCCCTTCTGTCCTGGCAAATCAGATTTTTGTGGCCACTCAAAGCAGGAGCAGGCTGGGCACAGGGAGTGGCAGCTGTGTGGGAACGTGGGAGCTTCAGATTCCCCCAGAACCCATGGAAGTAAATGAGATTTAAAGAACACTGAAGTTTCATTGAGCAATTCCTGCCAGGTGAGAACAACTTTTAAACACCTTGGTTTGTTTCCCCCATTAACCTTTAGAAACCACACTTCTTCATTTCTCCAAGCTTGGAAACCCCACACTGGGATATTTGAAGGAGCCTGGGGAGCAGTTCCCAGGCAGTTTCCTTGCTGCAGCTGGGGGTTTTGTTTTCTTTCAGGGATCATGTCTGTTTGTTACTTGAGCTGTAGAAGTCGTGCTGCTGAGTTTACCAAGGTCTGTGTTGCATTTCAGTCTGGGTTCATTTCTCTGCAGGCTTCTGTCCTGCTTTGCTCACTGAATCTTGTCAGAAGTAGTTTGTACTTTATAGCTGCAGGTTTTATGAAGTACTTTCCTTTATTTTGTCATACTTTTTTATTATTTAAAAACGAGAGCCCTAAAGATTGTAAAACTTACCTTTTTCTTTTTTTTTTTTTTTTTTTTTTTGTGACCAGATAGTGAAAATATCCCCATTTACACCTCGTGCAAACACGAGGGGACTCTGATTTTCCTTCTTTCCATAGTTTGTGCATGGGAGAGAGAAACTTTACCTTGTTTTAGCCCAGGGAATGAGTGTCAGGGAGAGCTCATGCAGAAATACATTGGAGTTTTCAAGCAGTTGCTGCCACAAACCTTCAGCCACACGTGAGCCCTGCACCTGCTTGGCATCAGCAGAGAATAAACCACCTGAAAACGCCCCAAATCAGAGCTTTTCACACCCTGAGTGTGTGTAAATACAGAGCAGAGGGGGCAGCCCCTCTCCTGCATTGCTGTGGGGCTGTGCTGGGCTCTGCTCCTGGGCAGGTGTTGGATGGAGAGCACAGGAGGCTCTGCTCCTACAAAGCATTCCCAATTCCTGCTGGCAGAGTTCTGCCCTGGCCAGTCCAGGACTGCCTTTGGTGTTCATGGTTGTGGATTTCTCCTGTGCTTGCTCCCCTCCAGCTGGAATTAGGTTTATTTATTTTCTGCCCATGGAGCAGATTTAGGTGCAAGCCCCTGACACAGAAGCTGCAGAGGAGAACGGAGGTGCTCCCCCCTTGCCCAGGGCAATATTTGGGCAGTGTTTAATGTGGCTTTGCCTGAGGGGCAGTGCCAGGGGGCTGCAGCAGCTGGGGCTGCCTGGGTGCTCCTGCCCTTTGCCCAAAGCCCCAGGCAGAAGGGACAGTGTTGATAAATATCCCAAAGCTGTGCTCTGTCCTTAGTGAGAAATCCCTTGGTGGGTTTTTAGTCTCCTGCTCGTCTGCTTTAACCCTTTAGTTCCTCTCCTGCTGTGAGCAGCAGGGCAGAGCTCTGCTGGGGCAGGGCTGTCAGTGCTGGCTGTGGGCACTGGAGGGCAAAGCAGCTCCAGGGAGCAGCTGAGGGAGCAGCAGCAGCTCTGCCTGGGGTGCCTGCCCTGCCAGAAACGGCCTGGTCAGAAATGAATTCCCTGATCAGAAATGTCCTGGTCAGAAAAGAATTCCCTGATGAGAAAATGTCCTGATCAGAAATTAATTCTGTGATGAAAAATGTCTTGATCAGAAATTAATTCCCTGATCAGAAAATGTCCTGATCAGAAATTAATTCTGTGATGAGAAATGTCCTGATCAGACAATGCCCTGATGAGAAAATTTCCTGATCAGAAATTAATTTTGTGATGAGAAGTGTCTTGATCAGAAATGAATTCCCTGATCAGAACTGTCCTGATGAGAAATGCCCTGATGAGAAAATTCTCTGATCAGATAATGTCCTGATTAGAAAATTCTCTGATTAGAAAATTCTGACTAGAAAATGCCCTGATCAGGCATTCCTTGATCAGAAAATTCCCTCATCAGACAATTCCCTGATCAGACAATACCCTGATTAGAAAACTCCCTGATCAGACATTCCTTGATCAGAAATTCCCTGATCAGAAATTCCCTGACCAGTTTTATTCCTGCCCCTTCCCTCCAAACCTGGGCTGCTCCTCATGGGCAGAGCTGCCTGGGAAGGGTTTCCTGCATGGAAAAAAATCCCTTAAAAGCCATTACAGAGTGGGAACAGTGGAGGCAGGGAGGGAGTTGGGGTTTGGGATTGTCTGCAGGTTGTGCAGCTGAGCTCACAGGGCTGGGGAGCTGAGTTGGACCCTGGGTTTGGGATGGAGGGGGATTAAATCTTGTCCCACCTCCTTTGCCATGGGCAGGGACCATCCTGCAGGTGTGATCTGAGCCTGGGATGGGAATTTGGGAAGGATGGAAGCTGCTGGCCTGGCTCTGGCTGTTTCTGCTGCCCAGGGATGTGCAGCAGCCCACGTGGCCCTGGGGATGCTGAACTTGGGGAATTTTGGGGACAAAGTGACGCCAGGGATGGGGTCTGCAGGGCTGGAGCTCAGCCTGGCACAGGAAAAGGTTCAGAGCAGGGAAGGTGAAAAGGTTCAGAAGATTGCCAGGATTAAACAGAATTCCTGGAGTTAAACGGGATTCCCAGGGTTAAATAGAATTCCCTGGGTTCAGCAGTGCCCCTGGGCTGGGGGCAGCTCTCGAGTGGAGCTGGGATCCTGCAGCATCCCCCGAGCTCCCAGGGAATGTCACCTCCAGGGAATGTCACCTCCAGGGAATGTCCCCTGTGTCCCCTGTGTGCAGGGAGCCCCCAGGCCTGGCTGGGGGGGTGCTGCCCTGTCCCCCTGCCCTGGCTGGGTGCTGGGTGCCCCTCCTGGGGACAGCTCTGTCCCCAAGGCCCCGTGGCAGCCCCGGTGGCAGCTCTGTGCTCCCGTGCAGCCCCTGCTCTCCAGCCCTGGCTGTTCTTTCTCTGTGCTTTGTTTTTGGTTCCAGTTCTAGCTGCACACGTAGAGTTGCCTTCCTTTGACCGAATGTTCGAATGTGAAATATTGTATATTTTAAAGTATTTACCCTATTTATATACTGTATGTTACTGTTAAATAAATATAAATTCCATTACCTGGGGGGAGTTTCATTCAGCGCCGTGGGTGCTCCATGATTTCCAAACTCACATTCCCTATTCCCTGTCCTGTGCTCTCCTTCCTGAGGGATTTCCTGGAGAAAAATAATCAGCAATATTCAGTCTTCAGCAGTGTTCAATAGTCAGCAACATTTAATATTCACAGCAATATTCACTATTCTGGAAAAATGCAGATTCCCCCTGCTTTCCCCCCATCCTGTGCCAATTTAATCTGCATTTTTAAACCTGGAAAAATGCAGATTTCCAGAGGGAATCCTGCTGTTCTCCTTGCCCAAGCTGGGGGTCCTGGGGTGTCCCAGGGCAGGTTTGGGATGCCTGGGCTGAGCTCAGCTGTGCCCCAGGTCTGGGCTCAGGCAGAGTTTCCGTTCAGGCCTCGTGACATCCTGCCCATGACACAGCTGAGAAAGGGCTGCTCCAGAGCCTGGCTGAGGAAAAAGGGAGCAAAATGTGCAGCTCCTTCGGCTGTCTGCAGAGTTCTGATTAAAATTTAAAAATTAAAATTAAAAAATAAAAAATAAAAATTAAATTTAAAATTAAAATAAAAATTTAAATTTAAAATTAAAATTAAAAACAAAAAAGTAAAAATTCAAATTAAATTTAAAATGAAAATAAAAATGAAAATAAAAAATTTAAAATGAAAATGAAAAAACTAAAACTTAAAATTAAAATAAAAATAAAATCAAAACATTAATATGAAACAATTTTTAACAATTAAATTGAGAATGAAAATTAAAATATTACAATTAAAAACACTAAAATGAAACAATTTAAAAAAATATTTAAATGAAAAAGGAATTGTTCCTGGGAGGGTGAGGAGCCCTGGCACAGGTGCCCAGAGCAGCCCCCTGGGACAGTGGCCGGTGTCCCCCCATGGCAGGGCTGGCCCTGGGTGGGCTTTGAGCTCCCTCCCAACCCACTCCACATCTCCACCACCCCTTGGTGCTCACCCCTCGGGTTTCCACGTCCTTTCCTCCCTGTTCCATCCCCATCTGGCTGCAAAGGAAAAGCCAAACCCAAACCCCCAGTGCCACCCGGGGGTGCCCAGGACGGGCACAGGCGTCACCCTGGGCTCACCCCGAGCTCTGCCCCTCCCCAGGACACCCCCAGGGCCCCGGGCTGGGCTGTTCCTGCTCGGGGCAGCTCTCAGAGCTCCAGGAGCCCACGCAGAGCTTCTGACACCACTTCCTCAAATGCCCCGAGCGGCGCCCGGGGAGCGGCCCCGGGCTGGGCTGGCGGCCCCCGGGCCTGGGCAGGGGACAGAGGGGGACCAGAGCTGGCACCAGAGGAGAGCACGGCTGGGCAAGCCAGGGCTGGGCAGGAAAGCGGGGCAGGAAAGGACTTTTATGGGGTTTTTGCTGCTCTCAGAGGCAGGAAGCTCGCTGGCAAACCAAGCTTCGCCAAGCCGCTGCTCTTGGTGGGGGGACCCCCACGGGACTGTCAGGGCTTGGTTCCAGCCCCTCTCCTAAACAAGCTCACCTTGAGGAAAGAGAAAAAAAAAAAAACTTTCCTGATCCAGCATGTCCCTCAAGCTGCCACGGAACTGGGATTTCAACCTGAAGATGGACGCTGCAAAAATAGGTACGGTGAGGGCTCCTCCGTGAGGGCTCCTCCGTGAGGGGTCCTGTGTGAGGGCTCCTTGGTGAGGGCTCCTCCGTGAGGGTTCCTCCATGAGGGTTCCTTGGTGAGGGCCTCTCCATGAGGGCCCCTCCATGAGGGTTCCTCTGTGAGGGTTCCCTGGTGCCCCTCTGTGAAGGCTCCTCCGTGAGGGTTCCTCGGTGAGAGTTCCTCGGTGAGGGTTCCTCCGTGAGGGCTCGTCCGTGAGGGTTCCTCCATGAGGATTCCTCCGTGAAGGCTCCTCGGTGAGGGTTCCTTGGTGAAGGTTCCTCCATGAGGGTTCCTTGGTGCCCCTCCATGCCAACAGGGCCCGGGCAGGCCTGGGGGGGCCCTGAGCCCGAGCTCAGCTGAAATTTTGGCTCGGTGTCCCCTGATGCCACTTTAGAGACAGAGCAGATGATCTGCAAATGATTTCCAAGAAGTGATTTACAAATCTGTCAGTGAGGGATGCTGTGGGAGCAGGGGGACGGGGCTGCTGCCCCCCAAAACCCGAGTTTGGGGGGATTTAAACCACTCAGGTCCCGTCTGGTGGCACAAAGGCTCAGGCCCAGGCTGGAGGGGACAGCCTGGCCCTGCCTCAGGTGTCCCAGCCCCGCTGACATCAGTGCTGGGGAGCCGTTGGTGCCAGGGGTGTGGGACAGCCCCAGCCACATTTAGGGGTGATCAGGGTGAGGTCAGGGAGGGGATTTAGGGGTGATGATGATGGTCAGGGAGAGGATTTAGGGGTGGTCAGGGAGGGGATTTAGGGGTGATCATGCGGTGGTCAGGGAGGGGTGGAGATTTAGGGCTGAGGATGTGGTCAGGGAGGGGCTGCAGAGCTCAGCCTGAGCCTAGGCCATCCAAAGAGGCACCCTGCACTCCTCATTCCTGGAATAATTAATATTGTTTTGCCCAGAGGCTGTGGAGCAGTGGGTGAAGTCAAGTCAGAAAACAAGGCCAGGGCACACCAAGGGTGCTGGGGAGCAGAGGGTGGGGATGGGCCAGAGGCTTGAGCATGTGTTGGTACCAGAAATTGCCTTTTTTTTCAAGAAAATCTGCTTGTGGTGAAACCCCTGGTGCTTTTTGCAGCTTCCAGCTGCTGGGTGACCATGACTTTGTGTGAGTTTGTGTGACATTGTGTGAGTTTTTGTGTGACTTTGTGTGAGTTTTTGTGTGACTTTGTGTGAGTTTTTGTGTGAGTTTGTGTGACTTTATGTGAGTTTGTGTGAGTTTTTGTGTGACTCTGTGTGGCTTTGTGTGTTTGCACTGTCTCCGGGGCTGCTGTGGCTTCATTTGCAGAAATGTGAAAGTCACATTTGCAAATGTTTGCAATGTTTGCAGATTGCCACCGCCCTCCCTGGCTCCTCGTGGCCTGGGGACACTTCCCCTGCTCCCCCAGCCCTGCCTGGGGCAGCGTTTGGAGAACTGCAAAGAAATTGATTTCAGTGAAACAGAAATTCCCCGGTGAAACCCCTTTTATTGTTTTTTATTGCAGTTCCCCAGCAATGGGGGTGCCAGGGGGGGCTCCTGCCCAGGCCAGCGGTGGCCCCGTGGCCTCTCCTGCCCTCCTGGTTTGGGGCAGCTCTCCCTGCTGGGGGAGGAGGTTTTGGAGGAAATGCCCAACCCCAGACTCTGTTGGGGCAGGAAACACTCGGGGGGCTACCCCAAAGGGGCTCCTTGCCCTGGGAGATTTTGGGAGGGGATGTGGGGACACCCCTGAGGTGAAGATTGGAGCCCTGAGGGTTTTCCAGCTCAGGAAATCACCGTGTGCAGCCCCCATTCCCTGCAGTTGTGGCTTTATTCTTGCCTTGCAGCCAAAAATGCAAACTCTGCCCAGCTGGGCTGGTTCTGGGGGGCTGCAGAGGCAAAAATCCCCCTGGAACTGATCCCTCCCAGGCGTTTGGGGGTGCCCCAGGGCCGTGCCACCAGTGGGGCCACGCAAACAGGGGACAGGGACACTGCTCTGCCCAGTGCCCAACCCATGCTGCTGTTTTTCCATCCCTGGAGATTTTCCAGCCCCACAAGTGTGAGTTCTGCCCCACTGAGACCACCCCAGAGCAGAACTGGGGCCTCCAAAGCCTTTGGGTCACTCTGCTGTCGCTGCTGCCTGGGGAGGGTGCAGAAACCCCACACTCCATGAAAATAACCCCCAAAAACACCCCCAGCCATGCTTTTGCTCTCACGGGGAGGCAGTTGCTCCCACGCAGGCAAAAGGAAGCTCAGCCTGGCAGCCACTGCAGCCACTTCCTCTGCACACGGGGCCGGGGCTCGGCAGAGCGCGGGGCCCCGAGCCTGGCCGTGTGCCTCTGTCCCCACTCTGTGTCCTTCTGTCCCCACACCTGTGTCCCTGTGTCCCCACTCTGTGTCCTTCTGTCCCCACACCTGTGTCCCTGTGTCCCCACTCCCTGTGTCCCTCTGTCCTCATACCCAGTGTCCCCACACTTGTGTCCCTGTGTCCCCATTGCCGTGTCCCTCTGTCCTCACACCCGCGTCCCTGTCCCCATAGCCAGTGTCTCCATACAGTGTCCCCACTGCTGTGTCCCTCTGTCCCCACACTCGTGTCCGTCTGTCCCCAGCCCGTTCCCGCAGTGTGATGACCGCGGATCCCTCGGCGCTCCCGCGGCCGGACAAGCTGGGCTGGCTGCGCAAGCAGCGCTCCATCGTTAGGAACTGGCAGCTGCGCTTCTTCGTGCTCCGCGGGCAGCAGCTGCTCTACTACAAGGACGAGGACGAGGCCAAGCCGCAGGTGGGGCCGGGACCCCCAAAGGGTTTGGGGCTGGGGAGGTGTCCCTGCCATGGCAGGGGCGGCACTGGAGGGGCTTTTCCTACCCAAGCCATTCTGGGATCCCATGATTCAACTAAATGTATTTTATTTTGTTTTGTTTTATTTTATTTTGTTTTATTTTATAAATATATTTTATTTTATTTTGTTTTGTTTTATTTTATTTTATTTTATTTTATTTTGCTTTATTTTATTTTACTTTGTTTTATTTTATTTTATAAATATATTTTATTTTATTTTGCATTTTAGATTTTAATTTATTTTATTTTGTATATTTTATTTTATTTTTTAAAAATTTATGTTAAATTTTTTGTTTCAGATTTTATTTTACTTTATTTTATATTTAATTTTATTTTCATTTGTATTTTAGCTTTTATTTTATTTTACATTTAATTTTATTTTATTTTGTATTTTAGATTATATTTAACTTTATTTTTCTTCATTTTACTTTATTTTATTTTATTTTATTTTGTATTTTAGATTTTATTTAACTATTTTTTTCCTTTTACTTTATTTTATTTTATTTTATTTTGTATTTTATTTTATTTTCCCACCATTTTCTCCATGTCACAACTCGCTTTTAGAGTAGTCACCACCTTTTTCTCCTTTGGAAAAATGCCAGGGAAAAGCTCCCTCTGCTGGAAAAGCTGTTCCCTCTACAAAATTTAAAAAGAAGATTAATAATAATATTTCCCAAGTCCATTCTTCTTTGCTCTCTCTTCTTCCACTCCCAGCAAGGGCTAAAAGGAGATGAGAAGTGAGATCAAAATAGGGAAGAGCAAAAAGAAGTGGTTTTCTCCTGATGAGAATCACTTCAGTGGAAAAAGTGGCATTTACCAAGTGCCCTTACTGCTCTAAAATCCCTATTGTGCATCTCCACAAATACATCTGTGTATACATACACAAATATATCTGTATATATATAAAATATATATATATACACGAGTATATATATATATATATGAGAATATATCTGTGTGTATATATACACTAATATATCTGTATATATTTATACACGAGTATAGATGTACAGATATATATTTATACAAATATATCCGTGTATATATATATTTGTACACTAATATATCTATATATATATTTATACATGAGTATAGATGTATAGCTATATACACACACACACGAGTATATCTGTATATATATATATATATATACACATGAATATATATGTATATATATATACATGAATTTATCTATATATATATACATACAAATATATTTGTATATGTATACACAGGAGCATATCTGTATATCTATATACACACACGAATACATACATACATATATATATATATCCATGAGTATATCTGTGTATATATATACATATATATATATATATGTATATATATACACAAGAATATATGTGTGTATATATATCTGTATAAACTCCGGACTCTACTCTGTCCTAGGGCTGCCTGGCTCTCCAGGGGAGCTCCATCAACGTGCTGGCCACCAACCCCGAGGAAGGAGGGAAATTCATCTTTGAGATCATCCCAGGTGAGGGCACCCCACTCTGCTCTGTAAATGTGTATTTTCTGCTCTGTAAATGAGTATTTTCTGCCCTGTACATGTGTTTTTTTCTGCCCTGTAAATGTGTTTTTTCTGCCCCGTACATAAGTATTTTCTGCTCTATAGATGAGTATTTTCTGCCCTATAAAATGAGTATTTTCTACTCTGTAAATGTGGGTTTTTTTCTGCCCAGTAAATGGGTATTTTCTGCTCTCTACGTGAGTATTTTCTGCCCAGTAAATGTGTTTTCCTGCCCAGTAGATGTGTTTTTGTGTCCCGCAGGGGTGGCCGGGGAGCAGCCGCGGGCGGGGCAGGAGCCCTGCGTGCTCATGGCCAGCTCGCAGGCGGAGCTGGAGGAGTGGGTGAAATCCCTGCGGAGGGCGCTGGGCTCGGCCTCGGGAGGTAAAACCAGGGATTTCTGTCCTGGGAATGCAGCTGAGGAGGTTTGGCTCAGAAATCCCTGAAAATGGGACTGCAGTGCTGAGGGGAGCCAGGGATTAACAATTCTGGGCTGGCTTCATCTTCCTGTTCAACCTCCTTTCTCACCCTGAAAGTGTTCTTGAGAAAAGCTCCCATTCAGGGATAAAGCCTTGAAAAAATGTTGGTTTTCACCTGCCAAACTCCTCACTTTGCTTTTCCCCTGCCTTTTCTTGCCCAGCCCATCCTTCCTGTGATTTCTGTGAGTTCTGTGAGTTCTGTGAATTCCATCCTTTCTGCCCCCATTTTTCTGGGCTGGAAAGGGATGGGTTTGTCTGAGCTGGGAGATGGGAGAAAGGTTTTGCCTGGAATGGGAGATGGGAGAAAGGTTTTGCCTGGAATGGGAGATGGGAGAAAGGTTTGTCTGGAATGGGAGATGGGAGAAAGGTTTTACTCCCTTTTCCTTGGTTCTCCACCCCCGTGAATGCAGTGTGGAGAACTGCAGACACTTCATGTGAAGTTCGGAGTTTTGTACCAGCCCAGAGTGTGGAAACCCCAAAGCCACACCCTGAGCTGTGCCCCGGTGTCCCCAGGGGTGTTCGGGCAGTGCCTGGCACAGACCATGGCCCAGGAGCAGAGGTTTGGGCAGCACCTGGTGCCCATGGTGGTGCAGAAGAGCGCCGAGTTCATCCTGGAGCACGGCGTGGCCGAGGAGGGAATCTTCCGCCTGCCCGGCCAGGACAGCCTGGTCCGGCAGCTCCGCGACGCCTTCGACGCCGGGGAGAGACCCTCCTTCAGCAGGTGACACTGCTGCTGCCCCCATCCCAGCCCCAGCTCCAGGGAAACACAGCCAGGGCCGCCCCCTGAGCCCTGCAGGAACCAGGAACCCTCCAGAGGGGTGTGAGGGGGAGAGGGGATCCAGCAGGAACCTTCCAGAAGGGCTTGAGGAGGAGGAGATCCAGCAGGAGCCCTCCAGAAAGGCTCAAAGAGGAGAACATTCAGCAGGAACTTTCCAGAGGGGCTTGAGGAGGAGAGTGGATTCAGCAGGAACCTTCCAGAAGGGTTTTACCTGGAATGGGGACATGGGAGAAAGGTTTTGCCTGGGATGGGGAACTGGGAGAAAGGTTTTGCTCCCTTTTCCTTGGTTCTCCATCCCTGTGAGCACAGGGACAAGAGCCAGGGTGGTGCTCCAGAACTGCAGCTCCCACTGGTTAAACGTGGGTGAAGAAAAGAGATTTTAGGTTCCCAAAGCAGGGCGGGGAGGTTGAGACAGTCGCTGAGCCGGGCCCTGCTGGCTCTGAGTGTCCCTTGCTCCCTGCAGGGACACCGATGTCCACACCGTGGCCTCCCTGCTCAAGCTGTACCTGCGGGAGCTGCCGGAGCCCGTGGTGCCCTGGCTGCAGTACGAGGATTTCCTGCTCTGTGGGCAGGCTCTGGAGGCTGACGAGACAAAGGTAGAGCTGCTTTTGTTTTCCTCTTCCCGGCCTTAAAATCAGTTTCAGCGCCAGGACGTGCTCTGAGCTGCAGGGGCCAAGGGGACACAGCAAGGCTTTGGAATCTGGGGAGAGAAAAAGGGAAAAAATTAAAAAGAAAAACTGCCCCAAAGCCAGTGGGGTTTTCCCAACTTGGCCACAGGGGTTTGTGAATTTTAAAGCTTCAATTTCTGCTTCTCTTTGGGGTTAAAAATGTCCTGAATGTCCACAAGAAGCTCAAGGAGATGAGGCAGGATCAGCTCTTCCCAGAGCTCGGGCTGGGCTGGGGGGGACCCTGCTCCTGCTGGGGCTGCCCCTCCTTGCTGAGCCCTGCAGGACATCCCATGGAGAGATGGAGCTCCAAGAGGGGCAAACCAGGAGAACCAGGGTCATGGAATAACTGAGTTTGGAAAAGATCCCCAAGATCATCAACCAGCACCCCCAGGGTCACCCCCGAGTGCCACCACATGTGCTGCGAGCTGTCCCAGGGCTGGGGGCACAGGGAGACCCCACACAGGCGTGGCTGGAGTGAGCAGGAGCAGTTCTTGGGTCCTGTGAACCCTCCTGGAGCTGTTTTTCACCATGCAGGGCCACCAGGAGCTCCTGAAGCAGCTGTCCCTCCTCCCCAGAGACAACTACAACCTCCTGAGCTACATCTGCAGGTCAGTGCCCTGCACGGGCCAGGGGCAGCTCAGCTTTGGTGCTGGGGAGCAGAAATGGCACCCCAGGGATGAGCCCTCCAGGCAGAGCCTCCCTAAGCTGTGCTTTGCTTCCCTTTGAGCCACCAGGTCCTGATTTTGGTAGAGGAGAATTCCAGCCCCTGGGATAAACCCCCTGGGAATGTTGAGCACGAATCACCACCCTCAAAGTCACCCATAAATCCCTGGGAATCCAAACCAGGTGTAGCTTTCCTGGACAAAAGCCCTGTGCATCAAAACCTCCAGGTTTCACCCGGGTGGGATTTGAGGAGGGCATTCCCTTCCTTCCTGAGCTGTTTCCAAGGGGAGCAGCTCCTCTTTCATTCTGGTACCTGTTCAGTCCTGAGGGTTTCTGTCCTTGTGACTGAGAGGAGGAGCTGGGAGCATGAATCAGGATTTTTTCACCAGGATTTTTTGCCAAATCCCACCTCTGAAATGTGAAATATTTGCTGTGGAATCCTGGCAGGTTTCTCTATGAAATCCAGCTGAACTCCAGCGTCAACAAGATGAGTGTGGACAACCTGGCCACAGTGATGGGGGTGAACCTGATCAGGCCCAGGGTAGAGGACCCTGCAGTCATCATGAGAGGTAAAAGGGACCCCTGGAGCAATTTCATATCCTGGAGGATATGGAATATTTTCAGGCATGTGGAGTAATTTCAATATCCTGGAGGATATTTCAATTTTGAGGCATCCACAGCCTCCGAATTAAAGATTTTCTGTGGTGGAGCTGAAAGAAAGGCAGAAATGTGCCCGGGCACAGGGCAGAGTAAAGCTGTATGTTTGTTGGGCTGTAAATGTGTTTGTGGTGACAAAAACCCCCTCAGGAACTGACAAAGTGACAAAAACTCCCCTCATGGAGTTCAGCAGACTCAGGGAATTGCTGAGGTCATCTCTGAGCTGCTCAGAGCAGGAAAGTGTAAAATCCTTCTGAGAAATGTGGGTGCTCCTTTACTTTTATGTTGGATTATATATATATTTTTTTTTTACTTAGAGATGGGATAACTGAGAGTTGTTTTAAAAGTTTTTATTCTATTTTTAGTCTTATGTGAAGGGAGGTAACATAGATGTTATAATTCATGTTGTTACAATTAGGAGTTAACTATTTTTTAATGACAATATAAGTGTTTTTTGCTTTATTAGTTTTAGTTACGCTATGTTGTAAATGTTTTAAAGTCAATAATTTAAAATTACTTTTTTGTGGGTCTTATAATGTAGTTTTTATAGTTCTGTTTTTTTAAGTATTTAGTCTTATTTGTAAGGCTATTTTTTGAAACTTATTACCAGTTTAATTTTTTTTCAAGATTTGTCTTATTTTATGGAATTTTTAAGTCACTTAAGGTTTTATGTAGATGTACACTATGTGAGTCTTCTGTCAGGCATTGAGAATTTTCCACAAACCCATTTCCCACACTTTTACTCACTCCATTTACTTCATTTGGCTTTATGATCCCGCTCATTTTCTGTTCCACCTCCCTTTCAGCCAGCACAAACCCCGGGGCTGGCAGGAGGGGTCCTGTGGCTCTGCCCTGATGCTCTCTGCTCCCCCAGGCACGCCCCAGGTGCAGAAGGTGATGACAGTGATGATCAGTGACCACCAGAAGCTCTTTCCCCCCTCCAAGGACGTGCCTCCCTCCCCACCTGCCCCCCAAAACGAGAAGAAAGCCTCTGTCCCTCGGAGCTCCGTGGGCTGGGGGGCTGCAGAGGACCCCAGGGGCTCCACCCCAAGGCAGATGGTAAGGCTGGGTTTATTAAATAAATAAATAAATTAACCTACGTTCATTAAACGTGTGGTTAATTGTGGCAGGCTGTGACAGGTCAGAGAGCCCTAAAAGCATTTGCTATTTTTGGGTTCAAAAGCTGTGTCTGTCACCCCTGGAATATTTACATCAGGAAAATGATGTAGATAAACTTTCCACTTTCCTGTGGAAAATCTGCTGTTCTGGGGAATATGAAAACTCCCAAAGCTTTTTGGCCCTAGCACATGAAACCTTTCCAGCTCAGGCTGGTGAGGGGAAAACACTGAGAGTTAAAGGCTTTTCTTCAAAGGGATCCCTGCAAAAATCATAAATTTGGTGCAATTCAAAGTGGGTTTTAATGGAAAAGTGTGGCCAGCATGTTCCAATGTGCCCTGTGTAAAGCTCTGTGCCCTGGCTGCCCCAGGGCTCTGTTTTGCAGAGGGATCACCCCAATTTCAGCAGCAGCCCTGGCCCAGCTGCCACCTCGAGCGTCCCTGGGGAGGACCCAGAGCCCACAGCCACGCTGGGAACGTGGAAAACTCAGCCAAGGAAAAGAACCCAGACTTTGCCCAGCAGGAAATCCTTCCTGGCAGCCCCAGGGGACAAGGGCAGGAGTGATGTCCTCACCAGTGACTTCTGGAAGAGCAGCCCACGCCCCCTGGCCTGCGAGGGACACAAGAGAACGTTGTCCCATGATCTCTTTAAGCTGCTGGACCTGCACAGGGCTGCAAGCTGTGACAGCAACGTGGCAGAGAGCGGGGAGGGCAGCGGCTCCAGCCCCAGCCCTGCCAGCAGCACCTCTGAGAAGGAATTCCTGCCCTGCTTCAGCCCCGGCCACGAGCCAAAGGAGCCTGGCAGCCCCAGCAGCAGCCCTGCTGAGGAGCCCAGAGCTGAGCAGGACAGCAGGGAGTTCCTGCAGGGCCTCATCCACAAGCTGGAGAAGGATTTGGAGGAGCAGAGGAGTGACTACGAGGGGCAGGTGGAAAGGTAACTGCAGGAGCAGCTCGTGCTGAGACAGCAAACACTGCAGATCATTCACCAGCAGGTCATGCAGGATGTCATAGCAGTGATCCATGATAAAACACAGCTGTTAGCAGGCAAATCAGTGTGCTGCACTGCACGAGCTGTGGGTGATGGGTTATTCCAACATCAGTGCTCCATAGCTCTTACACCCTATTCAGTGGCACTGCAGTGTTCCTGCAGTCCTCTGCACAATTCCTGTCATAATTCCTGTTATTACCCCGGCATTGGACCATCAGACTCTCCAGAATTCACCAGCAGCATTATTAACCATGGGCTGTAACTATCAGCTCTACATATTGTTATTATATTATCATTATTATCCCATTATCAATACACAGAGATCACATTTATTGATTTATTGGATTGCGTTGTGTGGCCACTGAAGGGTTCAGGGCAGCATCTCTGGCTTGTTTTGGTGCTGAGAGCCAAATGATTTTCCCGCCCTTTTCCAATCCAATCCAATCCAATCCAATCCAATCCAATCCAATCCAATCCAATCCAATCCAATCCAATCCAATCCAACCCAGTCCAGTCCAATCCAACCCAGTCCAATCCAATCCAATCCAATCCAATCCAATCCAATCCAATCCGATCCAATCCAATCCAGTCCAATCCAATCCAATCCAATCCAATCCAATCCAGTCCAATCCAATCCTTTCATGCTCTGTTTCCCTTCACAGCCTCCAGAAGGAAAACTATGAGGTGTGGGCCAAGGTGGTGAGGCTGAACCAGGAGCTGGAGCAGGAGAAGAAGAGGAGTGGGGAGCTGGAGCTGAGGCTGAAGAACGCGGAGCGCTCGCGGGAGGAGCTGGAGAAGAAAACCAGGATGCTCGAGGAGGAGATAAAAAACTTAACTAAAGCCACGAGTCAAACTGGTGCCAAAACCAACTAGGAGGAGACGCCCAGCTTTTCACAGACACCAAATGCAGCTGCAGGAATGCTCAGGAATTGCAGGTTGAGAGCCAGAGACTTGTATTGTGCAGGGTCCTGCTCCTGCGCACAGGCCAGGGGGGAGGAAGGAGAGCAGAGCTCAGAGGCTGGTTCATGCTCTGAACCAGGAAATGTCAGAAATATCCTTTAGCTTTTTTTGGGTGTGTTTATTTCAACTCTTCTGTCAGCTGCTCAGGTTACCTGGAGAACAGGCCAACACTTCCTGCTGCTCAGCCAGGATTGCACTCAGAAGTTTGGATTCTGGACCCATTGTACCTTCACAGGAAGAAACAGAAGTGTCCCTCCTCCAGGTGCCTGTCTGAGATACTCAAGGCAAAACATCCATGGATCCCCACACTCAGACCAGAGGTTCCACAGTGTCTGCCACCACTTCACAGCTGCCATTCACGAATCTTTCCTGTGATTTCAGATGACCTTGACAGAGCTGCTTCAGCATTTATTCAATTTTTTACCTCTGCAAGAAGCTCCTCACCAATGCGAGCGTGAGCCATTAGGGAGAAACTTCTCCATCCAGCATCGTGAACATCTGGGCTGGAAATGCCACACGCTCCTTTCTGCAAAGATCAAAAGTGTGAAGAGGCCAATAATTCCTTCACAGCAGACTGGAATGACGTGCAAAGGCTTGGCTGAGGCTCAGAAATCCCCACGATTAGGACAAGTGCATTATTTAAAATAAACTGCGCATTCCTGTGCTTCCGCTCTGATAGGCAGAACAACCCCTGGCTGCAGGATCAGAGGCACTCTTTGAAGATATTCCACCCATTAACATTTGCAGGGTTTGCAGAGGTCATCTGGGAGAGAGAGACTTCCCAACAGAGGTCAGGTGGGCTGGAAGTTCCTGAGAGCCTGGAGGGGAGAGAGCCACGGGCACCTTGAGCTGCTGCTGTAAGATAATGAGGAGTTCTTTTCTTTAGAATGAGCTTTTTCCAGAGACAGAGAACCATGAACTGCCCATGCCAGACCTGTGAAACTGCTCGCTTTTCATCTCTGAGGGGCTGAGCGTCCTCTCTGCTCAGCCCAGAGTCTGCTCTGGATTTTCTGTATTTTCACATCTTCTGCTGGAGACCCCAGAATGTGAGATCCCCAAAAACTGCCTGGTGCCCAGGCTGCATTGCCTCCCTCCCTCTATTTCTGCAGCCAGGCCAGGAAGGTTTTTGGGGTGGGAGCAGAGAATCTCTCCTGTTCCTGGGGCAGGGGACATTACAAACTCACGGTTTTGGGGGTTTTGGGGCCTTTCAGCTCAGCAGGTTTTGGGCATTGACTCTGGATCCCCTGCAGAGGGTGGTGCTGCTCCTGCCATATAAAAGCACAACAGACTGTCTACCACAGAGACAAAAGATCCTTTCCAGCCTTGTCCTGTAGGGTTGGAAACCTCCAAAAAGACATTTTTCACCCCTCAACCCTCCCACTGCACCATGAGGAGACAAGAGCTTTACCGAGGTGATAACCCTGAGATCAGGCTGAGGATTTTCCTCTCCCTTTAAATGTGACATGGCTTTCCAAATTAACCACAGATCCTGTTGCATCCAAACCTGTTAAATTGTGCAGTGTGGGATGAAAGCAAGGCACCTTTCAGGCCATCCTTTCAGTCCCCTTGCTGCATTCTTTGTGCTAGAGCAGAAAGTCTGTTCTGCACTTCTCAGGTATTCACTAAATAAATTCATTTAGGAATTCGCTCTGTTGTGTCCAAGGGCTTGGTAGGCGCAAGAGGCAAGAAAATAAAACTTTCCTTCCCACATTTTTGTGTTTGGATCTCGAGCCAGTCACGCTTATTGTGACTTATCCCCTCATATTTATCAAAGTTTTGTTTCTGGCACGATAGGGAGTTTCCTTTTTTAGCCTGGCCACTGCCCAGAGGAGCACGTTGCTGGGGGAGGCGAGGTGGACGTGCAGGAAGTGTCCAGCCGTGCCTGAGGAGGCCTCGTCCAGGCCCCAGGAGCAGGGAGAACATGGAACATGTTGTTCTCCCCAGAATTCCAGAGTGATGCAGTCCATCCTCCCTGCCTTTACGTGGGAGCTGAAAGAGACCCCCAAGCCAGGCTGATTTTGGGGAGAAAACACACCAGGCTGGGTGTACCAACAGCTGTTCACCCAGGTGGGGAGGAAAAAGTGTCCCAAAGGCTGGCAGCTGTCCCACTGTCCCTCTTTCCCTGTGTTTTCCTGCCACCTTGCTGCAGCACCAGGATCTACGAAGCCACAGTGGCCTGCAGGAAAAATAACCTGGAAAAAAGGAGGGTCCTGATGATGCCAAGGAGCACGTTGGGTATCAGGGGCTAAGAGTTGTCCAAATGAGCTCTTCTTTGGAGAAAATCCTCATCCCAAACCCAAACCCTGCAAGTTTAGGAGCTGGGAGGTTCAAGCAGGCCCTGAGTGCTGCTGTGCTCCAGTCCTTGGAGGATTTTACTCCTTGCATTTCCTTTGGAGGGTCCACGCTGCCAAAGTCTGCCCACCAAGGACAGCAGGAGCTCCCCCTTTCCTCCTCAAGAGCTTCCCCAGCTGGTAATTCCCATGAGCAGGGCTGGGGTTCTCAATAAATGAGGTTTATAACTTCAAACAGAGGTTTGGGTGGGGTTTGTGGGGCAGAGCAGAGCTGGTGCTGCCGCTGCAGGACTGCAGGGTGTGCTCAGCCTTTAGGAAGCAGCAGAGATTGCAGCCAGGTGAACGGAGATGGAAATGCCCCGTGCTCACAAAAAGCCCTTTTCACACAGAGCCCTGTCCCCAAGGTCCCCCTGCACCCCGGGCTGGCCGAGGGCCCATCAGCAGCCGCTGGTGTGGTTGTGAAAATTTGCTTTATCACGCGTAAAACCACGATGTGATATTTCAGCCCTCTTCACACAATGTCCCGATAACGGGCTGGGAACGGGGCAGGTTCCTGTAATCTGCACCCAGGAGAGATTTCCCCCAGCCAGGGGGGCAGGGGCCAGCTCTGACCTCTGCATCAGTCCTGGCCTGGCAGCTGCATCCCGAGCATGTGAGGGGCAAATCTTTCCTTTCCCTGGCAGCGTTTCCTTCCTCATCTCCCTGATAACGGCTGGCCCAGGCTGCCATCCAGCCCGAGAGGCTCCCCTTGAGCTCCACGTGCTCTGGGTGAGATCCACACTCGTCCCCCAAGGCCACCGGGGGCTTTGGAGTCTTTTCAGCGACACCTTTACCCTGCCTGTCCCTTCCTGGAGCTCCAGGGATGGATTTCTGAGCGCTGTCAAGTGTTCCCTTCACATCCATCCACATTTCTGATGCCACTAAAAGTCTGGTGCTGGTTTGAAGTGCTGAGAGCTCCATGGAAATGCCTTTCCAAAAGGAGTCAGGAGGTCAGCCAAGCACCCCAAGGACAGTTGTTCCCAACACAGCAGCTACAGACAGCGCTGAGGAGTGAAAGGTCAAAACATCCACTGGAAACTGGAGTGCTGTCACACCCTGGGAAGGGATGTTTCCACTGGGGGACTGGGAACGTGTTGCTGCCTTGCTATATCCCTCCTCCCCAGGGGAAAGAAAGCTCTGTAAAGTGTGGAACGGGGATAAATCACATTTACACTTTGCAGGAGACGTGGGACACGTGTTCAGAGACTCATTATCTCCTCAGAGCTGGGTCTGTCCCCTTGCTGGCAGGGGACAGGCATTGGTGTGGGGTCAGGGATGGCACAGGGAGCTATGGAGATGCAGATTAAATTGCTGTCAGCCACCCTGACCTGCTCCTGCTCACCCACTGGTGAGGGCCAGCAGGATGGCCTTTAAAATAAATAGCTTTTAAAACTAAAATTGCAGCTGAGCCTTTGCTGCGTTTGTCAGGTGGTGCCCAACAGGGCTCAGGCTGCTCCTGCTTGACCTCCCCATCCTTGCTGGACTTTGGGACCAGAGCAGGGAGCCCTTGGGACATGGTCCTGCACCAGGATCCTGCAGGGCCTGAGTCCTGCACCTGAGAGCTCAGCTCAAACCACACTGATTCTGTCTGTCTGTCTCAGTCTGCACCTGAGTGATTATTTCAAACCAAACTGATCCCTCTGCCTGCCCCAGTCTGGACCTGAGAGCTCAGCTCAGCTCAAATGGGTCCCTCTGTCTGTCCCAGTGAAGGTCAGGCCATGGAGGTGGCAGATTTTTGCTTTTCCCAAAGGCACAGAGGTGATGGAGCCTCTGGAAATGCCTGCAGGGCACAAACAAAGCAGAGCCAGACCAAGACCTGGGGGTCCTGAATCCCAACTTAGAGTGAAAATATTTGTAATAAAAACTTGGTGACCAGGCTCGGCCCCTCCTTTTTGTAACTGTAATTTTTGTGACAGAAGTGTTGGCACTGTGGGTGCCCGTGGGTGAGGACAGTGGTTTCACCCTGGGAGGAATGCTGCAGGGGCAGGGTGGGTATTGCAGCAGAGGGCAGAGAGCTGCAATTCCTCATTCCCAGGGGTTTTCCTGTGTCCCAGTGGCTCCCAGTCCCTCAGGGGCTGCTGTGGGCAGGGCCAGGCTGAGCCAGAGCAGGGTTAATGCAGCGCTGGGAGCTCATTAGTGCTGTGCCCTGAGCAGTGTCAGGGCTGGAGAGGGGCAGCCCCATTCCCTGCCATTAACTCCCTGCTCATTATCTCCAAGGCACTAATTAGGGCCCGCAGAGGAAGCACAAGACACACAATCAATATTATTGGGCCAAATTTGCAGCTGGTGGAAATTGTCAATGGGCAGAGAACAAGAAATGCCGAGGGGAAAGGAGGGAGCTCAGCCACTGTGGGTGGAAGCAGCTGCTTTCCCTGCCAGGATAACATCAAACTTGGTGCAAAGCTCCAGGGAATATCTGGGATTACTGGCTGCATTTGCACGATGTTGCTGTTTTGTGTCTGTTCCAGCAGCAGCCAACTGCTGAAAGTCAAAATTGAATAATTTAAACCCTTTCCAACCTCTGCATCAGCCCCTGGGGCTCCAGAAGTGTGGGCTCACGTTCCTGTGGATCAACAGGAGGGACTCAAAGCCCATCCAGTGCCACCCCTGCCATGGCAGGGACACCTTCCACTGTCCCAGGATGTATAAATTTTAATAACACAATTAGCTATTTAATCTAACTAATTCTATAAATTTTAATAACACAATTAGTTATTTAATCCAAACTAATTCTAACATAAATTTTGATCCAACCTGGCCATGCTAAAGGCAGCCAGAGCTGGATCAGAGCTGCAGCTCTGCCCTCCCCGAGCTTTGCATCCCCACCAGCCCTGGTGACAGCTCAGGAAACGGATTCCACCAAATCCCACAACAACTGATGGGAACTGCTCTAATCTCTGGCAGATAAGGAGTTGCTACAGCAAAGCCAACATAAACCTGAGCTCCCTGGCAGGCTGGGCTGTTGTTTAGCTGCTGTTGCTAGCCAGCTACTGTACCTGATTGCAGAGACCACCCTGTGTCTAAACCGTCTCACTTAACTCGACACATTCATTTTCAACACCATGTGAAGCTCCCAGCCTGGACAGGCTCAGTCACACAGGGCTGAAGGACATTGTTTGGGGAGCTGGAGAGCTGCAGGAGCATCCCTCAGCCCTTCAGCCTCCTTAGAATGTTAATACTGAATATTCCTCAATGTTAATATTGAATATTTCTCAATGTTAATATTGAATAAATGCTGCTGCAGCTGCCCAGCTAAACACATCTAAACTAAAGCACAGAGTGTTTTCTCTGTTGGTCATCACAGAAAGCAAAATATTGTGAGATAGGGAGCAAGCCAAGACCTTCCTGTTCAGGAAGCTTTGCTCTGTGCCACGGAAATCCATTCCTCTGGTATAGTTTCCTTTATTGCAGCCTTGTTGATTGCTTTTATCCCTCCTATTTCCTGCCTTTACTGAAAAAATACAACCAAAAGTCTTGCTGAGCCCTTGAAATGCTGAGCAGGAGGGGGATCAGCTTGTGCTGGGAACAGAATCCCACTGAACATCTCCTCAGGGCCAGAGACACCGGGGTGACTCCTGGGCCACGCCAGAGCTCAGCCCCAAACCTTTCCACCATGACCCAGGAAAATCTCACCAGGACCCAGGAAATCACACCCAGAAAATCCTACCATGACCCAGGAAAATCCCACCAGGACCCAGGAAATCACACTCAGAAAATCCCACCACCACCCAGGAAATCATACCCAGAAAATCCCACCATTACAGGGGAAAAACCTCAGTATTTCTCCTTTTAATGTCAAAGCAGGAGTTTGGATCAGATGTTTTGGGGCTGTTTTCTCTTTTCTGTGACACAGCACCTCCCTGGCTGCCCTGCCATTGCCTGGGCTGGGAACACCCAGCTGTGGCCAAAGGCACCAATACCCAACAATAATACTCTGCACATCATAAACCTCTTCCTCCAAGGGGTGCTGATAAGAATTTCCATTTTTAGTCGAGGGCAAATGAACCATTCAGCCTTTATTTGTTGCTGCTGCACTTGAAGAGGGAGCAGAAGCTATTTTTTTAACTTTTCCTGTAAATAATGCATTAATGAAGACAGATGGGTCAGCAACATAAACAAAAGCTCTATCTCAAGCTGGTTTTGTTCTGGTTTTGTTTCCCAATATAGTAAGCAAATCACCACCACCCCAGTTCCCATCCTATTAACAGTGTTTGCACTCCAAATGTTGAACTGGGTTATAAGGAAGTTTAAATTAACACTGGGCTGTAGTTTTTCAAATGTTTGAAGCAGATGTTCAAGTGCCACGAAATCTTTTTATCTTTTTTTTTTTTCCCTTTTTTCCCCCTTCTCTAAAATCCCAGTATATTTTGCAGGGCTTTGGCTCAGTGTGTGTCACAGAAAATCCCAAACTCCAGCTCTGCCATCATGCTGTGGGTAACCCAACCTGCCTGGGGCTGTCAAAATTCACATTTTCCTTTGGAAATTCTGCACTGCTGCAGGCTCTGGTTTGCCTTGCTCTCTGAGCAGCCTCAGAAGGGCAGAGGAGTATTTTTGGGGAGGAGAAATGTGGAATAGGTTCTGGCTGCTGCTTTGGGTGATTTTTCCTGAGCTCAGTTTTGGGGAGGTTCACCTCAAGTCTTTAGAGGGTGCTGCTCACCTGGCAGGGCACAGAGATGTGTCCACAATATCGAGAAATGCAATTTTTCCCCAAAGATTGGCATTTGGGCACCCCCAAATGGGCTGGGCAGAGGCAGCAGAGGGGTGCCCTGCTCTCCTGGCTGAACCCCCCCTGTGCCCAGAGCCCCCCAGAGAGCCCAGAGCAAGGGCAGGGCAGCAGAGCCAGGCTGAGCCGGCAGCTTTGGCCTCCAAAGGTGGAACGTTCATCCTCCATCAGGGCATGCAGAGAGAGCCTGGGGTCACAGCCCAGGCAGGGACAGCCAGGGGGCTCTGGGCACAAATCTCTTTGAGGAATGGGAGCCCACGTGCAGAGAGCTCAGAGACAGGATCCCCTAAGGGAACCTCAGCCTTCCAAGTGCTTGGTGAAACCTGCCCTGGGTGCTGAGTGTGGCTCAGGAGACACAGCTGTCACTGCTCCTGCACAGCCCCAGCAGGGAGGAGCATGTCTTGAGGTTCAGGCTCTCCTGTGTGTGCATTTAAGAGCAGCAATGCAAGGCCAAAGCTCTTCCCTCAGCTCCCTCGCTGAGCTGCTCTCCAGCCTCTTCCTCTCTGGGATTATTTGTTTTTCTCCCACCCCTTTGCCTGTTCCTGCCTGCTTAGCCTGAAAGCACTGCCTGCAGTTTTATACAGCATGCAGCAAAAAAGGGGCTGCACAACTGCTCACAATTTCTTATACCTGTTCCCCTAGAAACAGATAAAAGCAAAGATCCCACTGATGATGATGATTTGGTGAGACAGGGTTGCTTTAGTGGCTTACAATAATTCAGAGATGGATGGATGGGTGGATGGATGGATGGATGGAAAGATAGATACTTCCACAGTGAAGCCATGTTTTCCCAAACCTTTCTAAAATTAAGGTTGAATTGAAGATTTAAGTCAAACATCTGCTAATATGCTAAGATAAAATAGATCAGAAATGAAAGGAGAATCAATGCACACCAGAATTTAATGTGACAAATAAAGTATTTTAGAAACAGAAGTCACAGTACTAATGTGGATGGATGGAAGGAAGGAGCATGGAAACAAAGAAAATGAAAACATGCAGTGGAACAGTTTCTCAGGGACTTGGAACATTTTTTCAGGGACTCCTGGGACTCCCAGCTTGGCAGCCCTGGCTCTTGTCACACCCTCACCCTGTTATTTGTGAGTGTTGTGTCTACTTGGACAGGGGCTTTAAAGCCAAGCACCTCTGAACTTGCAGAAACAGCCTTGATTTGCTGCCTGGGGAAAGCTCGTTAGGAAGTATCTGCCCCCCTGTTGTTTTTGCTCTGATCTCTGTTACTGAACTGCATGAACATCCAAGAAATGCCTTTGCAGGGTTATGTTGAAAAGGGCAAAGGGAGGATTTTGCTCATGAAGCTGCTGTGGGCCCTGACAGACACCCCTGATAAATGAAACCCCACTCCCAGAGTTCTGATCTCAGGTGCAGCTGAAGGATTCAAGAGATGCTCAGTTTTCTCCCAGAGCAGCACAATGAGACACAGCTTTACTTCCTTCACCACAACCTCTGGCTGAAATCCTCCTCCATCAGCAGGACAGTCCTCATTTCTTTATGAAGAGAAGTTACATCAGCAGGCTGGCTGCCCCTAGTTCTGAAGGATCACCATTGGTGTTTATTGACAATTTTACTGATCTTGTAGAAGTTCACACATGCAGCTGATGAAATGACACATGGCTGTGTTTGCTTTGTACCTGAACACTCCACAGACTCTGCTGTGCTCCAGCAAATCTCTGCCAGACAAGGACAGAGAGTGAATCTCTGACAGACACAGAGGGCAGGCACTGCTCTGCTTGGCCATGTGGTCCCTGGAGGATTTACAGCGAGACTTCACAGATTTATGGGCATTGCAGGGGGTTATTTATTGGTTTTGAGGCCCAGCTTTCCCTGCAGAGCCGCTGGTGCAGTCAGGGAAGGACAGGGGAAGGCAGGGAGGGCAGATCTCTGCCACGGCAGCGCCCGCAGAAATGAGATGATAAAAGCAAATGTCGGATTATCTCCCTAATGCTGGATTATCACTCCTAACAAGGTGAATGGCTTGTCTTGGCAAATGGCTTCAGAAGAATCGTGGATGGTTTTGAAAGGGTCTGTGTGGTCACACTTCAACCGTTGGTTGCTGCAGCTGATGTCAGCAGAGCAAATGTCACACCTCCCCGAATTCCTGCAACGTGCCATGAGCCTCTGATTGCAGAGTGCCTCGGGGGAAAGGGCTGTCAGGGCTGTCACTCACTCACAGGGTGAGCAATAAAGCAATATCACAGCCCAGGGTGCAGGCCACTATCTGCAGACTGCATAACTCTACAATAAACTACACATCTGAGCACTTAGAGCTGTGATACCCCCACAAGAGGAGCTGTAAATTGATGAGACCACACTCCAGAACTCCAGTGAAATAAATCACTGCAGTGAGGGAGCAGCTCTGCAGGCAAGGGGGTAACTGAGCCATGTGGAGCTCACAAGTATCCAAGAAGTCAGCAGCCTAGTTCTCTGTGCCACACAACTCAACTGAGAGATTCCGTGTAAAGTAGGATCAGTTTTATCCAAGTGGGATTACACACAAGCACAAAAATAAAACATTCTGTATTCTACACTATGTTACAAAGGCAGGCAGTCAATAAATAGGTCAATAAATTATGGGAAGCACAGAAGAGTATGTGTGAAAATGGGTGAAATTTGGTTTAGTTGGTGGGTGATAAAGTCTCGGGTGTTCATTCCCATGAAGTGTTGGAGTGATTCTTTCAAAGACCCTTATCACTCCCAGGGAAGATAACTTTCCCTTAAAAGTGTAAAACTGATGCAGGGACAGTACAGTAGGCTCTGGTACGGGCTAAAAGAGTCAACATCACTTACACTTTCCCAAGAATCTGACAAATTTGCAGCTTAGTATAAATAAAGTGACGGGTCTATTGTTTCTCAGCTCCGACACCTCCTTATCACCACGATTTGTTGCAGAAGAGTGGTGGAAACATGGCATGTGACTCCATCTGCAGAGTCTGGGGGGAGGAAAATCCCTGGGAATGGACAATTCTGCACTTACAGAAAGGGAGGATGCTCGTGTCCCACTGGCACCAAGGGCTCTGCTGCTCTGCCTGGCACTGCTGGGCCATTCCAGTTGGATTGTGCAGCTGCATCTCAAGGGATTTGCTGGCTGGGAACGGGCACTGCTTCTTAGCTGGTAGGAATTTCAAGGACAATTTTAGCTGGTGCAATTCCAAGGGTTCAGGTTATTGCACTTCCTTCTGCCACCAAAAGCTCTGGCCCTTGAGAGCCAACCCACGGCTGCTGCAGCAGCAAAGCCAGAGCTGCCTCAGAGTGATTTTGTAATAAACCTGCACAGGGGGAATTTCTCGCCTTGGCCCTTGCCTGGCACTGCTCCTGGGCCATCTGCTTTCCTAAGAAAGGTGGGAAAGGGAATGGTGCCCTTCTGCTCCAGATGCCAGATCATCCCTGCCAGTTGCCTTTGACTGAAACAGGGAAAAAGTGAAGAAAGTATTAAGAAAAAAGGAAAACAAACCACCTTGTTTGTGCCTTAGTGATTCAGGAGCTTGAGAATTATTAGGATGTAAGATCTACAGAGGTAAATTAAGAAAAAAAAGAGCATGTAAAGACCTTTATATTACAGAACATTGAACAATCTAGGTGTGATTGCCCATCACTCTCGTATCTTTAACAGCTCTGGGAAGCCCTGGAGATGCCAATCAACATTGATAAAGTACAAAAATATGCCTTTATTTCTGTGAATTTGGATGTGCCCTTTTGGCACCAAGAGCCCTCCCAAACAATCCAGTGATCAGCTCCATGCCCTGGCTGGAGGAGAGGCTCGGTCACGATCTGGACAGCAAAGAGCAGCGAGAAGGAAGCCAAGGAACAAAATATACAATCCCTACACGACGTGCCCATTCCCCGTGGCAGGAAACATACAATTATCTGTACAGGCCTCATTAAATAACCTCATTAAATAGCAAATCCCAAATGTACAAATTTACAGACTGAATCATTAAATACTCCCCCCGTGCCCTCCCCGTGCGCGCGTTCCCTCCTACTATCTGCAGCCGCACTCTGACACCACCATGCCCTCGTACTTGAACTTGTAGGTGACCACCCCTGCATCCAAGTACAGGATGGAGATGGGGTCGAGTTTGGTGGGCACGCAGCAGGCCTTGGAGGCTTTCTGGGGGTTCTTCAGGTGAACCAAAGTCTTGACTATGGCGTGCTTGGTGGGCGTGACGTGCTCCGTCAAGGGGTAGGCGCACACGCCGTGGCACTCGTACGCTTCGTAGCCCGCCGGGGCGATGATCCAGGAGTCCCAGCCAATCTCCTTGAAGTCGATGTAGAGAGGAGTCTTTTTGCAGTAGTTGCCCTTGGCGTTCCTGCGGATGCGGGCGGTGGAGTCGTAGATGATGTTGGAGCGCATCTGGAGCAGCGCCTCCTCGCCGGGCTGGTCGTGGAAGTTGCCAACCTCGAGGTTCTCCAGGCCCAGGAACTGCTCGTGGTCAATCATCTCGTTCAGCTCTTCCTTCTCCTCCTTTCTGTCGTTGCTTTGGTCGTCGGAGTACACAACCAGCAGGGGCAGGTGCTTGGCCTCGGAGTTGATGTCGATGTCGAGTTTCCCTTCCCCGTTCTGCTCCTCCCCTTCCCTGCTCTCGATGTGAACTTCCAGCCGGTGCGTGGTCAGCCCTGCCCTGCGCCAGCGCCGGATGGCCTCGGTCACCTCGAAGCTCTCCCACTCGCTGCTCGTGCCGTAGATGTGCCTGGAGGCCAGGGCCACCATCCTCCTGTCCTCCCCAGCCCCCAGGGGGATGTTGTCCAGCACCTCGAAGATGGTGACCTTCCTGTCGAGCCCTTCGTAGAGCCTCTGGTCCCGCTCCACCAGGGTGTAGAGCCTCAGCTCTGCCATGGTGATCTCCTCGTGGTGAGGGATGGAGACGTTGAAGAGCAGCGGGTATCTCCGGGTTCCTGTCACGCCTGTAGGGTGGGAATCCAAGTCTGGAAGGGACAAAAATCAAAGGTTTTAGGAGAGTCAATGCATCCACAAGCACACGCACTGAGGGTCATCCAGCATGCTGGGTTTCACCTGGACGGCTCCAGGAAAATGTTCTTTCAGCACTTCCCACAGCTGTGCTTGGAAAAAGGGTCGAGGCTATTTTGGATGTGTAAGGACTACAAGGTCCCAGACATGCTACAGACCTGGATTTAGTGATCCTCCTTCTGGCCCCAGGCTTTCCAGGGACTTCCTTGCCAACTGGAAGGTTTACATATTAAAAATGTATTGCCTGATAATGACATAGAAATCACTTCTAGGGTGCTGCACAGCAACCACTTAATAAACAAGGGAAAACATTCATTGGGGCAGGCACTGGAGCCAACATGAAATGGACAACATAGAGTCTGCAAACACAAGAAACGTGTGTGCTGCAGTGTTCCTGTGCTAGCAGGAATTCCCTGCTGCTCAAACACCCCTCAGACATGGAGAGGGCCAAGCACTTGGTGCTTTGGAAGATGTTTTACATCAGGCAGAGCAGGTGGTGACACCAGGGTGATCTGGCAGCCACAGGCCCCGTGGCCCTTGGTGAGAAACCAGCTGCACTCAGCCAGGCCCCTGGGCACCTTTAGCAACAGAACAGGTGAGAGGGACAATGTGTGGTGTCACCTGGGCTGCCTGTCCTGGCTGCACAGCAGCATTCATTTCTTCCCCCAGTGCAGGATCTGCTCACCAGGGTGCATTTGCTGCCTCCTCACAACCCAGGAGGCAGATTGGGACACAGAGGCTGGAACTATAATCAATGCAAAGGCAAACTGTTTGTGACCTGTTACTCCCTTCATCTCTGCCCTCCCCAATTTTTCTGTGTTTGTAGAAAAATGACTCTGATAAAGCCACAAGGCCTGGCCATGCTCCACCAGTGCACTTAGGCAAGCCATGAACTTCAGCACGTGACTTGTGCTGTTGGACTCCAGTTTGGAGGCTTTGAGGCACCTGCCTTTTTATTTTATTTTTTTTTTTCACTTTGCATTCTCATCTCTTCACAAATAAAATAAAAAGAGGGGAGATTCTGCTTCCAGAGCCAGGGTAGGAGCAGACCCTGAGCACCTCTCACACGGCCAGGATGTGACTCTGCTCTCTCTGGGAAGTCCACAGGGTCCAGACCTCCTGCTCTTTCCAGCACAACCCTGGGAGGGCTGGGAAGGGAGATTTGGAGTCCGTAGGAAAAGAAGAATTTCCCTTAAAACTTTATTTCAAGTATTAAGCATTGATTACAGCCCATTTACAACTAAATTGTTCTGATCCAGGGGTTAAAACAAAGAGCTAATTCCAGCCATGCCACCTGTTATATTTCTATAATAAAGGGTTTAATGGATAGTTATGAAACTGGGATTACTGCCAGTTTTCAGCAGGCAGGTGAACAAAACAATTCCAAGCTCTGTTTCTCCTTGTCCTTCTCATTGCAAGCAATTAATTTCTCTACCAAAAGAGCTCTTTAGCATGAAAGGAATGGTTCTTAATTATCCAGACTTTCAGGACACACGAAAAACATGAATTGCACAGTCCTTAAACTGCATGTATTTGTGAAGCTGTGCTCCCATGAGCTTTTCATCTTGCTGGTTTGATTGGAGGAGGTGAGAGAAAATCTGAAAGGGCAGAAATTTAAGGTGAATTTTCCCCATTTGCTGCAGAACTTCTGCAAGAGGCACAGCAGGACAGCAGGGAGCTGTCAACACCACCTGGCAAAGGTCAGTCCGTGCCATTTCAGTGCTGCAAACCTGAATTTTTGCAGGTGGAATGATTTCAGATTTGCATCACTGAACCACAGGGTGTTTTATTCTTTACCACGCTGTACTTGGCAATCTTTGTGCTTGTTTGTTAATGGTTTCCTTTTCAAATAGCACAAAATGAGAACAACACCTCCCACGTGTGTGCCTTCACTGCTGCTGCTGAGCAGACACAGCAAGGCAAGGTGAGCAACTGGCCACCACTGCCTGCACTGGTTTGCCACCAACCTCCAATAAATTTCTCCACACTGGAAAAAAGGAGATGGAAGGGAACTTTAAATCACAGTGCAGAGTCTCTTCACACCAGAAATTCACTGCTGTAAAGGGTGCCTGGGCCTGGCAGGAGACAGGAGCAGAACAGAGCTTTGGGATTCTCCCCTGGCATCTCACTGCCCTGCAGAACTCAACTTCCACTCTGCCTCTCCTCACAGCTTATCATTTTTGAACTGCAAATGTTGAGGAAAAAGCAATAATGTCTTTAACTTCATTAACTAAATGAACAGAGGGTGAGAGAGGCCCCGTGGCAGCTTGAACAGCCATGTGTGCCCCATGGTAACTGAACATGAATCAAAGCACTTGCATTTGCCATGTGGATCAATGGACACTTGGAATTGTTTAGTTGAAAAATATTTTTAGTATAAAAATGTTTATTTAGTTTAATGTGTTGGTGTAAAAAGATATTGGCATATTATTGAATATTAGTGCTGAAGCCTTAGCTCATCCTTGTTGAACTGAGGAGAACGTGGAAGGAAAAACAGAGGAAAAAAGAAAGGGAAATGGCACAGGGTGTTAATAATGCCAAGGTTATATCTTTGATCCCTGTGTGGGCCATTCACTTGAGAGTTGGATTTGATGGTCCTTGTGTGTCCCTTTCCACTCACAATATTCTGTGATAACTGGTTTCTTCAGGTTTTGTTTGTTTGGTTTTATTAGGATATAGTCTGGTACTCCAAAGTAAAACCTATTGGTTACCCAAAATTCATTTTCACTTACTTTTGTGTATTTTCTGGACTGTGTGCTGATCCAAAGGAAGAAAACTTTACAAATGCCACGAGGATCAACAGTGACAAGGCATTAACAGAAAGCTGTACCTGGTTAAGCTCATTATTTTAAAATATTTCCCTTGAAGATACACTTTGAACAGTGTGTAAAAATGAGTCTTGCCTTAATTTCAAATATTACTTAAGGTATCCATTTAAAAAATCAATCAGCCCTACAAATGATGTTTGTCACTACGGTGATAAAGAAATTGATGAACTGAATACACTTGATGCCGCCCCAATGTTAAAGATACACCTTCCCCCAAAACCTTCCAGTCTCCAGAGCCAAGGACAAGGAGTCTCTCACCAGAGCTGGGGTCTGGGCAGCCCTGCCACAGCTGCTGATTTCCAAGGCCATCCTCACCAAAGGCCTTTTCCCCGGCACGCTTCATGCTCCGTACCTGGTCAGGACAGTTCCCACTGGCTCCAAGGATGCCCCTTTCTATCCATTCTCCCAGAGATGAGCAGCTCTTACCTTCATTTTTGAAGCTCCTGATGATGTTTGCAGAAGGCATCGATGTCCTGTCTGTGGCAAACCTGTTGTACAGCTCTAGCATGTACTCTGGCGGGTCCACCTTGGCCGACTCGTGCAGGGGGATGTCGGAGAGGTTCAACGTCTTCAAAAACTCATTTTTCATGTTCTGGAGCAGCGTGTTGAAATCAACCCCATCTTGCTCGGAGAGGATCTCATCAAAAAGAGGCACGTCTTCCTCCAGGGAAGAGTGCTCCAAGCTCAGGATGGGACTGCAGGCTGCAAGGTGAACCAGGAGGGAGAGGACAGCCCAGAGCTGGAGGACGACAGAATCCATGGCTTCGCCCGAGCCTCCAACCGCGCTCAACGAGCTCTGCCTCTGGTGCGGGCTCGGTGGCGGTTTTATCCGCTGGGCTGTGTCACAGAGGGATGACAAGTTTGGAAGCTCTTGTCTTGAAACTTGTGATCCGTCCTGTCTGTCTGCCCCTTCCCCCTCCCCAAAACCAGGTCTCGGTAATTGGATCTCGCTCTCCTCTATGGCCGCCTTGCCTCCCTTATCTCGGCCAGTGGAAGCTGCTCACCAGATTTGTTGCTATCTCGCCATCCCCTCTCCCTTAATGAGCGTTTTGTAAACATTCTGAGCGGGACTCGCAGAGATAGGACAAGTTTCTCCTCAGAGAGGAGCTGCCCTTCCTCTCTCCCTCCGGTAGCTGACTTTGCTGCTGTACGTGAACCGTTTCCATCCGCGCGGATTTCAGCGAACACGAGGATCCCACAGAGCCTCTCTCCAAATGCACCCATTTCACACCAAGGACAAACAACAGCTCCCTCTGCCCTTCTCAAAACTGTTTTAGAGTCAGGTCTTTACATTAAAAAGGAATTTCTTTGGGAAAAATTCCATTCTTCTGCAAAGCCTGGGAGAAGAGCTTTGGTGGTACCACCAGGCCCTGGATGTGGAGGAGAAGAGCTCAGGGTGAGCAAGGAGAATCACATCCATCAAGGAGCAGGGAGTTGAGCTTGGTGATCCTCCTGGGTTGCTTCCAACTTGAGGTGTTCCATGATTCCATGACTGAAATATTTGCAAAGGATTCAGAAAATCTTTATTTCATTCATCTTTTACATGTGACTTGGCAAATCATGGTTGTACTTGATATAGTCACAGCACTGCTAAATAAAAAATTATTGAAAACACACAAAGGCCAACAGGTGACTCTGATTTCAGTTCTCATCAATCCAAACAGCTCAGGGACACAGTGTGGAGAACTCAGAAATGACTTTGCAAAAACATGTGCCACAATTAATGGCCCTTTTTGCGTTGGTGTGCAAATTTCAACAAAAAGTGAGCAGTGTGCGGGCAAAAATTGGTCTGGTTCATAGATAACAATGTCCACTTAAATCTCCCTGTTCTCCACAGACTTTCCAAAGTGCTCTTGTTTTGGCAGCGTGGCCAGAGCTCGCTGCCTGTCCCCGAGGGGTTCAGCACTCAAGATAAAGAGGCATTTCTGCTCGTGCTGCAGAGCTTTTCCTTGCAAGCACTGAGAGCTTTACCCAAGGACTAAACCACTGCCCTGCTGGGTTTTCTGGACTCTGCTTTTTGTCTGAGCACATCCATTGATTTGCTGCCCCATCTCTGCAATTTTCTTCTTTTGTCATTTGCCCAAATCTATCACAAACAGCCACAACAATGAGAACCATGCTCAAGGCATGCCTGTTTTGAATTCATCCTCTAGGTTTTTATTTAAATATCAATATTTTTGTGAAAATCATGTGCAGTGTGGCTGTCATGGAGGCAGACATCGACATGGTATTTTAACTTCATTTTATTCAACTTTTCTTCTTCTGAACGTGGGAAACCTGATGCTAGAGGAAAAGGGTGTTACTGAGGTTACTGCTACACCACAGTAGATATTTGAGCTGAGCAAGATTAATTTAGACCTCACTGTAGAGTTCATGGCTATCTAGAAATCCTCCACAGCTTTATCAAATCTGATCTCTGCATATTTTGGCTTTCCAGAGCTGAGCACAGAAATCTTGGGGAAATTTTGGAGCAGTTTGGTCTTTGGCTTCTGTTAATTAAGAGAAAAGTGAAGTCTTCTTTTTGGTGGTGATTCATCACCAAATTAAGATCTTTACTTCCACAGGAAGTGAGGTTAACATTAAAACCCCTGAGAGCTGGCTTAGCCTTAACTCTTCAACTCACAGCACAGCAGTGAGTCCTGTAAAGGAAAGATTTTGGGGCTGCTTGTCACAGCCAGTGACACAGGACATTCGTCATGAGGGTGAAAATGCCTCCAGAGCGTTTCCTTTTTTAATACTTCAATATTAATTTCAAAAATGCACGGATTTCATATACACACATATATATATATATATGCAGATATTATTCAATTAAAGAGATCATTGTAAGAGCTGCTCATCCACCAGAGTCTTCTTGCCTCAGTGGCTCATTAGGAGCACAATTCCTGCTCAGACATTCCAAGTGTTTTCACATTTCCGCTCTGGTTTTGATAAAAAGTCCTTGAACAATGGCAGAGTGCAGGGGTTGAACACAAAGCAGCTTGTGCTGGGTTTCCTGACTTATTCCATGTAGACCCTGCTGGGGATCTGCCAGATGAGGGATGCCCAGAGAGCACATCTGATAGAAAAGCAGCTCTGATATGAAAGCAGCTTCCTGTTTCCTTAAGCTGCAGGCTGATGATTTTAACACACTGATAATTATTTTTTCTGAGTTGAATTGTGTAACAGAAGAGATTTATTTCATGTCACTGAAATGGTTTCTCCTTTTCCCCCCTCCATATGCATTACAATTTACAGTATCCTAGAAAGAAGTTGCTTTCCAAAAAATCAATGCTAACTAGATCACCTGAGGTAGCTGGAGAGGGAACATTAATAAGCTGAACCATTAATTAATTAAAAATTAATCTAATTACCCCATTTCATCAGCAGTAGGTGCTCATTGGGCAGCCTGGGTTGCAGAGAGGTCACAGAAAGGTCCCTTGGCCAAGGGACACACGAGATCCAGAGGGTGTGATGCTCCTCAGAAGAATGTGAAGTGGTTTTGAAGCATCCTCACCCTTCCTTAGCCTGGTTTTTGGGAGGGAGGAACACCTGCCCTCAGCCAGGGGCTCGGAGCAGCCTCAGAGGGGGAACCTTTCCCAGGAGAAGGTGATCAATGTTTGCTTCAGTGACCCCCTGGGCTTTCTGGGCATGAATAGTTCCCCAGGGGATAAAAGGTCTGACAGTTTTGCAGTGTCACATCTCATTTCCCCACATGTGGGTTTTGGTTCAGCAGTCTATACCTTCAAAATTTCATTAAATTGTTACTGCATAGTAGGCTTCTTTTAAAATGTGAAAAAAAAAAGTTTCTCTGGTCCTTTTTTTAATATTGTTTTTTCAGGAATTTTGGCTCAAGGCTGCTCCCTAATCAGGGACCTCAGTCACACCATTGCAGGGAAGCAGGAGAGGGATGCAAACGTGCTGTAGCAACCACAGCATGTGATTTGAGGTTTTCCAAAATACAGGGATGGAATTATTGCAAAAATGCCCCACAACGGTTCCTGTCAGGAGATAGCTGTGGCATGAGGTAACTGCTGGGTGTGAGATGGGAGATAAAGAGGAGTGTGACACTGACAGTGTGATGAGCTTGCAATGGAATAACTAAAATTAGTTTCCATTCCTGCATCTGCCCAAGTCCTTATTCCTGTATGCCTTGGTTCATGGCTGCTCTGGATTCCCTGTCCATAAATGGGCTCTTCCCAGGGGCTCTATTCCCATTTCAGATGGCACTGGGAAATGAAAGGATGGTATTTATTGAAAGGGTGTGGGGGGAGAAACATGGCAGTGCATTACAGCCTGTGTGATCAAGGAAAAAATCAGGGAGAAGGAAAGGGAGAAGGCTGGGCAGCCACAAGGACAGGAATTCCTTAAACTGAGGGACAGCAGCTCCTTCTGACCCAGGGAATTCCTTAAACTGAGGGACAGCAGCTCCTTCTGACCCAGGGAATTCCTTAAACTGAGAGACAGCAGCTCCTCCTGACTCAAGGAATTCCTTAAACGGAGACACAGCTCCTCCTGACCCAGGGAATTCCTTAACCTGTGTGCCACCAGCTCCTGACCCAGGGAATTCATTAACCTGTGTGAGAGCAGCTCCTGACCCAGGGAATTCCTTTCCCTGTGTGCCACCAGCTCCTCCTGACCCAGGGAATTCCTTTCCCTGTGTGCCACCAGCTCCTCCTGACCTGGAGCACCACTGGCTTCGTATGGGGACCCCACAAACCTGCAGGGCACACAAACTACCTGCAGTGTCTCTGGAAATTCCCTTTTCCCTCTCCTTCCATCCTGCTGAGGTGCAGAAGCTCCAGGGAGGGACTCCATCCTCCTGCATTTGCTCCAGGACAGCCTGGGCTGGCCGTGGGTCAGCAGCACAGGGACATGAGGAGAAGCTGTGAGCTCCACACCAGTGCAAAGCTTGAGGAACTGAAACAGAAAGAAAAGAGCTGGAAAAAGTAGCTGGACATGGCCTTGCTGTCAGTGTCCTGTCAGTCACGTGCAGCAGAGGCCCTAGAGCTCCCAGCTCCTGGAGTCCTTGCTCCTCCAGCAGATGTTTGGAGGAGCTGCCACTTCCATGACTGGGCTTTGGACTGGGAAATTTGTAGCACCCACCAAGTTCACTGCCCAGCCCATTTAAATGATATAATTTATCATTATGCCATTTACAGGATGAGAAATGTCTCAAAATCTCTTGATTTGTCTCCCCTCCTGTGAGCTTGGTACATGCCTTGGTAAATATGGATGCAGTCTCTCATAATATTAAAAATGTAATACCTGTTATGGTCACACAATTTATTAATTCAGTCCCCAATTAATTCAAACCTGGTGAGACATGGTCAAAAATAAATCAATTCCTATTTGATATCTTCACACAGAGTGAGAGCAGTGCTAATGAACAGAGAGGAGCTGCTGTTTAATCCCAGGGGTTTGGACTCTGCAGGCTTCTTATCACACTCCCTTCACAGCACAGTTTGACAGAAAAAGGTCAAGAGAAAGTTTTAATTTTACATTTTTGAAATTCTTTCTCTCATCACGCAGTTGTTTTGTGGTGCTTTGGTATTCATGTGGGTGTCAAACTCCAGGAAACTCTGAGCAGCTCAGTGACACTGACACAAACAAGATTGCAGAACAAAACCTTTCAGAAGCCTCCCAGACTTGTCCCCTCTCCTTGTCAGCTCCATGTCCAAGCAGGTTTTTTGAGGGATACCATTCTTTTCCTTAATCAGAGCTCCATTTAAAAGCTCTAAATGAACAAAATTCTTGGGAATAATCTCTAAATTTTGTCATTGGGTTTGAGAACTGAGGATCCAAATCTTCAGCAATAGGGAAAAAACCAGACTCGGGTCAGCAGAAATTATTTTGCTGACAATTTTGACTAATAACATGGAATTATTAAACTGACAACTTGAGTGCTAAGCAGAGATGGAATATTTTCTGGCAGTGTTAGCTGATATCTCAGCATGAGATATTAATGACTAAGTCAACAGCTTGTAATCACATCAGCAAAACATGAGGAAAAATTAGACAAGCATGTCTAATATTTGCTCTGTTTATTTAATGTTAGGGTTGGAATCAGAAAGGGAAAGCAAATTGTGCATAGCAGTAGAGAAGATTGATTCATTAAAAAATACTTTTTTAAGTTTAGCCTTAAAAATTCAAAGATGAAAGTGTATTATATTCTAGTTTTTGTAACTCAATAACTGAAGCACTGATTCCTCTCTGAATTTCACCAGCACATCCAAATGCCTTTTTTTATTCGGCATCTGTTAAAATACAACTCACAAGAGGCAAAGCAAAGAGGGTCCAGTGGCAGCAGCTCCTCAGATGTCTTTACAAAATTGGGAATTTCATGGATCCATGGCTTGGTTTGTGAGGAGCTGTCACAGCAGCCTGATTTGATCATCAGTTCTCATCCCAGCAATTTCAAACTGATTTTTAAAAGATGTTTTCTCCTCTTTCAGCACTGCTACAAAAGGATTGACTTTATGCTACATTTGGTTTTCTACCCAACAAAAAATAGCTGGAGCAACATTGAGTAGGTCTGAATCACCATCCTCTCCTGGCACACACCCTCAGAAAATTAAATAAAGTGGGAACTGCCTCGTGGTCAGCTGCAAAAAAGGGCAGAGAAAAGGAATGACAGGAGTGAGAGAGACAATAACCCAGCAGAGGATGTGGCCATGCAAAGGCAGTGTCTCATTATATAATAGAGTGTATAAAAGTTTATAAATAGAAATATATTTCTATACTAAAAATATATATAATAATATTATAAATATCATTAATTACTAATATTAATGTAATCATTAATGTTATATTAATTATAAATATAATATTTATATTTTCTATTATAGTATATTTTTATATTTTTATAAATATATCTAAATATGTAAGAGAGAAATATTAAAATCATTAAGACATCAAAAAATAGTTCAGTTAATCACCACATGGGGCGTAATTACAAGTGAAAATAAACATCCCACTGGATTTCAAACCTGAAAGAATGAATTCTAATGCTTTGTATCCCAACTCAGATTTTACTTCCCGGGGAACAGGGTGAGAGGATTGAATCTGTTTTATTTTTGAGCCGTGGTTGGCTGCAGTCGGTGTTTTTAGCCCATCTCACGGGTCCCGAGGGCCGAGGTTGCTGTCACCATTTGCCATCTAGTGGACAATGGAAATCTCTCTCCAGTGGAAAGGAATAATTGCACCAGGACTGGGGTGTATTCCTTGGAAATCTGGCCTGGCTCATGGGCCAGGACATTCACAGATACTCCCTGAGGCACAGCCAGACACTCCCACTGAGCTCCCCAGAGTGTCCCTTCCAGCTCAGAATATTCTCTGATCTTCCACATCAAATCAGTTCCCTGCTTTTTACAGAACAAGCCTGGCTAGGAAGTTAGATAATGTGATAGTGTGATAGATAAAGTTAGATAATAACTAGGATGTGCTATTTGGTGGAGAGGAGCTCTTGGGAACATCAGGTAATTTTCAAGATACTGAATCTCATCCTGACACCTTCTCCCTCTCCAGGTTCTTCCAGCCAATGTGTTTTTAGGCTCTAACCTCGTGCACTGGCTCCCTTTTCATTTTGGTGACAGCTCTGGGCCCCAGAGGCAGCAGGGCAGCCCTGCCTCTCTCCTGTGCAGATTCCCAGGGGCTGTACTGTTCTCCAGGTGCTCAGTTTGTGCCCAGTGCCAAGGAGCTCCACCTTGTCCAGCCGCACCTTGACCTTGGGCGGTTATCGGGACGAGCCGTGGGCTTTGTGCACTGAGAACACAACTTTGTGCACTGAGAACACAACTCCACCATTGTTCCTGGGATTGGCTGCTGGGCTCTGGGTGCCTCCCATGGAAACCACTGGGAATTTTCCATCCATTCCCCTGGAAAACCTCACAGTGCAAGAAGAATCCAAATGGATCAGAATGCACAAAGATCCTCTACCAGCAAGGGACCCCCAAAGATACTGATACCTGATGAGCTCCAGGCCAGCAGGTGTTTCACATCAGACAGAGCATCTCTAGGTTAACTGATTGATAGAATTAAAGGTTTAATATGTACATATATTAATTATATTAATAAGCTTTTGGCCCCTCATGGCAAGAAGGGCATTGAGAGCATGGAGCATGTCTGGAGACTGGAACGGAGCTGGGAAGGGGCTGGAGCCCCAGGAGGGGCTGAGGGAGCTGGGAAGGGGCTCAGAGGGAGAAAAGGGGGATCAGGGGGGATATTCTGGCTCTGCACAACTCCTGACAGGAGGGGACAGCCAGGGGGTTCGGGCTCTGCTCCAGGGAACAGGGACAGGAGAGGGAACGGCCTCAGGCTGGGCCAGGGGAGGCTCAGGGTGGATTTTGGGGAAAGTTCTTCTTGTGAGGGTTGTAAAGCTGTGGCACAGCTGCCCAGGGCAGTGCTGGAGTCCCCATCCCTGGAAGTGTTCAAAAAACACCTGGATGTGGCAGCTGGGGATGTGGGTTGATGGTGACCATGGTGGTGGTGGTGGGTTGATGGTTGAACTTGAAGAACTTAATTTGATGAACTTAAACTTTTCCAACCTTTAACAACTCCATGATTCTGAGATTTCCTTCACATCATGAACATTCAGAGCTGACAGAGGGTGGATTTAAAGGCTGACACTTTCAGACTGCAGTTACTTCAGGCAACAACTGGATCTGATCTTCAAGGATATTTTACCTGTTGTTGATTTTTACCTCTTTGGGCTTTCCCTGTAGTCCAGTTTTAATATCAAGCACCTGCAAGATAAGAAAAACAGATTTATTATAATCCCAGACAGGTCCATAAAGCATATTGTAAACTGTGGCCTAGTCAACAAAGAATGAATTGGCAGGAAATAGCAAGGGCAAATACAATATCAATAAATAAAATATCAAACTTCTTTCTCCTGCCCAAGTCCTTTTCTCTGGTTTGTTCATTCTGGCGGTACATTCCTGTTTGCCCTGTGATTAGTTATTTTAAATCAAGAATAAATTTCTTTTGCTCTGCAGCCCTTTCTAGCATGATCTTTGTGGCTGTTGGTGATGCCAACAGGGAGGCTCAAGGGCTGTGAATTCAGAGCTGCAATTTGGGTACAGAGGGAAAACTTTTCTCTGGAAAACTGTGGGAATCAGAGCATGGCCACATGGGTTGTGTGGTTTATATGGTTCTTCCCATGCTTCCTCCTCTCTTGTTGGGGGCTGCACCCCAAGAGGTGCAGATAATGAGGTACTGAGGCTGGTTTCAGAGTCCACAGAACACACAACAACTATTCCTGGATTTAATTAACAAAGTTTGACCCTCCAGAAACATTTTTTGGACCCCTAAGAACCTGCAGCCTGTCATGAATGCAATTAATCTAAAAGAACAGCTTCACCATGTGATGAAATGCTCTTTTATTAAATAGCAGATGGTTTGACCAGGAGCCTGATTTGAAAATTACAGACTGCAGACCTGGGGCCATTTTCCTCCAAAGGAAGTTCTTGCCCTCTGGCAGCCACTCAAGGCTCCAATAAACAGTAAACATTCAGTTTTCATCCCCAAAACACACACCCCTTCCAGGCCCTGGAGGGAAGGCTGAGAGAGCTCAACCATTCCCTGGGATCTGCCCCAGAGCAGGCAGGTTGTTCCATCCTGGATTTCCATCAGCTCCTGACACAAAGCACACCTGGGACACTCACCAAGTGATCCAGCTCTTTGTGCCATTGTGTGAAAGGAAAAATTTATTCCAAGGCACAAATCTCTTAGGGCTGGGACAGTGTCCTCTGCCCAGGCTGGAAAATCTGTGCACTCACTCAAAGTGCTGCAAATTTCCACTGGCCCTGCAGAATTCAAGCTGCTTTGCAAACGTGTGGAGCTGCTCCCTCCCTTTATCTTCATTCACCTGCTTGCTCCCTCCCCCAGCCATGCTACACAAGGTGAGCCAACACCTGGATGCTGATGCCAAAGTGAAGCTCTCCACTGGAAAAATCGATTCTGATTCAGTTTCTTCTCTTTATGAAGCACAAACCAATGCCTGGGCCATGCTGCAGCCCCAGCACAGGAATGGACCAAGGGGGAAATTTGTCTTTTCTGCAGGGCAACTCACAAGGCCCACTGCCATTGTGTTCTGATTTTGGGCAGAAGAAACAGACAAAGCATTCTATTTATTTATTAAAGCTTTATATTTATTTGTATGTCATAGGCTTGTTATGCATCAAAGCTTTGCGTAGGCAGGTTGAGCCTCATACCCGAGTTCTGTTCCAGCTGGAGAACATGGTTACCATCACTAAAACATGCAAAAGGCATTTCCTTGCAACAGAAATGTCAATATTCATTTGCAATGAGTTCTTCACAGATTTTAAGGCCCAAAATGCTTGGAATGCCGGCACTGGCACAGCCGTCATCATTTGTTGGTGCTAAAAAATCCCAAGAAAAGGAAGATGGTATCAGTATTTACATCAGTATATATCTCAGTATCTCCTTCCCAGATGAGATCCCTGTTTCCAGCTAGGAAAAGTCTCAAATACACAAATCTCAACCCCCAGTTATGCCCCTATTCAATACTTCTGTTTGTCTCAGAACTGTGCAGAACATTTGTGGTGCAGCTCGAGGAGAAGAAATGTCTGCACAGCTCCAGGGTAGCAGGGGGATTTGGGTTCAAAGGGGAGGAAGTGCCCTGGGGCAGGGCCACAATGCCCTGACCTGTGACTTACGTTCAGTGGCCACCAGCTCGTAGAGAGGCAGCCCCGTGCAGAGATTTTCAATGTGCTTCCCATAGAGAACCCAGTCTTTAAGATGCCCCAGCCTGGAGCTGCCAGCTTGGAACAGGGCCCACACATTATTGGGAGAGTATACATCCCTCATGGTCTGAGAAGAAAAGGTTAAACACCATCAGAAATGTAACTTTAGCTTCTCTCTACTGGGATGCCCTTTGAGAAGGCTCCCAAACCCCAAATCACCTTCCTTTGCCTCATAAAAAACATTAGATAAAGAAGCTTCATGCTTTTAAATTAAAAAAAAAAAATCAATCTATTCAGTAACAAAATTCACTAGATATTAATTGTGCCAACGCAGCAAGCCTGAGCTGTACTGCTGCCATAATAATAAGTTATATTATTGGCACCAGGTTTTGCTGTAAATGTGCTACTGGGCCAGAACTCCAGTTCACCTCCAGGCAATACTTCCAGTCTCCTTCTGAAACCTCAGCCCGAATAAGGAACTCAAAATCTGGTCAAAGTAAATTGATCTCTACTTCCTGTTCTGAAAAAAAATAAATTTCAAGCAATGTCAAGGTCAAATTATCAGCAGGGCAATGAATAAAGGGAAAGTTTGCCTGAACTTATATTGTGATCACCTCAAAATGGCCAAATTACATCAGTGCCAAGGACAGGGGATTGTACAGCTTGAGACACCTCAACAACCCCCTGTAAAACTGCAGGGGGGCCATGATGGTTCCTTATCTTAAAAGAATGTTCTGCATGATATTTCCTTCAAGCTGTGGCTTGTCAGAACAGCTCCATCATGGCTAGGACAGCACAAGTCATTCCTGAGCTGCCTTGGGGGCACAGTGGAGGTTCCCCCTCACAGCACACTGCTCCCACCCCTTCCTTCCCAGCAGAGGGTTCCCCACAGTCACCTCTCTCTCAAAAGCCAGCCGTCCAATCTCTTGCAGGTCGGGGATGATTTCCTTCTTTATTTTCATGATAAAGCAGGCATTTCGTGAGAACAACCTGGTGGCAATATACCCCTGGGATGGAAAGAATGGAGGTTAAATCATCAGAAATTATTTAAATAATGCTGACATTAGCTGGTGCTCTCTACTCTTTGGGGCAATCTGGAAGGAACAGCAAGTGGCTGCAGAGGCTGCTGCTGTGGAATGAATGCAGTTCCTTTCTCTCCTTTGGGGAATGGAGCCAGCCCGTCCTGGTGCGTGTCCCTGAGACTGGAAGCATCATTTCTGACAGATTTCTGCTGCCCATGAGTGCTGGCAGCCCATCCCCACCTCCACCCCCACTGAGGTCAGGGACCTTCTTCACTTCCAGGAACTGCCACCACAAGTTTCATTACAAGTCTTTTAAACTGCCCCATACAGAAGAAAGGAGGAGTAAAGGTGCTGGGAGTCCTCAAAGAAACAGTGTTCAGGAACAAGATGTGGTGAGAATACACTAAAATAATTTCTGATTTTAAAAACTTCCTCAGGGGTTAATTTGAGGCGGATCCCTGGATTTACTCACGTGTCTGTAGTCAAAAATGGTGTCAGAGGAGTAGACGCCGGAGCGGACGTGGACATCGACGATTTGCTCCTCGCTGTGGATGGTCATGGTGCCAGTGACATAGCTGCTGATGGGATCATGCAGCACAAAGGTCTTTGGTAAAAAGCACAAAATCAGTGTTCATCACCTGGCTTCCATCTTTAGCCGGCACAACAACCCCCAGTGCTTTATGCTCATGTAAATACCAAATCCCTTAAGAACCCTGGGTTCTTGGGATTTGGTATTTACTGCACCCTGGAGCAGTCTGAGGAGGCTCTTGAGATGGAGGTCAGTTATAAAATAGGCCCTCCTGTAGGCTGGGGAAAACCTGCATGGGACATCCCAGTCATTCTGGGCAGCAGGGACTGGCAGGAGACTGCTCCAGTCTCCAAATGTTTGATTGAGCCAAGGGGACTCTGTCCCCCTGACTCGTCACTTTGCACCTGTACAGAACCTCTGGCAAAAGCTCTTTTTCTCTACACTTGACAATAAGAAACTTGTTGGTTTTAGTTTCTTCTGTGGTTTTCTTCCTGTTCTATTCCCCTGCCCAGGGATCCAACACACTTTAAATACCCATGTGCAGGACAAGGCTCATCCCTCTACTCACGTTCAATGCAGAAGTCTGAGCCCAAAAGACTCCCAGGCAAATGAGGACTGCAGCCTGTAAAAGGAAGCAGAATTCTCACTCATCAGAAACACCTGGCAGTGCCATAAAAACACCCAGTCCATGAACTGAGGGAAGGAGCTGGAGCATCAGTTTGAAAAATCCCCCACTTAGCATGTATATTAGCTGAAAACAACTGCAATTCCTCATTGTCAAGTTTTTGCTATCAGGCTCTCCTTTGCCTGTAACTGAAAAAGCAGAATAACTTAACCATGGCATTTCTGCAGTTTTCAGAAGTCCCTCCTTGATGCCATGTTACCTCTTGATTTGCCGCTATAACTGCAATCGTTAAATCATAACCAAACCTCCCTTCTGAACTGTACCAAATTCTGCATTCTTTGCTCAAGTGAGGCTTCCACTGACTTTGCTGACCCAAGAAATGCAAGTTCTCCTCTTCCCACCCAAAGAAACAACCCAAAGATAGTATTATTGTACCACTGTATTGTACCACTTACTTGAGCATCTTCTTCTCTATCCTTTTGCTTTTAAAAGTGAGGAACTTACGTTATTAAGTATTAAAAGTCCAACAGAAATGGAGATACTCACAAATCTCTTCATTTTTCTTTCAGACGAGAGCAAGAGGCGGCAGAAGGTAAGAACGCAAGGAAATCCCAGAGACCTTCAACTTTTATATCTTGCAGGAGGTGTGGGAAACACTTGACAGAACTTTCCTTCATGACTCGAACAAGTCCATATCTACATGTCGTAAGCCTCCTATCTGAATTTTGGGTTGGCACAGATAACCTGACCCAGATATATTTAAAGCACTCAGTAAGTCTCAGTAAATCAATCACTCCGCAAATGGCCATTATTCACTGGTTTAAACTTTAGTATTGCTGGTTTATTTTTTTAAATATTTAACAGGATATTGTATAGAATTAAATGTCATTGGGAATAACACTGCTATTTATTCACACAAACTGCATTTTGTCTTCTGAAACACAATCCCTAACAGCCTGATTGATAGTCTGCAGAGAAATGCTGGGAAGAAACACCTGTGCCATGGTGGCCTCCATGTCAGCCAACAAACAGACCAATTCTTCAGCCATTTCTTTCATTGAAAATATTGGATGGAGCCCTGAGCCACCTGACAGTGGGTGGCATCCCTGTCCATGGCAGGGGCTGGAACTGGAGGATCTTTAAGGCCCTTTCCAACCCAAACCTTTGTGGGACTCCATGATCCCATTCCATGCAGTGTGCAGGGACTCCTGGCAAGAGGTGCTGCTCATTTCTGATCAGTTCCCCCCATGGGCAGAGCACATGGACTGAAAGGAGTGGCAGAGTTGGGAACAGCAGCTTCACAGTGCTTCACAGGACAGCCTGGGGCACCTCTGGCCTGCTCAGCTCACCAGGGAGTGACACCAAAACCCAGAGGCTCCGTGCTGTGCACAAGGTCACAAACAAAAGGAGCAGGACAGGGATTCCCCCCCTGAATTCCCACTGATTTCTGCGTTTTGTGAGAATGCCAACGGCCACGATGTCGCCCTGAGAATGTTCTCTGGTGTTCCCAGGAGACTCTGACCTTGCCTGGACTCCTCCTCATCCGCTATCCTGCACCAGCCAGTGCTGGCACCTGGATGAATCACACTCTGCTTTCCGCTGGAAGGTCATAATCAAGGCTGGTTCCCTCCCAATAAAACAAGAACTCACACTAACAGCAAACACATTTCTGTAATTTCTCTTATCAGAAAAAAAGGAGAAGGAGATTGTAGAGAAATATCTCTCAGCAAACAGGCCTCAATGGAAAAAGAAAAAAAGAAAATTGCACACATTTGCTTTCTGCCACCTAAGTCCACATGAGAAAACGTTATCTCAAGTGTAAAAATGCTGCGCTGCTAAGCAATATATCAGAAAACACATAAACAGATATAAAATTCTGCTAAACCCAGTTAGACTAATCAGGCTGATGTTGCACTCCTCTTGAAAGCTGGTTCTGTCCCTTCTTCTCAAAAGATTCTTTATTTTTAAGATTACAGGTATGTCAGAAATACTCAGAGAAGATTTCAACAGTCAAGTATTTCACAGCAGGACTCTAACAGGGTTCAGGCACCACAAGTTACAAAAAAGCTTAATTTAACTTTTCCTCAGTGATTATGCCTTCATGTAGTAATTTTGTTTGAAGAACACTTGAGAAGCAGCAGCTCCTGTTTCCCTCAGCATCCAAGTGCTGAGGCCCAGTAAGGGCAGAGCAGCAGGGGAGATCAGCAGTTGTTTACTGAAGAAAAACTACAACAATAGCCATGATCTGCACCTTGAATTGCACTGACTGAACTCTGCTGATCCCATCAGACAAGGACAAAAACTAAAGGTTAATTTCTAAAAAGCATTTGCCTAATTACTGTGATTGTGACACAGCCCAAGCTGGTTGTCTCAGTCAAAATCTTTGATATAATTCCAATAGGCAAGCCTTGCTTTTTGGAGACTTTTTGTCCACAGTTCATCACACATCTCCCAGGAACACCCCTGAAATCAACAGGTATGTGTTTAAACCCAAGCACCACAGTCATAGAGGCACCCTCCAATAGGAAGCTGAAGGAAGGAGCTGCCTAAGAAGGGTTTTAACCCCTCAAATTTCACCTTGGCCAGTCCTCAGGCAGAGTGAGGCTTAGCTTACAAAGCTGCGACTCAGGATACCTCGGTGAACCTTGCACCTCAAATTTATGGTTCCTTTCTTAAATCAGCCCTTAGTCCATCATCAGGTGCTACTCTCCTGAAGAGGCTCTGTGAAGATTCAGGGCTATGTCTGACAAGCAGAAAGTTAACATTTTGAACATAGCAAGATCACCACACCCTTGGTCTGAATGGTGCTTTTGATCAGAGGCACAACTTCAGGCTGAGTCCTTTGCCACAGTGGCACAAAGCATCACTGCAAGTTTACTGGGAATCTCTGCTCTGCTTCTGCTTATATATTTTTTTTTTAAATTTAAAAGCGACTGTTCAATACACTGAGCATGACCACTTTTCTCTCACCTCCCTGTATGCCATGAATTCAATCAGGCAGGTATCAAAGCCTCCTCTTATCAGAGC
>JAWMRF010000080.1:516054-528169 GCA_035221435.1 Sphenopsis melanotis | reverse complement strand
CAAGGTGTTTTCAAAGAACACCTGCATCATTGCTACAACCAGCAAGAGGTTTTGGCTTGGCAAACCCTTTCCTACACCACCTCCAGGAGACAAGGTAGGATGGTGGTTGAAAGTGGGGCAAAAGATTGTCAGTGAAAAGCATTTGTTCCTACAAGGAACAGGAGAAAAGGCTCCAAGAACTGAAGAGAACTTGCTCAGCAGGGCTGAGTCGCCTTAAAAGTTCCTTCAAAAGTTGCATTGCCCAGGAATAACCCCTTCCCCCACACCAAAGAAGTGTGTACAGGATCTGAATTCTGGTGCTGGTTTACCTAAATGTTTTCTGGTTTTGTTTCTTTGATGCTCAGGGACCTGGGCCTACCAATTGTCACCCAGAGAGAATCACTTCATTATCTCCAGGAACTGACTCCAAAGCTTGAGCCCATGGAAAATGCAAGCCCAGCTCCTGGTGAGACTGCTACTGACAGCCCTGCAGTTCCAAAATAAACAAGTGCTCCCTGTCTACGTTTAGAATGATGTAGTTCAGTTTTTAAGTGACTTTTCCTGGTACATTTCCAACACTAAGTTGGAAAAATTTCCACTACAATGTTCTCTTATTTTCTCAGTCTAATCAGCTTTTCTTTTTCTTTCAGGATCAAAGTTCTTATCAGGCTCAAACTTCTTAGAGCAAGATAATTCACACTTGAAAGTTAAGATAAATTAACTGCCTATTACTTTGCTGTATCTTTTACATTAACCATTTAAAATCAGGTGAACTAAAGTCTGGTTTTATAGAGATCAGCATAACTACGGTGTTTTTATTTTAACATCTTACCAACATACCAACATATTGCAATAGTTTATTTTAGAAATAAGCATTGTCATGCCATTAAGTAGAGAATTTAAATTGATTCAGGTTTTGACTGATCAAGAAAAGAACAAGACTGAAAAAGAGATTTCTAAATAGGGACATGACAGCAAAGACTCCAGTGAGGCTCAGGAGACATCAACACTGCAACTCCCAAAATGTCTATTTAACTACACAGGTCTAGAAATATTAACAGTGCAGAAGATTGGAGTCGCTTACCCGAGCCAGAAAAGACCTCTCTCAACAAGGCGTGAGGCCTGAGCTTCATTCGAATTTAAATTGTGAGCACAACCCAAAAGCATTCCACTCAGTGTAACAAAGTGTCACGATATTAGCCAATCTTAAATCTGTTTTTTTCCTCATCCTACAGCAGACAGAATATAAAGTTAACACCTGAAAAACTGAACAAAAAATGTTCAAGAGTGACTTGAGTCTAATTAACATGTCATCACACAATCTAATAAATGTGTTTTAATTCCTTCACGTATTTTAAGACAAATTGGAGATTTTGAAAGACCCTGATTTCTGAGGGATTTTTTTTTTTTTACACAAAATAGTTATTCTGATTGGACACATCATCAGCAGGCCTAATACCCGTCCTGTGAGTAAAAATTACCTCAAGAATTGTAAATTAACCAAGCTGCAACGACATAAACGTGCCAGCGCCGCTCTGCCGGGTCCGCTGAGGCGCCGCCGCCTCTGAGGGGCTTTCCCGCCCTTTCCGCTCCCCTCACGGCCCGGCACCGCCTCAGCCCCGCTCTCTCTGGCCCTCTCAAGCCATCCTGCACCGCAACAAAAGCACGAGGGTTTATTCCTTGAGCAAAGGGCGAATTCCTCGCGGGCAGCGTAGGGGTTTTCTCGGTGTTTCTCGTCGGGCAGCAGAGAGTGAGGGAAAGCACGGTTCGTCCCTCACAAATCCACACCGGCGCTGCTGCTCGTAAAGCAGCCTGTTGACTGTATTGCCCGTTTGGTGTATCTGTACGTATCAAAAATACCGCTTCGGGCTTGAAGATTTCAAAAGTGAAACTGAGACAAGCATTCAGTTTCATACTGCACGTGCAACAGCGTTTAGACCTTATTTTTATGCATAAACCCCCACACCTAGCCATACTGCCTTTTAAAACAAGCTGCTGGATTGCAGCTGAGTAGTTTTGGTGCCATAGAGCTGGGTTGCTCACAGAATGAAATTGAAAACTTGGCGTTGGGCTATGAGGACGGCTTCAAGGAAAAACCATGGCCGGAACAACTGAGGGTATCTGGTGTGTTCAGCCGGAGGAGGCTGAGGGGAGATGGAGGCCTGCTCCTAATCTCTGGTAATTAGTACAGCTGCAACTCCTCAGGGGTGAGATTACCTTCTCCACTGTCTTTATTTTCTCACATTCTATCCCCGCACAAAGGAGTGTTTGGACAATACTCCCAGGTGGGACTCCTGGGGAGTGTTCTTGTGCAGACCCAGAAGCTGGACCTGATGATTCTTGTGGGTCCTCTGTGATTCTGGTAAAACAGTTTTCAGTGGCCATGTTGTACTTGGGGCACGTATTTTTGTGGGTTCTATGGTTACAAAGAACATAAAGGGCATTTTGGAAAGTGCAAAGGCTTTTATTTATTCAGACTAATTGAAAGCGGGTTTTTTTATTTGCTTAAAGCCACGGCTATCTCTGATCGTAAGTTTGATGTAAAGTTTCAGAAGTAATTAGTACATGTCAGAAAGTTACTGCAAAGCATATTTAATTTTTTACTAGAAATGGAGTTTTATCTGATAATTATCGAGTCAAAATTTGCAGAAGTATAATCCCCGTGTTTATCAAGTAGTTACGGCAGGAAATAATTTTCAGTGAAATGCAGCAGGGATACAAATCACAAAATAATTTTATTGCAACATTCAGTCCTTCCACACCTAATTCAGAAAACATATAAAAGGTGGAGGGTTCACATTGTTCTTCCTACTTGCAGCAGCATTAGCTCTGCAGTCAGGATGCATCTCTCTGTAAGTATGCATGCTTTTCTTCCTTATGAACTGAAACTTTGATTCAAAGCCATTCCTTTATCTCTCAGAAGGGCTTATTGTCAATGCTTTTGCACCACTGGAGCACTGCACTAGTGCATCAAGACCTTCCCTGTAATGCCAGAGCAGAAGAAATGGAAAAGCTTTCTCCTTACTCTTGTAAAATACCTCTGTGTGTCTGCAGAGGTCTGAGAAACAACCTGAGGTTCAGCTCTTGAAAGAGCAAGTGTGAAATGTGTCTACTTTGAGCACCCTGGGGTAGAACAAGGGTTCCTCCCTTTGGGGGCACTGATGCAATCCCAGGTTGAAAGCAAAAAAAGGATCCAAGGAGGACCCTTGAACATCAGATTAGGAAAAGGGAAGGAGGACTCTCATCACCAGATTTGTCAGCCAGAGCTGCAGTTACATTTTGTATTTGGTTTTCATTTCAGATTTGGACTGCAGTCCTTCTTGGACTCGTGCTGACTCCAGCCCTTGGTGATCGTGTGAGTACAAATGAACAATTCCACAATGCTGCTCTTTCTGTGTTCCCTGCTTCATGAGATCTCCTTGAACCTTTCATTTTTCTAAAGCCTTGGGGAGATAATCACTTGAAAGCCTAAGTGTTCTTTCATTTGTTTTTCTAGCATCAACAGACTGAAATAAGCAAGAAAATCTCCATTAGTGGAGGCTACCAAATTATGACCATCAATAGGAAATGGCTGGTGGCAAGTATTGAGCAAAAGACCAACTATGGGTACTGGAAAACCATCTGGAACTATGACACAGTGAGTGCAGGGAGGGGCTTGTTCAGAGTAGCTCAAACACTCAGTAAAAACTGGTTTTTTACTTTTTTTAATAGGTATGGAATTCCAATATTAATGATTAAATTCCAAGTGGTCAATAACTTTATTTTACAGGGCTTTATGGCAACCAAAGTGCTGCCAGAGAGAGCTTGCTACATTTCCATAATGAACAGAACAGAGATGCCCAGCTTTGATGGACTTCCCCAGCTGGCTGCAGACATCAGGGTAAGATTGAAAAGGAGCAGTTGCTTGGAAAGTTGTACTTAATGCAAAGTAAACTGATATGTGAGACCTTGCTATTTCCAAAAGCAACAGGTACTTTAAAGACCAGGTTTGTCACACCATTAATTAGATATTTTTATCAATTTCACTGACATTTTACAACAATGTAAGTTTCAGCTTTTGAAAATTGGAATGCCCTTGTTCAGATGCTTCCAGTGGAGGGGTTACATGTTTGGCCAATGTTGCAGCTAAGTTAGGTTATTCTTGAAATGTTTATAACGACTAAAACTAGGAGTGTGCCTGGAGTTAAACAGAGCAGGGCACTGATCTTGCTGAATGCTGCTGTTTGCTCTTTAGAACCAGAATCACCCAAGAACCCCTACCAAGGAGATCTCATTCACCCTCATCAGGAGAACCATTCGTGACCTGGAATCTTATGGACCAGACATCTTCTCCATGTGCAGAGGGCTCTCAACCTTTGTGGCCTATGAAGTTCATGGTGAGTGCAAGCAGAGGAATTCTGTCTCTCTGTGCCCTGGCATTTGTTCCCTTGGGGAATTAACAATGGACAATTTCTGCTCTTCCACCTCAAAACCCACAGAAACCAGGGGTTTCAGGAGTTGTACAAAGGGTTTGAGATCTCTGCAATCAGGACTGGACCAGGGTGGGGTCACAGCCCCCAAAAATGACCCAAACCAAACCCTTACAGCTTAATGGGGCTTAATTTTGGGCTCAGAGTGTTTTGGCCCACACTGAGCTCCCCTGAAATGCCCAGTCAATAAAAGGGTGGTTCTAAGCACCTCTGTCCTTCAGCTCAGAGCTGACTTGACCCAGAGCACTTAACAGCATCTTTGTCTCATGGTAATTGTTTTTCTTCCCTTGTTTTTGAAGGACCCCAATTCAATCTTGGATCGTGCCTCAAGCTCGATGTCCTTCAATATTTGGCCCTCATCTACTGCCACAACGATAACTTTGTGTAAATCCTGCCTTTCCTGAGCTGCTGCCCAAATCCAGCCCTGCTGGAATTATTCCCTGGCATCTCTTCTTCCAAGAGGCTCCTTCCTGAGGATTGAGTGCTGGAACTGATCAGTTGATGAGCAGAGCTATCAATTAAATTCCTTCATCATGGAATAACTCCAGCCTGTTTGTCATTACTCTACCCTTTTTCATCTAAGAACACCTCCACGCAAATATTTTGCCCCATTTGAGCCCTTTCACTGCTCTTTTCATCCCAGCAGAGCCAGAGAGCTGGGCAGGCCCCAGGGTGTGTGTGGTACAAACAAGGAATTCACAGTTTGGACCTTCCTTCCCTGCCTGGGGGAAGATGATTCTCATTAAAAATCTAGGGGGCACAAAAGGCAGATAGAAGGAAGTGAAAAACAATGAATTTATCTTTTTTAGGGGAAGGGGAGTCTCCTTTGTGGGATTTACAGAGTTTCTCTGTCCCTAACATAAAGCAAGGCTGGGGTTCTTGTTGCTCAAATCTTTGAAAACTTACAGCAGTCCAGGGAAGACAAAAATCCTCTTGGCCACTGAGTGTCAGCCTCGAGTTGCACAGCAGAGATGGAAAAGGCACTGGATCCCATGCAGAGGAGTCTGCCATCCCAGAGCACCAGGAGGGATGGCAGTGCCAGTTCCAGCTCAGCTGGGCTGAGTTCCAGCTCTGCGGACACAGCCAGGGGCTCTGAGGGGTCTGCAGCAGGCAGGAATACCTGTGCAGAGATCATTTCATTGTGAGAACAGCACTGGGAGTGCGGGGAGCTCCCACAGGGTGCTGTAACAGCTTCCTGAGGTCCCCTGGAAAACAGGGAATGGGAATTTTAGATGTTGGCAAAAGCCATTACCCATCAGCCAGGTCAGAGCCCTGGGAGCCAAAGGGAACCACCCAAAGGTGCTCCCAAACCCAGAGGCACCGGCTGGAGCTTCACTTTGCACAATTAAAACACCTCACACCTCCTTATCCTCTCACACAGAGCCTGGAACACACTCAGCCCTCCCAAGGTCTCTCACACACAACCTGAAATCCCCATAATGTTTTTGTTTCTGGCATTTTTAGTGAGGGGGGAAAAGGCAGCCAAATTCCAGCACCCCTCCTGTGTCCCACGTGAGCTGGAGTGTTGGTGCTGCTCTTACCAGATCATAAACATAAATACACACTCTTAAGGCAGGCATATGAAGAGGATTAGTCCTGAAGGAATTCAGAATTTCAGGATAAAGCTCAGATAAAGTTCCCCTTGGCCAGCAGCTCCCTCCACCTCAGAGCACTCCCAGCTCCAGCTGATGCTTCATTCCTTGGCTTTTCCCCAAGCTCTCCTTGTGTCACTCTGACCCCACAGCTACCCAGAGAATCTGATCTCCTCCTCCAGCCTTGCTTGGGGATGTTTTAAAGACAGATTTAATGCTTTAAGCAGTGCAGGGCAGCTGGAAAGCCTGGCACAGTGCATTGCATCCCCTGAAAGCCCCACTGAACTCACCAGGTGTTGGCACTTAGGGGATTGGGGTTGTTGGTGTGCCCTGAGGGTCCGGGAGGGAAATCTGGGAGCCCTGCAGCAGTAAAAGCTCAGCTGGAGGTGCCAGGGGCTCCCTCAGTGGGGTTGGTGCTCTCTGTGAGCTCTCCTGCCTGCTCTGGAGCCTGGGGTGCTGTTTGTGGAACGAGACGTGAGTGTGAATGGATTTATATTCTCCACTGGGTTTCCTTGGAACAGGGGGAGTTCAGGCTTTAGAGGTTGGTGAGGGTGGGGGTTTGGGGCAGGCTTTGGTGAGCCCAGGCACTGCTGAGGAGTGAGAATAGGCAAGGCAGGAAGCCCGGCCTGGCTCTTCACTCCTGAGAAGCTGCTCCAAGATTCTAAAGGTCTTTAAACTCAAGCTTTGCCTGTGTGGGGAACAAAGATGTCCCTGCACATCTCCTCTGCCTGTGTGGAAATAAAGATGTAGTGACAGGATGGGGGGAATGGCTTTGAGGGCAGGGTTAGGTGGGGTTTTGGGAAGGAATTCCTCCCTGTGAGGGTGGGATGGAATTCCCAGAGCAGCTGTGGATCCCTGAAAGTGCCTAAGGCCAGGTTGGAGCCACCTGGGACAGTGGGAGGTGTGGGACCCATGGTGGGACTGGATGGGCTTTGAGGTCTCCTCCAACCCAAACCATTCCAGGATTCCCTGGGCAGGTTTAGACGGGATTTTGGGAAGAAATATTGGGAGAGGGGCTGGGATGGAATTCCCAGAGGAGCTGTGGCTGCCCTGGCAGTGGCCAAGGCCAGGCTGGACGGGGTTTGGAGCACCCTGGGCAGTGAGAGGCGTCCCTGCCAGGGCAGGGCTGGGCTTTGGGTCCGTCCTAACCCAGAACTCAGCCCAGGCTGGGATTCCGTGCTGCGAGCGCCCAGCAGCTGCGAACGTGCTGCAGTCGTGGCCACGAGATGGCATCGTCCGAGCTTCTGCCGCCAAGGAAAAGCAGAGCTTGCCATTTTTAATAATAACAATAATAATTAAAGGAGCGGGGGGAAGCCACAAACCCTCCCTGTGTTTGCTGAGGTCCGTGACAAAGCGAGATCTGTGAGGAGGAGGCTGCTCCTGCTCCTGGCAAACAATGGTGCTGCTCTCCCAGAGCTGCCGGGGAGACTGAGGGTCAAGTCCCTTTAAAAAAAAAAAAAAAAAAAAAAAAAAAAAAGCGAAATACAGCATTGTGCATCTTGAAATCTGAAACCAAGAAACAGCAGCGCGAGGGAAACAAGGGGGAAAGTCTTGCAATTCCTGTGGACAACTGTGGCGAGTGGAGTTTTAAGGAATACAATACGCATCTAAACTTTCTGGGGGTCGTTGGATGGCTTTTGTGGAGAAACCTGGGAAATAAAGGAGCCTCGGAAGAAGAGATTTCTTTTTCTCCTCCTCTCTGGATATAATGGCCATTGCAAAGCAGAGCATCTGGAGATTTGGCTTCCAGTGCGCTTTCCTCGCAGTTTTCACCCTCACCTGTGATGGGCACGGCGGGAAGAGGGAGAACGGAGGTCCTGCCTGCTACGGAGGGTTTGATTTGTATTTCATCCTGGACAAGTGAGTCCCTCCTGCTTTGTTCTTTCCCGCCGAGCTCTGGGCTGGTACCGAGGAGGTTTCCTTTGGGTTTGGGGTTTGTAGGAGTCCCTGTGTCCCCAGGGCACCTCGCAGCTCCCGACTGCTTGCTCTGTTATTGTTGTGGAAACTCTTTGCTAGCTCCGGTGCCTAAATCCCTTTGTGCTCTGTGATGGCATCGCTGTGGATTTTACAGGGCGGGAGCTTTGTGCGTGCTGAACTCGAGCGTGTTTGTTAAAGCAGTGCCGGGGAGCAGGGCAGCACCCGGGTCCCCTCTGCTTTCCTGCGAGCCGGGGGTGCTGGGGCTCCCCGAGAGCAGGGGGGCAGAACTGGCCCTGCAGCACCAATTCCAGGCTGGGAACATGCAGGGAGTGCAGAATTGTCCCTGCAGCACCAATTCCAGGCTGGGATGTGCAGGGAGTGCAGAATTGTCCCTGGAGAGACCAATTCCAGGCTGGGAACATCCAGGGAGGGCAGAACTGTCCCTGCAGAGACCAATTCCAGGGCTGGGATGTGCGGGGAGTGCAGAATTGTCCCTGCAGACACCAATTCCAGGCTGGGATGAGCAGGGGGTGCAGAATTGTCCCTGCTGGGATGAGCAGGGAGCTCTGCTCGTGCCCCCGAGCTGGGCCCTGCCCCTGTGCCCCCTCAGCTGTGCCCACAGCAGCAGCTCCGGGCACAAACCAGCCCAGAGAGCGGCTGCTCCCTTCGGAGGGGGCTGGATTCAGCTGCTGGGATGGAGAACAGCTCGAGTGCCTCATTTAAAGAGCTTCATTTGCCCGAGCTGAGTCACACTTTCTTTGTTTCTTCTGTTAATCAAATGCATATTCTGACTGTTTAGCTGTTTGTGCTGCAGATAACTTCCTGCCTCACTTTTTCATCCCTAATTGTGGCCGTGTCACCTCCTTGGCACTGGAGCAGCACTGCTCTTTGCAGATGTGGATGGAGCAATGTGGAATCATTTTGTGCTGAGCTTTGGAAAGCTTCTTACTAAAGCAATACAGCAATTAAAAAAAGAAAGAAAAAAGCTTTAAAAAATACTAGCTGAAATGGTTGTCCTGATTTTCTTGATCAAGAGGAGTTCTTTTGAACCAAAGGCTTGGAAATAGTGGAGGTGCTGCCTGCCAGAGCCATGGCACTGACATTAATAACCATAAATTTCAGAGACAGGAAAGCATTTGCAAGTTGCCAGAAGCGCTCACAGACGAAGTTTCTGCCTGATCCTCTGGAGTGTTTTGCAGTAGCTCCCACATTCCATCAGTAGAAATGACTTGGAATTACATAACCCTTTATTACAAAATCCTGGGTAAAACCCAACACTGAGACACTGCCTGCTTCAGTGTGCCAGTGGTCCTGATGCTCCAGGGGCAAGATTTATTTATTTTATTCAGTGGAAAGATCTACCTGGCTTACTCATTTTCAGTTATTAATTGGAATAAGTCTATTGCTGCAAATAGAAAAACCCTGAACCCAAACAAACCCAGAGCATGATTGGTGCTGCAGAGAGCTTTTGTCAGCTGCATTTCCCTGGAGGCTGAGCAGGATTGAAGGATTTCTCACATCTCATGGATGCGCTGTTACACCTCAGCTAATGTAACTTCAGCAGGTCCTTCATTCAAGTTCTGAGCTGTTCCCCCCCTAAAATCCATGAGTTGTGAGCCTCCCTCACGGGATTGTGGATTTGGGTGCAAACCCAAGCTTTAAAGCAGCCAGGCTGGCCCCACTGTAGGTGTCAAGGTATCCAACAAAAACCCAGCTTTGACAGCTGCAGAATTCCTGTTCCTGGGATTTTTCTGGTGCAGAAATGAGCAGGATCTGATGTAAGAATTTCCTTGGCCTCCAGTGGGATTCTGGAGGAGCATTTTGGCTTTTCAGCTGTTCCTGAGTACAGTGCACCACTGCACCTGGTTGTTCAACCTCTGCTGAGGGATTTACTGAGGTGGAGCTGCTTCTCACGTTTCCTTTAACACTCTGATGGAATCACAGAATGGTTTGAGCTGGGAGGTCTCTAAAGATCACCTGGTTCCACCCCATGATATGAGGAACCTTCCAGAGACCATTCCTCCTGTCCTTTGATGGCAAAATCTCAATTTTCTCTATTTTCTCAATTTGTCTATTTTCTCAATTTGGTCTCAAGCTTTATGTTGTTATTTGGAGTAGCTTTATGTTGTTATTTGGAGTAGCTTTATGTCATTTGGAGTAGTTTTATGCTGTTATTTGGAGTAGTTTTATGCTGTTATTTGGAGTAGTTTTATGTTGTTATTTGGAGTGGCTTTATCTTGTCATTTGAAGCAGCTGTTTGCTGTTTGGAGCTGCTGCTTGCCCTTCAGAGGAGCTGTTTGCTGTTTTAGGGTTGTGTCCCCTGTGCTGTTTGGGCTCTGTGCAGGTGCTGAGCTCCTCAGGGTGATAACCTGATAACCTGAGCTCCTCAGGGTGAAGGTCACACCAAGATAAGCCCAGTGCTGTGGAAGTTAGGCCTGGCTTACTGCCTGCTCCAGACTGGCCTCTCCTTTTGTGTTCCTGTGCTGCTGAGAGGATTTGTGGGCTCAGGCTCCACACGCTGGAGGAGTTGGTGCCCAGGAATTAAGGTGCAAATTCAGATAAATTCAGATGCAGACCAATGAGGGAGCAGTGAGATGTTGCTAAAAAGCCCAAACTGGACAGATTGTCCAGTTTTTGTACAAATACTCCGTGTGTGATGAATTCCTGCTGCCTGTGCTCACCCCAGCCCTGCAGTGAGCAAACCTCCCCTCTCCCAGCACCACTGGGATATTTGGGATTTTCCCAGGATCAGGCCTGCACCCAGAGCAAGGTGTGCATTTTCTTGCGATGGCAGGAGCTTGCAAGGACGGGGAGGGATGACTTTTCCCTGTTAGCAAGAGGGCTGAGAGATGCCAGCAAGGCAGGGTGGAGAAATTTGTGCGTTTTTGCGCCTTTTTGCCTGAAGGAACGTAATTAACTCCCAGTTCTGCCAAGGGCAGGCAACTGCAGAGAGATGAGCTCATGTGTGAAATCCCTGCCAGTCAGGACCCGTGGATGTGGTTTTTTCTACCCAGGGATGCCTCTGGGATGAGCATTCCTGGTGGAAGGAATGGGCAGGAGCTCCCTGCAGCCAGGACCCGGTGTGTGCCGGCAGCACTCTGCATTTATCTGCTGATTAATGGAAATTAACTCGTGGCTGCTTGTTTGTTAGCTGTTTTTCTGCACGCCCCCTGCCAGCCAGGAGGAGAGGAATGTTCTTGGCCCGAGGGGTTTGTCCTGCTCTGACCTGAGCCCCGCGGATCTGTGACCTGCAGGGTTTGGCAGCGAGCTGTCTGCTGTGGCACGAGATATCAGCATTTCCTGCAAGGATTGCATCACCCCGCAGAGCCTCCGTGCTCTGGAGGCCTTTCACAATTGCTCCTGCAGGGTTTGGGAAGGCAGAGGATGCTTTTGGGCTTGTTTGTTATTTTTGAAGAGCTCAATAAAAAGATGCTGCCCAGCTTCTTAGGTAAATGGCATCTCTGAGACTCCTGGGAGTTGGCCCAAACCCAGGAAAGCTTAAGGAGATTTTTGGATCAACACGAGCCTCCATGCTCTGGAAGGCTTTGAATTGCTCCTGCAGGATTTGGGAGGGCAGAGGATGCTTTTGGGCTCATTGGTGTTATTTTTGAGGAGCTCAATAAAGAGATGCTGCACAACTTCTTAGGTAAATGGCATCTCTGAGATTTCTAGGAGTTTGCCCAAACCCAGGAAAGTTTAAGGAGATTTTTGGATAAACACCAGCCCCTGAACCAAGTGTCTCCATGTCCTCCTGCCAGCTGCAGAGCCCTTCACTCACGTGAGGCCTTGGTGTCAGAGTCTGGGCTGGATTCTGTGCTGGATTGTGACCTGGATGAAGCCACAGGTGCAGAAATGGAAAAGTGGAGTCTAAAAAGTGCAAGAAGGACCAAGTCTAGGGAGGTTTGAGCTGCTTCTAGTGCAGCTTTGGGTTCTGGAGCACCCTGTCCCAGTGAGGAGGAGGAGGGCTCTGCTGAAGGAGCCACTGCAGGGTCTCTCTCCACACCTGACAGGTACAAAATGCCAGTGCAGGTGGCCACAGAAGGCCTCACTCTGTTGTTAAAGAGAATGCTTTACTTGGGTTTTGTAGCCATGATATTTTCTGAAAAATCCTTTCCTTAGGATTTTTCCTCCTGAGAAGCTGAGAGGCCTCAGGAACAA
>JAWMRF010000080.1:502403-513175 GCA_035221435.1 Sphenopsis melanotis | reverse complement strand
TGCTGCTGTGGAATGCAACAGGTGCATCTGTGATTGGTCTCATGTGGTTGTTTCTAATTAATGGCCAATCACAGTCTAGCTGTCTGGACTGTCTCAGTCAGTCACAAGCTTTTGTTATCATTCTTTTTCTATTCCTTGCTAGCCTGCTGATGAAATCCTTTCTTCTATTCTTTTAGTATAGTTTTAATATATATTATATATTAATTATATATTAAAACAATACATTATATTTTATATTTTATATAATAATTATATATTAAAATAAAATCTATATCATTATAAAATATTAACAATATTTTACAAAACATTATATATTATAATGTAATAATATTATAAAATTATTTCTAATTTAATAATTTATAATAATTTATAATATTTATAAAATATTATAATATTATAAAACTATTATACAATATTGATAATAATTATATGTTAAGATAATAAATCAAGCCTTCTGAAACACGGAGTCAGATCCTCATCTCTTCCCTCACCCTCAGACCCCTGTGAACACTGACACAGGAGTGGGAATTATTTTGATTTTAAGTTAAGTGGGAAATGTCAATCCCAGTTTGATGTCTCTGGAGGAAGAGAAGTGAGTGTTGAACAGAGGAAATTCCTCCCTGAGCAGTGTGGGGCAGAGGAGTGACCCTGATGTGTCTGTCTGTCTGTCTGTCACCCTTGTGTCCCCAGGTCAGGTAGTGTCCTGCACCACTGGAACGAGATCTATCACTTTGTGGAGCACCTGGCCCGAAAGTTCATCAGGTAAGGAAAGTTCTGCAGCTCTGGGGCTGCCAGCACAGCCCCTCGTGTGCTGCTCCATGGGGAAATGTGGTGGAGAAAGGGCTCTTGATGCTTTCCTCCCGTCCTCCATTCACTGCTCCTCCCCATGTTCCTGTTCTGTGGGACAGGGGGAGATGAAATAATTCCATTTATTCCTACCTGCCTTCCCTGGATCAGACCTGTGGGAGATGAAATAATTCCATTTATTCCTGCCTGCCTTCCCTGGATCAGACCTGTGGGAGATGAAATAATTCCATTTATTCCTGCCTGCCTTCCCTGGCTCAGATCTGTGGGAGATGAAATAATTCCATTTATTCCTGCCTGCCTTCCCTGGATCAGACCTGTGGGAGATAAAATAATTCCATTTATTCCTGCCTGCCTTCCCTGGCTCAGATCCTCCTGTCCCTGGGGTGCAGAAGTTTGGGGCTGCAGGCACAGCCCGTGGCTCTCAGGCCCTGGGGCCAGGGGATGGGATGTGTTGTGACAAACGTGACCCATGTTGAGCCCTCCCCTGTCTCAGGATGCATTTAAGCTTTTCTGGCTTTAACAATCCCAGGTTTGTGATACAAGTGCTCTCTACATCCTTTACAAGGATTCCCCAAGGTTTCCCTGGACTAACAAAGCCCAGGGCTAAACACGTTTTCATCCTGTTGAGCTGGGTGTGATTGTGTCACATAAATTCCCTTTTTTCTCTCCTCCAGCCCTCAGCTGAGGATGTCCTTCATTGTCTTTTCAACCAGAGGGACAATTCTGATGAGGTTAACAGAAGACAGGTAAGGACAGGTGTAAAGTCAACAGCATCTTCTGTGTCCTTGTGGCTCCCCTCATCCTCCTCAGTGATTTCCATCCCACTGGGAACGGGCTGTGGCTCCTCTGTGCTCCCCAATTTCCCTGCTAGAGCCCACCCTGACCTGCTAGAATGCCCTAAAGCCTCTCAGGGCAGAGGTTCCCTGCTAAATTTCAGCTCCCAAATGTCCTTCAGTTCAGGGTTCCAGCTCACACTGGTTTCCCTGAGGGAGCCTGCACAAAATTCAGGATTTTGTCAGAGGAGCACAGGCTGGAACATCCTATGGGGGTTTCTCCTGCAGAGAGGTGAAACTCCCTTCCCATAAAGCAGCTTGGAAGGCAGAGATGCCACCCACACCCCTGGCTGGAGGGGAATGAGATTTCCTCAGGGCCTGAAGGTGGGGCACAGCCAAAGAGAGTTTGGGGTGGATTTTTTGGCAATACCAGATTGCCTGGTTTGTGAAGTGTGTCCCTGCCACCCCCTTACAGAGCCCCAAGTTAATCCCAGGAAAGTCCACAGGAAGGATTATTTTATTTTATTTTATTTTATTATTTATTTTTATTTTATTTTAATTTATTTTAATTTATTTTATATTTATTTTATTTTTATTTATTTTATATTTATATTTATATTTATTTATTTTATATTTATTTTTATTTATTTTATATTTATTTTCTTTTATTTTATTTTAATTATTCTTCCTTGCAAGGAGAGCTGGATGAGGTCCTTAAATCTCTCTCGCTTCCTCTGTTAACTTCATTGCCACGTGGAGCAGAAATATATGTTCCACATGTGTGGAGTGTGTGAGCCAGCATGTGTTTTACATCTTGGATGCCTGGAATCACATTCCAGAGGGGAGGGAGCTGGCTGCCTTCCTCCAGAGCAGTGCACCCTCACTCCAGCCTTGGCAATGTCCCTGAACCCAGCCAGGCTGAGCATCTCCTGCCAGGGACAGGGGTGGAGAGGATGAACCAGCCTGGGGAGGATGAACCAGCCTGGGGAGGCACTGGGTCACTCTTGTGCCCAGTCTCTGTGCCCTGCATGCCAGGACAGCCTGGTGGCTTTCTCCTGCCTCTCACAGTGCTGCCAGGACACCCTGGGTGCATCATCCACCTCTGCTGGGTGCCAGGACACCCTGGTGGCTTTGGTCCCGGGTGTCACAGTGCCAGCCAGGACACCCTGGTGTCTTTGCAGCCAGGACAGCCTGGTGGCTTTCTCTGGCTGTCACAGTGCCACCAGGACAGCCTGGTGCTCTGCTCCTGGCTCTCACAGTGCCACCAGGACAGCCTGGTGGCTTTCTCTGGCTGTCACAGTGCCACCAGGACAGCCTGGTGCTTTGCTCCTGCCTCTCACAGCCCTGCCTTCCTTGCAGGGAGCAGATCCGGCAGGGCCTGGAGGAGCTGCAGAAGGTGCTGCCAGGAGGGGACACGTACATGCACGAAGGATTTGAGAGGGTAACTGGGCCAGGGGCTGTCTCTGCTCCCCAGGGGCTGCACAACCCTTGGGAATTCCCTGCTGGGGGAGAGGGACCCTGTCCCTTGGCAAGGGCTCAGGGCTGGGGCTGCAAACTCCGCTCATTCTCTTCATTTCTGCTTGGGGCAAGGCAGTGGCATTGAGTCTGTGTGTCCAGGAGGGGTGGGCAGGTGTCAGCCCCACCTGGGCTGGGTGGGGTGAGGCCACAGCTCACACCTGGGGTGGCCAGATAACTGCAGACTTTATTGCCTTCTCCTCCTGGGCATGTTTTTTACATATTTACCTATTTTTACAAGCTCAGGTTTTGACATATTTACCTATTTTTACCAGCTCAGGTTTTGACATATTTACCTATTTTTACAAGCTGAGGGGTTTCTCTAAAGCTGAGCTCCTGCACTGCCTCCCACGTGGGGATTTGGGAGGGGTTTGAACGGTTAAAGTGCTGCCCCATCCCTGAAATGTGAACACACAGACTGAGCTGTTGGTTTATTTGCAGCTGGAATAGCTGATCTGGAGCTGCTCAGGAACATTTAGCACTGATGTTTAGGAATATTTAGGAATAGTTGATCTGGAGCTGCTCAGGAAGATTTAGCACTGATGTTTAGGAATATTTAGGGATATTAGCCTGGGATGTTTCTCAGGGTGAAAGGGGATTGGGTTTTCAGAGAGGAGAGCAGTGGGACACAGCTCTGGGGCTGGTTTGGCTGACGGGACCAAACAAACCAATTGTTGATTTGTTACTGATAATCTTCTGATCTGATTTCAGGCCAGTGAGCAGATTTACCACGAGAATGTCCACGGTGAGAGGCCTTTCTTGATCCACTGAATGGGTTTTTTTCTCTTTCTTTTTGATTGCTAACTTTAACAGATCTAAAAAAAAAAAAATTAAAATAAATGCAGCTTAGCTGTGGGAAGGGTGGGGGTGGCTTCTGTTCTTGCAGGGATTGGTGCTGGTCAGGGAAGGATTCCTGAAAGGGAAAAAGAGCAAATGGAGCTTTGAGGAGCTGGAATTAAAGTGTTTAAGGAATTAAAGTGTTTCAGGCCAAAAGGGAGAAGCCAGGCTGGCTGCAGGTGCCCAGCCTCACCAAAACTGGCACCTTACCTTTCCTGGAGGGCTCAGGCAACCATTTCTTCTCCCTTCTGAAACACAAATACACGGAGAAGCTGTTAGGTAAAAGATTTTTTCAACCAGCAGTGATTAAAACCAGCACTAAGTGCAGACAACTGGAAAAATGTCCTTTCCTTCCCTGTAACTGATGTAAAAACTTTCTGGTTTGGGAGGGAAGGCTGCAAAGGTTTAATGATGTTCCTGACATGTTACTCAGGAATCCTGAAGATTTTTAGGCCCTTTCCCACCATATTTGTTTAAATCCCAACTGAGCTTTTTGTCACCAGCTGGAAAAGCCCCTCTGGATTTCTGGACCTGACAGCAGGAATAAAACCAGGAGCTGACTGGGAGCAAATTGGGATTTTGGGGGCTGCAGCCTCATTCCCTGGCCTGGAATGCCACCAGGATGTTTTCTGGGGTGGTTTAGCAAACCAAAGGATGTTTTCTGAGGTGGTTTAGCAAACCAAAGGATGTTTTCTGAGGTGGTTTAACAAGGCCAGGACTAAGAGGTTTGTGTGTTCAGGTTACAGGACTGCCAGTGTCATCATTGCACTGACAGATGGGGAGCTCCACGAGGATCTGTTTTTCTACTCTGAGAGGGAGGTAAGTGACTCCATAGTCAGGGAGGCAGGGGAATGTCTGGGCTTGCTGCAGAGGATGAGGAAAAGCTTTTTCCCCAGTGAGAAATCTCCCCTTTGGTGCTCTGCAGACTGGAACCCAAAGCACAACCACTGACAGCAGCGGCCTCTGAGTCACCCCAGCTGAGACTGGTCAGGGGCAAGGAGAGGGGTTAAAACCTCCAGTTAAAAATAAACACAGAAGGAGGAATTGTTCACAGCTGAAAAGTTTCAGTGTTTACTGGATTGCTCTGGGAAATGCTGAATATTCTCACTTTCACTTTTTTCCCCCTCCTCACACAAAGTCAGGAGGAGGGTGGTGGCTTCTGCCACATCAGAAAATCCTTCAGATCAGCCAGCCTGGCATTGCCACAAATACCTCTGAGGTTCAAGCACACATTCTCAGCATCCCCATTAAATCAGTGAACTGTGCAAAATGTTAAAGAGCGGGGTGAGCACTGAGGGCTTTGCTGCAGAATGTTCCTTTGGACGCCCTCCCTGCAGAGATGAGCAATTGGCACTTGCCAGTCAAACCAGGGTGATCTAAACTTGGCAGAGGGAATTTCTGCATGGGTTTGCTATGGGCAGAATTTTCCCTCTCAGTCTGTCCAAAGTGCAGCATTAAATCCAATAACAACAAGAAGAATTGGGTTTGTAGAGTAAACCAACATTTGTCCTTACTTTCTACATCTCACAGAGCTTTTCTGCTGACCAATCTCATGGCTCCTGCTTAGCTCTAACTGCAGTTCTGCTGCCTCTGAGGCCTGGCTTTGCAGCTTTTTTGTGATTTTAAGGATTCCCAGCCCGTGGGTGACCCTGCTGTGCCTCTGTCCCCTGCAGGCCAACCGCTCCAGGGACCTGGGGGCCACCGTGTACTGCGTGGGGGTCAAGGACTTCAACGAGACCCAGGTGAGAAACCCAGGCCCGGGAGCCTGGAAAAGGCTCCTCCTCATCATCACAGAGGGTTCTGCATGCTCCTCTGAGCCCTTTCAGCCTCCACTCAGAAAACATCCCCTGGTGTCTACCTGAGCCCTCTCTGAACACAGCCCCAGTAAAAAAATCCCTGTCCTGACAGGAGAGCTGGATCAGGCCAATTTCAAAGAGTTTTGGAAGAGTTAAGGCTGGAAAATGCCTCCATGATTATGGAGTCCAACCTGTTTTGGGTTCCACCTTTGCCCCAAAGATCATTAACCCCCAGGTGCCAGTGAAAGCCACGCTCTGTCTTGTCTCCAAATCCTTTCTGATCCCTGATCTGAAAAATCCCTGATTTATAAAGCCAATCAGGATAACAGGATGAACATTTTCCTGCTCAACAAACCACAGCACAGGGGCAACCCAGAGAGAGCAGCTGAGTGCTGGAGGGTTTTATTTGCAAACCAGTTAATCTGGAGAAGTCTTAATTATCTGCCTGCTGGCTAATTGATGTCACCCTCTGCATTTCTGTTCCATTTGTCCCCCTGTGGCAGCTGGCCCGGATTGCTGACAGCAGAGATCATGTCTTCCCTGTCAACGATGGCTTTGAGGCCCTGCAGGGCATCATTGACTCCGTGAGTATTGTCACCCACTGTTTGCACTCCTGGGCTCACCCTGAGCTTGGGTTTTCCTGTGTTCACCAGAGCCTGCTGGAAAATAATTCACTGAATCGCCCAGTCCAAGGGAAGCAGCCTTGCTCTGTGCTAAAATGCTGCTTTGGGGTGGAGTTTGTCAATAGGTGCCCAGGTCTCCCCATTCCCTGTGGTGCCTTGGGAAGGCTGAGCTAGAGCAGAGTTACAGAATAAAGCAGGGATTTATTAAAAGGGTCTCCCTCCATGGATCCACCTTGGGCAGCACAAGAGCCCAGCCAGAGCTGCACCCAGGATGAACCAAAATGGGCACAAAATGAACCCAAGATGAACCAAAATGGGCACAAAATGAACCCAGGATGAACCAAAATGGGCAACAGGTCACAAGGTCTGTCGCTTTTACAAGTTCTGCTCCATTTGCATGTTGGAGTTAATTTCTTAATTACAGATTTAGCTTATGAAGTCCCATCCTTGTTTTCCCCTCTTCATTCCACGTTGTTTCTGCTCTTGGGCCTGAGATTTGGGTGGCTGTCCTTGGTCCCCAGCTGGAGAAGGAATTGTTTTTTCTCCCCACCCTGTGAATAGAGTTCCCCCCAGTGTTTTCCCCAGTGCTCTCACATGCCCATGGACCCCAACCCTGCTTTGTTGGTTTTCCTGGCGCTGCCTGAGCTCCCTGGGACAATCAGGTGCTGCATTTCATTTATTTCAGAGAGCAGCACAACAGCAAAGCAATGCTCGGCTCCCCAGCCCTGCATTCCCTCTGCAGCTGTTTCTAATGAATCCCAGCTCTGCCTCCCCTTCCAGCTGGGATTTTTCAGCCTCCAGGCCAGCCAGGAGCTGCTCCAACTGAGAGGGGAGAGAAAATTCCCAGTTTGGGAGGGAGGGAAGGGCAGGGATGGATCCCTGCAGCAGCCTGGGAGAAGGGAAGAGGTTTTGTGGGTGAAAGGAACGACAAGGAGGACATTGATCACCCCAGAGAATTACAAACAATCTGTGGATTCCTGTCCTAGCTGGAAAATCAGGTCCCTCTTCCCTGGTTTTGTCCCCCTTGCCAAAAGCACCCCTGGGCTGCAATTGTAATTTTTGTCCTTTTGCACTAATTCTGCCTGATGTGCACTCTGAGTCAGGGTGTGTGCTTGGAAACTCCATCTAAATCAAAATAAATATTGCAGTTGGCACTGTGGAAGTGTTTAGGGGCAGATTTTATGGTCATGTAAAGGGATTAGACTGGGCTGGGAGATGTGCATCATCCACGTGAGACACCTGCAATTCCCCCCTCTGAGCCAGCAGGAATGTTTGTAAATGGCTGAGCAGAAGTCATGAGTCTCAAATTTAATCATGGGGGGCTTCACTTCATTTTAAAAAGTGCTGATTGTATTTTACATTCTCTGTGGTTTTCCTTATTCTGTCTCTTTTAAATTCTTCTATTTTAAATTCTCCTGTTTTAAATTCTCCTATTTTAAATTCTTCTCAGTTCTGTTCTCAGCTGCTGACTTTCTCTTTTTTCCCACTCGACAGTTCCTGTAAAACCTTGTTCCTGCAAATCTCCTCTCTCCTCACCGGTCAGGCTGCACCAGCTCAGAGCATCCTGCCTCCTTCAGCCCCTTGGTACTTTCAGCCCTGATTTCTGAGTAAAACTTCTGTCTCAATGTTTTAAACCTTCAAACTCCTGTCTAAATGTTCCAAAAAGCAAAGCCTGGCTCTAGGAGTAGCTTTTGCAATTAGGTATAAACAAAAACCAAAAATTCTCTTTTCCTTACAGGGTTTATTGCATTGGTTGCTGTTCTTCCCTTACAGATGTTTCAATTTAAAGTTGGGAAAATAGTTTTCGTGCTGGGTTTGAGTCACCCAAGGATGCTTGGCTGACATTTGCTGGCCTCTTGGAGCTGAGCTGAGCTTTGCTGAGCCCCCCAGCTCTGCCCAGGCTCAGCTCAGGCTGGGCAGGAGGAGCTGGGGCTGCTCTGCAGGGCAGGGAACAGCCTGGGGCTGCAGCCCCATGAGGGAATAAATAAAAATAATTAATAATAAATAATAAATAATAAATTTTAAAAAATAAACTTAAAATTAAAAATAAAAACTAATGAATAATAAAAATAAATAACAAATAATAAATAATAAAAACGAATAATTAATAAAATAAATAATGAATAATAAATAATAGAATAAATAATATATAATAAAACTAAAATAATAATTAATAAAATTACTAAATTAAAATAATAAATAATAATTAATAATTAATGAATACATAATAAAAATAAATAGTAAATAATAAAATAAAAATAAGTAATAACATAGATAATAAATAATATATAATAAATAAATAATAAATAAAACTAAATAATAAATTAAAGAATAAATAGTAAATATAAATAAATAATAACTTAGATAATAAATAATAGTTAATAATAATAGATAATAAAATAAATAAATAATAAAAGAAATAATACATACTAAATACTAAATAAAAATAAATAAACAATAAAATTAATAAAATAAATAAATAATAGTAAATAATTAATAATAAAATAAATAAAATTACTAAATAATAAATAATGAATAATAAAGAATAATAAATAATAAATGAATCCTCTGCCCTGAGAGCCAAGCCGGAGCCAAGCAAATCACTGCAAAAAGTGCTTAAAGCCAAGGCCAGCCTCCCAAAGCCTCTCTGCTCCTTAAGCCTGGCTTAAATCTGGCTTAAACGGAGGAGAATTGTCTGAGCTTAGGTCTGAGCAGCCTCGGGAGTGCCCTCGGGTGAGCTGACATAAATCAGGGTAAAAACAGAAATCCCAGCCCCTGGGGTGGCTCTGTGGCAATTTCTGGGGTGATTTGGGGCAAAGCTGGACAGTTCAGCCTAAACTGGAGATGTTTGGATTGAGAGGGAGCTGGGGCTGCCCAGGGAGGGAGGTGGTGCCTCCACAGCCCTGGGGGGCTGCAGACAATCACCAACAATTTCAGAGTTATTGCAGAAAATGGGGCACAAAGGGACAGGGGAGAGCCTGGCACCCTCACCCTGGCACAGCCCAAGGGGGGCACTGGGACCTCTTTGGGTGATTCAGGGTGGGAAGCCCAGAGCTGGAGCTGTGCCCCAATGCCCAGATTGCTCTGCTGGGTTCAAGGGCTGTTTTCACATCTTTATTTCCATCTCTGTCTCCATGGAAACCAGGCTGAGGAATTCACATTTTGTCTCTCTCAGATTTTGAAGAAATCCTGCATAGAGATCCTGGCAGCAGAGCCCTCCAGTATCTGTGCAGGGGGTGAGTATGAACGAGCCCATGTTCTCCTTGTTGCCCAAAATACAATTTTCAGTCCATCTCTAAATGCTGGGGAGTGCCAGATTCACTCATTACCATATTTCACCTTTATTTTGGGGTGAATTTCTTTTTCACCTCACGGCCCCACCTCTGCCAAGTGGTGTCAAATGGGATTTTCTTACAGAAAAGGCCTGAATTCCAAAGTTTTGCATCAATGTTCTTCTGTCACACCAGTCTGGCTGTGGATGCTTGAAGTAGATGCACTTAAAAAGATATTTACACACTCAAGTGATAAACAAGGATGTTTCTAGAACACAGATGGCTTAAAATCATCATTTATAACCATCTTTAACGCTCTCTGAGGGCTTTGATCTCGTCACTGCCATTGTGGGAGGGCAGGGGCAGGAACAGCTGTGCCCAGAGAGGAAATGCACAGGGTTTATAAAAGCTGTTTAAATCTGTAAAAAGCATCAGAATTTGGCCAGGGCTTCACAAGAGCAGCAATCCTTGGAAAATCCAGCAGTTATTTGGATCCTCAGTTCAGGACCCCCAAGTCTGGGCACACAGTCCTTGCCCTTGGCCTGCAGGAGTTAAATAAATCCCTTTGGGACCGATGGATGTGCCACTGGCCACCATAAATTCTCCTTATTAATCAAATTGGCTAATTCATTTATAACACACAGCAGTCATGAACGGTCATTGTGAGGGTTTTCAACCGCCAAAATTGGCTGTTTCACCGTTTAAAACCTGTTGGAAATGTAACTTTGCTCTCTCCCTGCCTGAGAGGAATGAGGGGTTTGTGTTTACAAACAAACTGTGGTAGATAAAACCAGCACTGAGAGATGGAAGGAACAGTGGGAAGGATTCCACTGATTGGTGAATGGAAAAAGATATTTGCTTTTACAAATAAACTTTAGGTTTGCTGGTAAATGAAATTAGACATTGAAAGATGAAAGAAACTAATGGGGAAGAAAACCCCCTAAATTCTGTAAGAATTAAAAATTAAAAGGGAGGGTTATACATTAGAGGGGAATATTCAGTGTCAGGTGTTCTGGGAAGTCTGAACCTCTCAAGTACCTCAGAAATGGGGAAGAAAAACCCCTAAATTCTGTAAGAATTAAAAATTAAAAGGGAGGGTTATACATTAGAGGGGAATCTTTGGGATCAGGTGTTCTGGGAAGTCTGAAC
>JAWMRF010000080.1:479175-501114 GCA_035221435.1 Sphenopsis melanotis | reverse complement strand
TTGTTCCTGTCCCCCCTTTCCTTTTTCCCCTTTCCTCCCCCTTTTCCCCCTTTGTTTGTTTTTGTTGTTGTTTTTTGGGGTTTTGGGGGTTTTTTTTGAGGCTTGCTCTCTTTTTTTTGAGGCTTGCTCTCAAAGCATCCTGCATACATTGAAGCATTTTTTTTTTTCATTATGATGATGGTTAGGAAATATTCCAAGTCCTGCCTTGCCAGAAGGTTCCACCCCTGCTAATGGCATGAGGAATGATTCCCTCTTGCTGGGAATAATGGATTTTCCAGGCTGCCCTGAGCTGCTCAGGTGCAGGAACACTGAGATAGGATTGCAGAGTCTGAGCAGTGTCAGGTACCTGCTTGGAGGGGCACCCACAGAGCCCAGAATTGGTTTTTTGGGAGGTTTGACCCTCCTGCACTCTGCTCAGACCCAGGAGTGGCCAGTTTGGGTCATTTTGGGGAGTTTTACAGCCAACCCCTCTCTGGGATGCAGAAATCTGTCCTGCAGCAGGGCAGGGGATGAGAATTCTGTTTTGTTTGCTTTCCCTGGGTGAGTTTTCAGGGCCAGAGTTATGCAAACCAAATGGATGCTCCTTTGTTTGGAGCACAGCTCATTTTTGTGGTGGAGCACCAAACATTCCCCAAAGAGGCTGATCTGTGCCTGCAGCCAGCCTGGAGCCCAGCCAGGGCTGATAAACCCTCCAGAGAGGCTGGTGGCAGCGGGCAGGGGCAGAAAGAGAAACAAAAACCTGAGGAGAGCTGAGCGAAAGGCCTGGCAGGACGAAGCAGCTTTTGTTTTGTGGGTGCTGGCACGGAGCACGTTTGGCCTCCTCTCCTCAGCAAAGGGAAAACAAGAACACTGATCTTCATTTTCTTGGCGTGTGTGCGCTGAGACAACGTGATAAATTCGTGATATGCTCATAAATCAGGGTGAGGACAGCCCAGTGGGAGCAGATGTGCCAGCACAGCACACCCAGAGGGCTGGGAAATGGCTGGGCAGCTCCTGGGGTCCCCAGGGTCCCCAATGTCCCCAGGGTCCCCGAGCTCTGGCTCCAGGCTGCAGAGCAGGAGCATCACCCAGGGCTCCTCAGGCTCTGGGGAGTTTCTCTCACCACTTTTAAAACAGTGTGATTCAGGCTGGAAGGTTTAGCTGAGGTTCAGATGCTTCTGCCTTAAAATGCAGCATTTTCCATAATGTACAAATATCCTAATGTACAGATATCCTAATGTACAGATATCCTAATGTACAGATATCCTAATTTCTGTAATGTACAGACATCCTAATTTACCTATAGGATATCTGTACATAAATCCTAATTTACCTACATCCTAATTTACCTATATTCTAATTTCTGTAATGTACAGATATCCTAATGTACCTATATCCTGATTTACCTATATCCTAATTTACCCATATCCTAATTTCTGTAATGTACAGATATCCTAATATACAGATATCCTAAGGTACAGATATCCTGATTTCTGTAATGTACAGACATCCTAATTTACCTATAGGATATCTGTACAAAAATCCTAATTTACCTATATCCTAATTTACCTATATCCTAATTTACCTATATTCTAATTCCTGTAATGTACAGATATCCTAATATACAGATATTCTAACTTCTGTAATGTACCTATATCCTAATGTAGAGATATCCTAATGTACCTATATCCTAATTTACCTATATCCTAATTTACCTATATCCTAACTTCTATAATGTACAGATATCCTCATGTCCTCATCCCCCATCTCATTTATGCATCAATGGCAAGGAAAGCCCTCATTTAAGCTCCTCTTTGAGGCCTGTGTGGGTGATTTGGCACTAACCCCCCTCTTTCCCCTGTGCAGATGAGAAGCCTTTCGTGGTGGAGGACACCTACCTGCTGTGCCCAGCACCCGTGCTCAGGGAAGTTGGCATGTAGGTTTTTGCTGCCCCAATATTCACCCTCCTCCCTGAGTTCTGTTTTTCTCTTATTTGGATCCCATTTGGACCCCAAGCTGCCATCCTCTCCTGTTCAGTACCAGCTGAACACTCTGCTCATGGGGAGATGGGGCTGGGTCTCCTCCCTGAGTTCTGTTTTTCTCTTATTTGGATCCCAAGCTGCCATCCTGTCCTATTGTGTACCAGCTGAACACCCTGCCCATGGGGAGATGGGGCTGGGTCTCCTCCTTGTGCTCCGTTTTTCTCTTTGGATCCCATTTGGATCCCAAATTGCCATCCTCTCATGTTCAGTACCAACTAAACACTCTGCCCATGGGGAGATGGGGCTGGGTCTTCTCCCTGAATTCTGTTTTTCTCTTTGGATCCCAAATTGCCATCCTCTCGTGTTCTGTGCCAGCTGAACCCTCTGCCCATGGGGAGATGGGGCTGGGTGTCCTCCCTGAGCTCTGTTTTTCTCTTTGGATCCCATTTGGATCCCAAGCTGCCATCCTCTCGTGTTCTGTACCCTGTCCATGGGGAGATGGGGCTGGGTCTCCTCCCTGAGCTCTGTTTTTCTCTTATTTGGACCCCAAGCTGCCATCCTCCCGTGCTCAGTGCCAGCTGTGCTCTGCAGCACAGGCAGCAGTGGGAATTGTCTGCCCAAGAGGATTTCTGAGCACCCAGGGCATCAGACAGGGCTGGGCAGGAGCTGCCCTGACCTGTTTCTGGTTTTTTCCAGGGAAGCAGCTCTCCAAGTGAGCATGAACGATGGGCTGAGCTTCATCTCCAGCTCTGTCATCATCTCCAGCACGCACTGTGTGAGTTGTGATCCCTGAAATGCTTCTGGGGCTGCTGGGCTTTAACTCAAAGGGGACTTTGAACGTGTGGCAATGTGACATTTTGGGTGTCTTGTGTGCCACAAGGTGGCCAAGCCTTCAGTGAACACCTCAGGCTCCAGGTCTGGGCTGGGACAGGCTTGGGAAGGCTGGGCTAGAGCAGAGTTACAGAATAAAGCAGGGATTTATTAAAATTTATTATCAATTGATCCACCTTGGGCAGCACAAGAGCCCAGCCAGGGCTGCACCCAAGATGAACCGAAATGGTTCCAAAATGAACCCAGGATGAACAAAAATGGTCCCAAAATGAACCCAAGATGAACCAAAATGGTCACAAAACGGACAACAGGTCACAGGGTCTGTCACTTTTATAAGTTCTGCTCCATTTGCATATTGGGTTAATTGTCCAATTCCAGCTTTAGGTTATTATCAAGTCCCATCCTGCTTGTTTTTCCCTCTTCAATTCACATTGTTTGTGTTCTTGGGCAAAGGTCAGGTTGTCTTGGTCCAAGTCCTCCAGAAATTCCTTCTGCACCAGCAGATGTCAGGGGTGTCACAGGTGTCACAGATGTCACAGATGTCACAGATATCAGGGGTGTCACAGATGTCAGGGATGTCACAGGTGTCACAGATACCAGGAGTGTCAGGGATGTCACAAGGTGTCCCAGGTGTCTCACACTGTGCTCTCTGTGTTCTCCCCAGTCTGATGGGACCATCCTGGCCATTGCCTTGCTGATCCTCTTCCTGCTGCTGGCCTTGGCTCTGCTCTGGTGGTTCTGGCCCCTCTGCTGCACCGTGGTAAGTGGCACAAATCCCCAGCGCCGTTTCAGTCAATGAAATGAGGGGGAGGAGGCAGAGCTTTGCACAGGACTGATCCCAGGATTTCTGGCTCTGCTTTGGGCTCCATCTGCCCAGCCATGGGTCAGACCCATGCTGCCAACACCCAAACCGTGTCAGGAGCCTTTTAGCCTCGTGTTTTGGTCACAAAATGGAAATGGTTTGCAGATATGTATTCCAGCCATGCCTGGGGTGGATTTTCTGACCCATGCAGAAGGGCAGGGCTGAGCAGCCCACACTGCAGTCCTGGTTCTGCCTCGGCTGCAAGGAAAACACTTTGCTGGGTGTCCAGATTTTCCAAGATGAGCTGTGTTTCCTGCACCACTGTGTCTGAAAAGCACTTTGAATGTCCCAGTGGCAGTGGAAGCCTGACTGGGCTTCCCTGAGCATTGTCCTTTCACAAAACATCAGCAGCACAATCACAGAGTTAAAGCTTTAAAAGGGCAGAGAGAAATCAGGAGGAAAAACAGGGGGAGAAGGGAGGCAAGAAGGAAATGCCAGGGCTGGGGATGAGCTCTCATGTCCCATGACTGCTGTCTGTCTGTCTGTCCGTCCCACCCTGAGCATCCCTGCTGAGCCTTTCCCTGCAGGGACCAGGGCTCATTTCTCTGCAGCTCCCCATGCTCTTGCTTTGGGTCTCGTTTGTGCTGCACATACAGAACAAGAGTTGGGGCACACGAATGTCAGCAGGGCTGGAGCCTGGCTGTGGGACTGGCTGTGTGTCACCCTTCAGGAGCTGCTTTTGAGGCTGCCCCAGTTTCTGGCTCACCATGGTTATTCCTGGTTTCAAATCCCAGACCCTGTGTTGCAAATCTGCAGCAGGTTGCAGCAAACAGTGCAGGGCAGGGAGCTCTGCAGCCACTCTGTGCTGTGTTACCCAGAACAAGGATGGAAATCTTGCAGGGAAAAGCTCAGTTGTCTATTTCTGTTCCTGGCTGACAATGGGGATAAAACTTCTCTTCACAGTAGTTTGGCACCTCCATCCCAGGGTGAAAACCAGAATGGAAAAAAAATATTTATTTGGATTTTCAGAACAATTAAAAAAAAAACTGGTTCTAAAATTGGCCAGAGGATTAGCAGCGTGGTAGGTTGCTCAGATTTATTTGTCTAAACTAGATGGCACCTTCCCAGGGGAGCTGGGCCAGCTTTTTGTTGGCACATGTGTGTGGAAGTCAGTGGAGATGTGCCCTGTGCAGACTGGGATCTGGAGAACTGAGGGGAGAAAGGGAAAATGCTCTCAGTGGTGCTGCTGGTTTAAGGCTCTGTGAAGCAGAAAGATGAAGCTGGTGAGAAAAGGGCACGAATAAAAGCAGCAGGGCATGGAGGGGATGTGGAGCTGTCATTGGGAGGGCTCTGCTGCAGTGGAATCATGTGAGGACAGTGCTGCTGTCACAGCCCTGAGTGTGAAAACAGCCCAGATAAGCAAGGTGGCTGCAGCAGAGAGTCTCTGCTCCACATGAAACTTTAAAAGCTTAATATTTTCCAGATTTAAATTCTCCACTGGAAGCATTTGCTGTAGATAAAAGCTTTTCCTCACTCTCCTCTTTACCTCCCACATTCCCTCCCAGCAAGGTTTGTTAGTGGGGATTATCTCACTGAGATGTTTCCAGTGCAGCCAAACACTGCCCTGGAGCTGTTGGGGAGATTTTTATTCCAAGAGGCGGCAGGAAATCTCTCCCACCTCTCTGGGAGGGCAGAGGGTCAGCAGCCAGGACGGCTCCCTGTGCTCTGCTCACCCCAAAATGATAAAATCAAAGATAAGCCCTGGTTTAGCAAAGATAAACCCTGCGGGCCCTCAAGCAGCCATCAACATAGAGTGCATTAAAGCTCTACACTACAAAAACATAAGAACTTTATGACTCCCTCCCCATTAACAGGCTAACCTATATTTAAATAGGAGAATTAATGCTAGAATGAGTAACCAGGGTCCTCCCTCTACCACGCAAGCTTACATCCGTACATTATTAACAAATCACCAATATACGACAAATCGAACAAGCAGAGTATTAAATATCTTGTCAGCCCAACAGAGGAGCGTCCATTAAGAAAGATTAAAACCTGTAAAAGGAACTAGGCAACCCTGGAGGGGTGCCCAGCCTGCCAGGGGTGGGCAAAGGGAGCTGTTGGGAAGATTTTTATTCCAAGAGGCTGCAGGAAATCTCTCCCACCTCTCTGGGAGGGCATCCTGTGTGTTTGGCAGAGGGTCAGCAGCCAGGATGCTGCAAAGCTGCTCCTGGCAGAGGGTGGGAATCAGAATCCAGGGATCTCTGTAAGAAATCTCCATCCTGCCAGCAGGGACCCTGCCATTTTATAGCTCTGCAGAGCCTGTGCATTTCCTCCCCTTCTCCTCCACCACTTTAGCTATGTGCTCTGCTCCCTGTGCTCTGCTCACCCCAAAATTCTGTGAAATCAAAGATAAACCCCTGGAGGGGTGCCCAGCCTGGCAGGGATGGGCAAAGGGAGCCCAGCAGAGCTCTGTCTGTGGCACGGGGAGGAATCAGGGCTGTGAGCAGTGAGCTGAGGGCACAGGAGGAATCAGGGCTGCCAGGAGTGAGCTGAGGGCACAGGAGGAATCAGGGCTGTGAGATGAGGGCACAGAAGGAATCAGGGCTGCCAGGAGTGAGCTGAGGGCACAGGAGCTGCCTTGCACAACAGCCCAGAGCTGCAGCCTCGAGTAACCAAACCGCAGAGCCGGAGACATCGCCGTGGATCCCAGCCCGGGGACGTCTCTGGGATAATTGGGGATGTGTCAGGGGAAAAAAGGGAAAAAAAACACAACAGCCTCTTCCCTCGCCGAGTATAAATCTGTTTCTGAGCGACAAGCACATTTCTAAAGCCTGAAATTCCTCTTGGCACGCTCCCTAATTGAAGAGGAGTCATCGCTGTCCAGCAGTTCTCCAGGAAAGAGCCCGAGCCAGCTCCATCCCTGGAGTGAATGGGCTGCAGTCAACAGACTCGCCCTGGAGGTTTATCTGGAGCCCAGCATCCCCCTGGCACTCGGCCATGGAGGAATGCTCTTTCCAAATGCATCCAGCTTCATTGGTCTCAGGAGGGCTCTGGGATGAAGTCTGGAATTCAGCACTCCGCTTTACAGTAGAGGCAATTGTTGCTTAGCAGATCAGAACAACAACAGCTCCTTGCTGTGCCTGGAGCACCAGCACAGGCACAATTCCCCTGGATACCTGTGCAGGATGTTACAGGAGCAGGGGAGGCAGGAGGAACCTCTCCAAAGGCTGTGGGAGGCTCAGTGAAGAGCAGAAAACAAAGGAACAGTTCTGCTGTGCTCAGCTCCCCAGCGCTGATGGCGAGAAGGAAAGGAGTGCACAGGTCCCAGCAGATCCCTTTACTGGGATGGTCTCTCCCTTTACTGGGATGGTCTCTCCCTTTACTGGGATGCTCTCTCCCTTTACTGGGATGCTCTCTCCCTTTACTGGGATGCTCTCTCCCTTTACTGGGATGGTCTCTGCTTTTACTGGGATGATGCTCATCCCTCACACCTCCTCCAGGTTTGAGTTTTTCCCTCCCTCCTGCAGCCATCCAGGGTGGCCTGAGGGGCTGGGCTGGGTTCTTTGCCCGCAGGATCTGCCCCACCTCGCTCATTTTCATACTCCAGTGATTTTAAAGGCAGGGGTGTGGCTGGCAGATAAACGAGGTGTCGGTATCTGAGCATCCAACGGCAGTTTTTAACTTTAAAGCTGTTTTCTGGAAGGAAGCTTGGAAGAACCCAGCAATCTGTTTGGCTGCAGCTGACCAGAAGTTTTGGAAGCAGAAAGCTGGATGGAGAAAATGCAGAAAATATAGATTAAAACCACATGGCTGAAGTGGTGGAGGAGAAGGGGAGGAAATGCACAGAGCTATAAAATGGCAGGGTCCCTGCTGGCTGGATGGATGGAGATTCCTTACAGAGATCCCTGGATTCTGATTCCAACCCTCTGCCAGGAGCAGCTTTGCAGTTGTGCTGCTCTGGGGAGGAGGGAGAACAGCATCACCCAACCAGAAAATTCCCCAGAGATGAGAACAGCATCACCCAACCAGAAAATTCCCCAGAGAATTTAAATCTGGAGTCACTGAGTGAGACCAAGGGCTCCAGGTGGCCACCGTGGTTCTCCATTGCCCAGAAAAGGGATTTCATTTCTATAAAATTTAATTTCTCTGAAATTTCATTTCTATAAAATTTCATTTCTCTGAAATTTCATTTCCCTAAAATTTCATTTCTATCTCTAAGGAGAAAATTTTGTTTTATTGCAGCTGAAGAAATTGGGACAGGCCCCTGCTTGTGTTAGATTTAAATTCCCCAGAGAATTTAAATCTGGAGTCACTGAGTGAGACCAAGGGCTCCAGGTGGCCACTGTGGTTCTCCATTGCCCAGAAAAGGAATTTCATTTCTCTGAAATTTCATTTCTCTGAAATTTCATTTCTCTGAAATTTCATTTCTCTGAAATTTCATTTCCCTAAAATTTCATTTCTCTGAAATTTCATTTCTCTGAAACTTCATTTCCCTAAAATTTCATTTCCATCTCTAAGGAGAAGGTTGTGTTTTTATTGCAGCTGAAGAAATTGGGACAGGCTTGTGTTAGCTTTGAAGTGTGGAGCAGATCTCCAAGGAGAAGACACAGAAGATAGGACAGAAATAAAAAGGAAATGTTCCTTTACCCAGCTCATACCTCAAATATGAAGCAGTCACAGGACTGAGAGGTCAAAACTATAAATATGTAAGGGGGAAAAAAATAAGGAAATTAGTCAGATGGATCATGGTTAATGCTATTAAAAATCCTTGTTTATTAAGACAGCAAGAATACATATTCGGTGTTTTCCAGAGGAGTGAAGGGAATTAAGGACAAAAATAATCTGCCCAGTTAACAGCACGCTTCCAAGCTCCAGTCCTAATTGGAGGCAAAGTCCTTTATTTCTTATTTTGTACTGTTTGCTTGGTTTTAAATGATGATCTGTCCCATCCTAGAGCAGTTATCTCCTCTGACAAGAACCACATTGCCCCAGTTTATCATCTGAAACCCCAGGGACAGGCGCTGTGGGATTGCTGGACACTCAGAGCTGGTGGAGAGCACAGAAAACATCCCGGACACATTCCTGGAATCTGCAGAATCTGGGCCCAGCCTCTGCTTTGCTGTGCCTGAACGGCCACAGAAATCTCAGGGCAGCAGAAAATTCATCGTTTCCAACGTTTTTAACCTCCCTGGAGGTGGCTGGTGGCGTTGCTGTGCTCTGCATCCATCTCAGTGTGAGCCCCAAAATGAGGGTCTGAATGGCCCAGAATGAGGGTCTGAATGGCCCAGAATGAGGGTCTCAAGTGCCCCAAAAAGAGGATTTCTGAGCCCCAAAATGAGGGGCTTAGTGCCCCAAAAATGAGAGTCTCACTGTCCCAAAATTAGGGTGTCAGTGCCCCAAAATGAAGGTTTCAGTGTCCCAAACTGAGGGTCCCAGGTGCCCCAAAAAGAGGGTTTCTGAGCCCCAAAATGAGGATTTCTGAGCTCAAAAATGAGGGTCTCATTGCCCCAAAAATGAGAGTCTCACTGTCCTAAAATTAGGGTGTCAGTGCCCCAAAATGAGGGTCTCTGCCACAAAACGAGGGTTTCAGTGCCCCAAAATGAAGATTTCAGTGTCCCAAACTGAGGGTCTCAAGGGCCCCAAAAAGAGGGTTTCTGAGCCCCAAAATGAGGGTGTCAGTGCCCCAAAATGAGGATTTCTGAGCCCCAAAACGAGTGTCTCGGTGCCCCAGAGTGAGGATTTCATGCCCCCAGAGCTGGAGCTGTCAGAACCCAAAGGGGAGAAGGAAAAGCTTTGTGCTGTTTGAAGGCCCGGGCAGCGAGTCAGAAATGAGAATTTTTATTTTTTTTTGTAAGATTTGAACTTTGAAAGGTCACACAGCTCAAAGGCACAGGAGGCTGAACTCCCCCATCTCCAGCCCTGTCCAAATTCACCAATCCCTGCTGCCAATTCAGCTCTTAGAAGTGCAAAGCACCCAAAAATGGCAGGAATGTCCTTTTTTTCCCCCCCTTTTGGCCCGTGATAGAAAACACTTGATCTGTTTAGAGAAATCAGCCAGTTTGTGTGTACGTGTGTGCCCATGGGGAGGAATGCAAATGTATGGAAATGAGCCATGGCCTCGCTTCCAAGTGTGTAATCTGCACTGGTGCTGGCTCAGAAATTGTGCTTGGATGCTCAGCTGGACCAAAATTGGATGGTTTATTCTCATTTTTAACTCCATATCATTTTGAGTAATTTCACAGTTTTCATTGGTTTTGGTCATTTTCATAGCTTTCATCATTTTTGGTCATTGTCATGGTCTTCATCATTTTTGGTCATTGACACAGTTTTGATCATTTTGGGTCATTTTCACAGTTTTCATTGGTTTTGGTAGTTTTAATAGTTTTCATAATTTTGGTCACAGTTTTTATAATTGTTGGTCATTTTCATAGCTTTCATCATTTTTGGTCATTTTCACAGTTATCATTGGGTTTGGTCATTGTCACAGTTTTCATCGTTTTTGGTCATTGTCATAGTTCTCATAATTTTTGGTCATTTTCAGAGTTTTTATCATTTTTGGTCATTTTCATAGTTTTCACTGGTTTAGGTAATTTTTGCAGTTTTCATTGGTTTAGGTCATTTTCATAGCTTTTATCAGTTTTGGTCATTGTCACAGTTTTCATAATTTTTGGTCACTGTCATTGTTTTTATCAGTTTTGGTCATTGTAACAGTTTTGATAATTTTGGTCATTGTCACTGTTTTCATAGTTTTTGGTCATTGTCACAGTTATCATTGGTTTTGCTCATTGTCCCAGTTTTCATTATTTCATTCTTAATTCATTATTATTTTGCCCCTCCTGCCCTGTCCCCTCCCCAGCAGAGCCTCCTGCTCCTCATTGCTGCAGCCTTGCATGCCTGGGGCTCTGCAGAGCAAAATAAAAACACTGAGCTCATCACGGGAGGAAAACACGAGTGGCAGGAACTGCTGTAAATATTTATATCTTCGGGGCCTTTAATGTGATTGAGATTTTCCCTTTCTGCATTTAAACGGCCAAGCTGTTGCTGGCTGGGACTGCATTTTTATTTTTAATTTTATTTTTAATTTTAATTTTTATTGATTTTTTAATTTTAATTTTTATTGATTTTTTAATTTAATTTTTCTTTTTCTTTTTTCTTTTTCTTTTTTTCTTTATTTAATTTTTCTTTTTCTTCTTTAATTTTTCTTTTTCTTTTTTCTTTTTCTTTTTTTTCTTTATTTTCTTTTTCTTTTTCTTCTTTGTTTAATTTTTCTTTTTCTTTTTTCTTTTTCTTTTTTCTTTTTCTTTTTTTTCTTTATTTTCTTTTTCTTTTTCTTTTTCTTTTTCTTTATTTCTTTTTCTTTTTCTTTTTCTTCTTTGTTTAATTTTTCTCTTTCTTTTTCTTTATTTCTTTTTCTTTTTTCTTTTTCTTTTTTTCTCTTTTTCTTCATTTAGTTTCTTTTTCTTTTTCTTTATTTAATTTCTTTTTCTTTTTCTTTTACTTTTTAGTTTTAGTTTTATTTAATTATTATTTTTATTTGTATTTTATTTTTATTTTAAAATTTTTAATTTTTTTAATTCTAAATTTTATTTAATTTTTCAAAATTATTTTTATTATTATTTTAATTTTTATATTTTATTTTTGGGCGATTTTGAAGCCCACACATGTGTCCCCCGAGCCAGGGCAGCTGTGCCCTGCCAGGAGCTCAGGACACTCAGTGTCACCTCCCGGGGATGGCAGTGCCAGGGCAAGGGGCGCAGGGTGGGACATTCCTGCTGTCCCTGCTGTCCCTGCTGTCCCTGCCCTCCCCTTGGAAAGTCTCTGTTGCTCTTGGAGGCTCTGCTGGCAGCAGCTGCTGCCAAGCCCTGCATGCAAAGTTTCTGCATGAAATAATGGCCTCACACCCACAGCAACTGGGGTGGTTTCTATGGAAATATCCTGGAGCAGGCTGCAGCCTCTCCCTGCTCTATTGGAAACCTCAGTGAGCCATAGATCTCTGTGCTTATATTCATATTTCTATTTCTATATTATAGTTTTATATTGAATATTTATTATTCTATTTATATATTTATGTATATATTTATATTTATAAAATATGTTAATAAATATGTATTTACATATAAATATTTATTTATACGTTTATAAAGATCTATAATTATATATTTGTATCACATCTCTATGTTTATGTTTATTTTACATTTATGTAAATATTTATATATTTAATATTTTCTATTTCTATATTTATATTTATAGTTTTATGTTTATCTTAATTTTATATTTATATAAACAAAGAAAGGATTTTTCAGAAAATATCGTAGCTAGAGGCTGTCACTGGGGACGTCCCTGTGGCTTTGGGGCACCCCTGCTCCCCCTGAGTGACCCAGAGCCACCCCCTGACCCCTCTGTGCTCCAACAGAGGGGTCCCAGCTGCACATCCTGCTGTTTTCTCCTGTGGGTTTGAGGAACAAAACAAGAATTTATGGTTCTCTTTCTCTTTCATCCTTCCAGATCATCAAGGAGCCTCCCCCACCTCCTGCGGAAGACAGCGAGGTGAGTGACCCTGAGCCCTGCTCTGGGCTTGGGACAAGGCTTTGGTCAGTCTCCTCAGAAAAAAGTGATTAAATGACCTCAGAAATGGTGATTAAATGACCTCAGAAATGGTGATTAAAGCACCTCAGAAATGGTGATTAAATGACCTCAGAAAATGTGATTAAACCTGGAAAGGAGAGCTCAGACCATCCCTCCTCACCTGGCCAGAGCACTCAGGTGTGATTCACACAGGGACAGCCCTTGAGCCTGTGTTTAACCCTAATTCAGTTAAAATCTTGACTCAGGATTTTCTATTTTGCTCTAAACAAATAGAAGATGGAGTTGATTTTCCACAATCCATTTTTTGAGGTGTTGCAGACATCCAGCAGGAGGGATTGCTGCTCCCTGCAGCAGCAGGGTTACAGTTGGATTTTTTCCTTCTCACGAAATCCTTGGCCATAAAAGAAAAAAAAATACAAAAGATTAAACAAAAAAAGGAATTCTTGCATCAGCAGGTTTGGGAGCTGAAGGCTGCAGGAGGAAGGAGAATGCATTGCACTCTAACAAGGAGGGGAAGCAGCTCTGCTGTCAGAGGTTTCACTGAACTCTGCTTCAGAGGCCCTGGGAGACACCTCACTGCTGGGGAAGGAAATCAGCACTGGCCAGAAACTCCCAATTCACTTCAGCTTCATGGCCAGATTTCAGTTTCATTGCTAAATTTCAGTTTCATAGCCAGATTTCAGCTTCATTGCTAAATTTCAGTTTCATAGCCAGATTTCAGCTTCATAGCAAATTTCTGTTTCATAGCCAAATTTCAGTTTCACAGCCAAATTTTCAGCTTCATAACCAAATTTCAGCCTCATGGCCAAATTTCTGTTTCACAGCCAAATTTCAGTTTCACAGCCAAATTTCAGCTTCATGGACAAATTTTCAGCTTCATAACCAAATTTCAGTTTCACGGCCAAATTTCAGTTTCACAGCCAAATTTCAGCTTCATGGCCAATTTTCAGTTTCATGTTTGTGTCTCGAGGATGAGCCTGGATGAAGCTGAAGTTGTTCAGGCTGGAGAGGAGAAGATCCTGGGATCCTTTGGAGGCACCAAAACCTTCCCCAGCTCCCTGGGAACAGCAGGGTGTCCCCAGAGTGTCACCACGGGGTTTGGGAATGGCTCCAGGGGTGGGAGAAGGGGCAGAAAGGGGTCCTGAGGACAGCTGGGTTTCCTCTGTGCTCTCTCAGCACTAAAATTCAATGAGAAATCTCTCACACAGAGGAATTATTGTCGTGCCGTGGCTCAGCCCATGGTGCAGGCAGAGCTCTCCATAAATGCTGAATTCTGACAAAATTCAGGCACTGCAGAGACAACTGGGAAAATAATTATAAGGGTGGGGAGAGGGGTAAGTTGTCCAATTTTATTTTTTTTTAATATCTGGCCAAATTTCGTTTGGGTTCTTACCCTGAGTGGTTCTGATGTCCCTCGTGGAGCCTGAATTATCCTTGTGTTACCCACAGATGAGGTTCCCTCAGGTCAGGGTCACAGCATCCAGAGCCCGGCCTGGCCTCTGAGATAAACACACATCTTTGTTTTCTGCAACCCAGCACTTCTGGATCTGGATCCCTGACTGTGAAATGCAGCTCTGTCCTGCTTCTTCTCGCTCGTTAAAAGAAACTCTAGCTCCATCTAAAGCAGATTGTGGGGCTGGGAAGGTGCCAAGCTCTGCACAGCCAATTTCCAGCATCCTCAAATGCTCTTGCATTTTCTGGGGCTGCTTTTGGAGCTGGTACCAACCCCAGGTGGAGGAAAACACAGCTGGGGCAGGCAGGGGGTGAGAATCCATCCCAAACTGGGGTGCTGGATGTGAAATTTGGGTGCTTTTTCCCTCCCATTTCCCTGCCCCTGCCTCTCCCAGCCATTCCCAGTTCTCCCAGTGTGGTGGGTGCAGGACAGGGCCCTGGGGGCTCTTTTGGTGTTGCAGAACCTCCCCTGCCCTGGCAGAGATGTGAACAGCTCCTGCTGCAGCAAACGTGTGACTCCTTTGTCCGTGGGCAGCGCTGCTGCTCCCTGTGCGTGCGCTGCTGCCCTGGGCTCGCGGGGAAAATTTCCTAAACCTTGGTATTTCCTGTTGTGAGGAGTCCAGTCTGTGCTGAGCTGAAGGGAGAGAAAAGAGAATTGCTGAAGGAAAATATTTCCATGGCTTCGCTTCCACTTTTTTATTTTTTTTTCTTTTTTTTTATTTTTTTTTCTTTGTTTTTCTTTGTTTTTCTTTTTTCTCCTTTTTCTTCTTTTTTTTTCTTTTTTCTTTTTCTTTTTTCTTTCTTTTTCTTTTTTCTTTTTTTCTTTGTTTTTTCTTTTTTCTTTTTTCCTTTTTTCCCCCTTTTTTTCTTTTCTTTTTCTTTTTTCCTTTTTTCTTTTCTTTTTTTTTCTTTTTTTCTTTTTTTTCTTTTTTTTTTCCTTTTTTTTTCTTTTTCCTTTCTTTTTTTTTCCTTTTTTTTTCCTTTTTATTTTTTAAACAAGAAAAATCCTCATGGCAAGCTTCATGCAGAGATCTTGAGTTTTGGGTTGCAGCAAAGGGCCTCAGCAGCTCTGAGGAGAAAAGCCTGGTGCTTGTGACCAGTTGTTCACCCTTCCCTTGGCTCAGGCCACGTTTTGCAGCCCAGTTTCTGTGTTTTGATAAACTGAAATGCTTTTGGTTGCCGTGAAAACCGGAGTTTTTCTTGGATTTTTTTCTTCCCCCCCACCCCCTAGTTTTTCAGTTTTCCTGATGGGGAGTTTCAATTTCAAAGTATTTTTGGCTTTTCCAGTTTTGGAAAGCTCCTAAGTTTTGGAGTTTAGCCAAATCCCTGTGAAAAATTAAAGAAAGGAGAAGAAAAAAGGGAGAGGGACCATTTTTCTTTTCTCTCCACGTTTTTCACAGGAAATACTTCACGTTTTTGATGAACTCTGCTTTTCTGCTTTGCCAGTTCACAGCCTGAAGTGTAGAAATTAAAGGGAAAGGCACTGTAAGTGTACACTCTGACCTTGCAGGGAATTTAAAACACCTTGAATTTCACTGGAGCTTTGGCAGGCTCATTTCAAATAATGATAATAATTTCTATCATAATAATGATAATAATTTCTTGATCTGTTAAGTCACCCAAACCTGAGTGTCACCATGAGATGCTGCAGCGAGCAAGGGCAGGACACACAACTGAAATCTCATTTTCACACACACACAAGCCACAGGGCCACGTGGGCTCCCATGGGCAGCTGCCCCAGGTGCATTACGGGAGTTAATTGCATTTTTGTGACTTTTCCATGAGGCTTTTCCATCCTGTTCCTCTCGGCCAGCTCCTCTCAATAACCCTGGGCATTCTCACTGGGGTTGTTCCCAGAGGTACCCAGAGTTTGCTGTGGCTCAGGAGGGAATTTGTTCCTTTTCTTGCTCTTTCCTGCATCCTGGGAGGGCTGAACTCCCTCGTGGGGATTCACCTGGGCCCTGCAGCAGCAGCTGCCTCTGCCCAGCCCCAGGGCAAGGGAGCGGTGAAAAACCCCAAAATCTCATTCCTGCTGGAGCTGGGCTGTCCCTTCCAAGTGCTGGTGTTTGTACCATGAAACATTGTCCTTTCATGAGTGTTCATCCTCTGGAAAGGAACGAGGGACAGACCAGAGCCTGGCCTGCCCTGCAAGGACAAGGCAGCCTGGGACTGCTTGTCCCTTCCCATCCCTGGTCATTCCTTTCTCCCCCTGCTCATCCCTTTCCTTCCCTTCCTATCCCTGTCCATCCTTGCTCATCCCTCCCATCCCTGCTCATTCTTTTCCATCCCAAAATCTCATTCCTTTCAAAGCCTGCTCATTCCTTTCCATCCCTGCTCATTCCTTTCCATCCCTGCTCAACCCTTTCAAACCCTGTTCATTCCCTTCCACCCCTTTCCATCCCTGCTCATCCCTTTCCATCCCTGCTTATTCCTTCCCATCCCAAAATCTCATTCCTTTCAAAGCCTCTTCATTCCCTTCCATCCCTGTCCATCCCTTCCCATCCCTGCTCATTTCTTTCTATCCATTTCCATCCCTGCTCATTCCCTTCCATCCCTGCTCATTCCTTCCCATTCCTTTATATCCCTGCTCATCCATGTCCTTCCCTGCTCGTTCCTTTCAAACCCTGCTCATCCCTTCCCATCCCTGCTCATTCCCTTCCATCCCTGCTTTTTCCTTCCCATCCCTTCCATCCTTCCCATCCTTCCCATCCCTTCCCATCCTGTCCATCCCTCCCATCCCTGTCCATCCGTCCCATCCCTCCCCAGTCCCCTGCCAGCTGCAGCCCTGCTGTGTTTTGCAGGAGGAGGATGATGATGGGCTGCCCAAGAAGAAGTGGCCGACAGTGGATGCCTCTTACTACGGAGGGCGAGGAGTGGGCGGCATCAAACGGATGGAGGTGAGGAGACCCCAGGCAGGGCACCCAGCAGGGCACTCAGGGCCGGGCACAACCTTCCTGGGGTCTTTAGGAGTCCAGATCATTTTTGTGTGGGAATACTGGGGAGGCAAACACAGATTTATGGAGTTTAGCAACATCCTGGTCCGTGCCTGGGGCGCGGGGCAGCTCTGCCACACAGATTACCAGGAGATGGTTTAATTCTCCTGAAAGGCTCCTCCATGGCCACACTTCTCATAAACCACCAAGAAGGACAAGCTGAAACTTTGGGCTGCAGTCTAGAAACAAACCTGCCAGGCTGTGCATTGCTGTTCAGCTGGGGACACCCAGAGGCAGGGCTGTTCCTGCAGCAGGGGTGGCACAGCCTGACCCTGGCCCTGATCCTGATCCTGACCCTGATTCTGACTCTGACCCTGACCCTGATACAGATCCTGACCCTGATACAGATCCTGACCCTGATCTTGATCCTGACCCTAATCCTAATCCTGACCCTGATCCTGGCCCTGATCCTGACCCTAATGGTGACCCTGATCCTGACCCTGATACAGATCCTGACCCTGATCCCATCCCTGATCCTGACCCTGATCCTAATCCTGATCCTAATCCTGACCCTGATCCTGACCCTAATCCTGATCCTGATTCTGACTCTGACCCTGATTCTGCCCCTGACCCTGGCCCTGACCCTGCCCCTAATCCTGATCCTGACCCTGATCCCATCCCTGATCCTGACCCTAATCCTGACCCTGACCCTGATCCCAATCCTGCCCCTGATCCTGCCCCTGCGCTGCTCCCCGGTTCCAGGTGCGCTGGGGTGAGAAGGGCTCCACGGAGGAAGGAGCCAAGCTGGAGAAGGCCAAGAACGCGCGGGTGAAGATGCCCGAGCAGGAGTACGAGTTCCCCGAGCCCCGGAGCCTGGGCAGCAGCGCCCGCCGGGCCTCGGCGCCCCGCAGGTGGTACTCGCCCATCAAGGTGAGCCCGGGGGCACCAGCACCAGAAAATCCTGCTCTTGTGGGGTGTGCTCACTTCCAGGTTTTGTGCTGTGTCCTCACTTCCAGGTGTTGTGCTGTGTGCTCACATCCAGGTGTTGCGGTGTGTGCTCACTTCCAGAGTGGCACCAGCAGATCCTTTTGTTGAAATGACATTTTAAATGTCATTTCCCAGCCCCCCCAGCACTGCCAGGTAAATCCCAGGTGGATCCCAGGTGGATCCCAGCCCCCCCAGCACTGCCAGGTAAATCCCAGGTGGATCCCAGCCCCCCCAGCCCTGCCTGGCCGTGTGTCCCTGGCCCTTCTCCAGCCCCTGTCCCTCCTGTCTCTGCTCCCAAAGCTGCTGTGGCCACCTGGGCTCACAGACAGCTCCAAGGTGCCTGTGCCTGACTCCAGCAGGTCCCAGGAGCACTGAGGTAACTCGGGCTCAGTGCAGGGCTGAGTTCACCGGGAATTCAGAGGAAATTCCAGTGCCGGAGCCATGCACGCCTTCATTTGTCATCTGCCCCGAGGGTTTCTTCTCTCTGGGCTTCAGATCCAGCCGGACTCGAGGCTTTGTTTGCCTTCAGACCTTGCATTTTATTTTATTTTTTTTTTCCCTCCAAGTGACCTCGTGCTGGAGCTGTGGAGGAGCTCCAGACACGGAGCCCCAGCCCATCCACGGAGAGCACTGGAGGCTTTCTGCTTCCAGGAGAAAGCTTTGCCATTCCCTGCCTCCAGCCATCATCCTTTCCATGATGCACACCCAGATGTCTCACAGGCTCCCAGAGATGGAGCTCTTGGCTTTCCCCAGGAAACCATGGCAGGCTCTTGGAAATTGGGACTGCGGAGTAAAAAGGAATTTTTTTTTTTTTAATTTTTAATTTGTTCCATGGAAAGCTGTCGCTTTGCCTCTGGTTTCCTGAAGGAGGAATGGAAGGAAAAGGTGCTCATTTCTAGAGCTGTCAGGGTGGACAGGAGATCAAGGGCTCCCAGCAGCTCTGCTGCAGAGGGAAGATGTGTTGGAGCAGAAGGGGTGGTTTCCCTCAGCTCTGAGCAGCTCTGGGCCCAAATGCAGAAGAATCTGACAGAGAAGTTTCTTGCCTCTCCCTTTGAGAACCCCAGACTTTCCTGGCTCTCACCTTGGGAAGTTTTCCCCCCACATCCTCTGGAAAGGAGTTCCATGCAGTCATTGCTCATGTCTGCCTCCACCCCTGCGGGTCCCAGCTCAACTCTGGGCTGAGCAGCACGATGGAGACCCCAGAGGGGATTTTGGGTCTCTGGAAAGGGATCAGAAGGACTCTGCCCCATTGAAGGGAGCCTTGGTCAGACCCCCGGGACCTGGGGGGTCACACAGGAGCCCCCAAACACCCCAAATGTGAGCTCTGCCCCTCCCAGACCTGGGGGTCCCACCCAGAGCAGGAGAATCAGCCCTGAGTGGGGACCCTCAGCCCTTCCCAGCTCCTCTGACACGCCCAGCTCACATTGGCACCCTCAGCCCTGCCCCAGGACACTCACACAGACATTGCTGCCCTCGCTGGGGTTTTATAATCCTCATTTCCAGGAAGGAGTGCTGGTACCTGTCACACCTGAGTTCTGGTACCTGTCATACCTGAGTGCTGCTGCCTGTCATACCTGAGTGCTGTTATCTCACACCTGAGTGCTGTTGCCTGTCACACACCTGACAGATCTGTCACACACCTCACACCTGATTGCTGTTTTCTCTCACACCTGATTGCTGTTACCTGTCACACCTGATTGCTGTTATCTCACACCTGATTGCTGTTATCTGTCCCACACCTGATTGCCGTTATCTCACACCTGAGTGCTGTTATCTGTCACACACCTGACAGATCTGTCACACACCTGATTGCTGTTATTTGTCACACACCTGATTGCTGTTATCTCTCACACCTGAGTGCTGTTCTTCCTTTGCAGCGAGTGTCCATGAGAGAGACCCTTGTTCTGCAGAGACCCTTCCCCTCCAGCCTCCCCTGCAGGCTCTGGCACCGCCCGGGGCTCTGGGCTCTGCTCCTGGCCCAGGGCAGGGCAAACCCCCCGTCTGTGTCCCTGCAGGGCAGGACAAACCCCCTGTCTGTGTCCCCCCAGGGCCCAGGGCAGGACAAACCCCCTGTTTGTGTCCCTGCAGGGCAAGCTGGACGCGCTCTGGGTGCTGCTGAGGAAGGGCTACGACCGCGTGTCCGTGATGCGCCCGCAGCCCGGAGACAAGGTATGGAACTGCAGAGCCTGACAGCCCTGCCTGCCCTGTCACCCCTGTCACCTCCTCTGCCACCTCTGTCACCTCCTCTGTCACCTCCTCTGCCACCTCTGTCACCTCCTCTGTCACCTCCTTTGTCACCTCTGCCAGCCCTGCCTGCCCTGCTCAGGGGCAAACTCTGTCACCTCTGTCACCTCTGCCATCTCTGCCAGCCCTGTCACCTCTGCCACCTCTGATCTCCTCTGTCACTTTGCTACCTCTGCCACCTCTACCACCTCTGATCACCTCCGACCACCTCTGTCACCTCTGCCAGCCCTGTCACCTCCTCTGTCACCTCCTCTGTCTCCTCTTCCACCTCTGTCTCCTCTGTCAGCTCTGACACCTCCTCTGCCACCTCTGATCGCCCCCGTCCCCCCTGTCACTCTGTCCCCCCCTGTCCCCTCGGGGTTTGGCTGCTGTGCTCTGCAGCCCCTGGCAGAGCCCTGGGGTCACCAGCAGATGGTTCCAGACGGTTCCAGATGGTTCCAATATTCCAGGGCACTGAGGTCACACGGGATTCCTGTGGTCCTCTCGCATTTTCAGCAGACTGGGTTTGCATTCCTGTCAGCATTAATGAGGTTATTTTTATGTCACAAATAGAGAGGTGATGTCATTATGGATGCATTTTTTTAGAGAACTTTATCACTTTTAATGGAACACAGGAACCCTTATTTGTGCAGATTGCCCTCAGGACCCAAACAATTCCTGTTTCTCTGTAGTGCCAGCTGCACTCCCTTGATAAATGTTGCTCTGTCAGGAATTCATGAGGTTGTCAAAATGTGTTTGAAGCTCAGAGCTGGCCAGGAGCTCCTCAATCACGGGGCAAACTGGGTTTTAATTTGTTATTGCATTGCATAAATTGCATTTTCATTTTGGGCTTGAATAGGTGAATGCAGATAGAGAAGGGTGTGTAAAGAGAGGAAAGGTATAAAAATTATGTGTAGAGATGTGTCCTGCCCAAATTAATGAAGATTCAGGGAAAAGAGGGGTTTTTTGGAAGTTTACTGGTGGAATCCCACCACTGTAAAATTTCCTTCTCAGTCCTTTTTTGTTCCTTTGAATAACCTATGTTATATGTTATTGCTCACCAAACTCTGTGGGAATTATTCCTCACCAAACACTGTAGGAATTATTCCTGACCAAAAACTGTGGAATTATTCCTCACCAAACTTTGTGGGAATTATTCCTGACCAAACTTTGTGGGAATTATTCCTCAGCAACAGCTGTGGGAATGATTCCTGACCAAACCTTGTAGGAATTATTCCTGACCAAACACTGTGGGAATTATTCTGATTTTGGGCTGTTCAAGGCCCCGTGAAATCTCTGATTTTGGGCGTTTTGGAGCTTTTTCCCTCCCAGGCAGATGTTTCCCCCCATGCACAGCTGGCAGAGCTGTCTGGGGCTCTCTGTGTCCCCTCCACAGCAGCTCCTCTGAACCCTTCATCCCTCCTCATCCTCGCCAGCCTGGGCACAGCAGGGAGGGCATTCAAAACCTGCAAAAATCCCCCAAAAATCTGCTCCATTTGGCTTTTTTTTTTCTTTTTTTTTTTTTTTTTTTTGGACCATGGAAAAAATTTACTTTGGGAGAGGAAAGAGTAAAACAGAAAATAAGCTCGTGCTCAGCAGGCCAAAAGTAAAGAAAGGCTCCAGAAATCCTCTGGTGCCTTTTGGGATGATTTCATATCCAAAGGAATGAATCCATGATACAGTAATGCTCATTCTGACATCTGAGTATTTACAGTGGGATCTTTTGCAGGTGGAACTTGTGAGGAAAATAAAAAAGAGAAAATAACAGCTCAGAGGGCAAAGGTTCTGTTTAAAACTGTACAACAAACTGTAGCTTAGCACCAACGAGCAAGAAAAGGAATTTGTTGGCTCCTGAGGAGCACTGGGGTATGGAGTCACCCCGACGGGGAGTGGATGCATTTCAGGAACAGTTCTGAGCAGGAAAATGTCCCAGCTGAACCAAAGTTCCCTTTAGCCTGGTAAAGGGGTGGGGTGGGAAGGTCTGAGAGGTCCCAGCTGTGCCATGGGGGTGTTCAAGGGGGGGGTGAGAAGGTCTGTGGGTCCATCCCATGCCATGGGGGTACCAGGGGTGGGACAGGGGGGGTCTGTGAGCTCCAGGGTGGGGGTCAGGGGTGGGATGTGGGGGTCCTGCCATACCCGGGTGGTACCTGGGGTGGGGGGG
>JAWMRF010000080.1:466318-478063 GCA_035221435.1 Sphenopsis melanotis | reverse complement strand
CCCCGCCCTGTTCTGGAACCTTCTCCCCTCTGCACCCCCGCCCCGAGCATCAGCGCCACCAACTCCGGCAGCCGCAGCAGCCACGGAGAGCCCCGAGCAGGGCTGTGCCACCTCTCAGTCCCCTGTGCCACCACGGGACCCTCTGCAGGGCAGAGCCCCAGCCAGGCACCTGCACACCTGGGCACACCTGACAGACCTGGGCATGCCTGGGCACACATGGACACCTGGAATACCCGGGCACACCTGGCCATACCTGCACACCTGGCCACATCTGGGCTCACCTGGGCACCTGGCAGACCTGGACACCTGGCACACCTGGCAGACCTGGCTCACCTGGAGACCTGGGCATGCCTGGGCACACCTGGCAGACCTGTGTGCACCTGGACACCTGCAACACCTGGGCACCTGGGACACCTGCAACACCTGGGCACCTGGGTTTTTTGGGTGTTTTTGTTTTGTTTTCCTTTCCTGAACAAGTAGCAGCTGCCTGCCCCGCTTTGGGTGAAGAGGAGCCATGTGTCCCTCACCACCCTCACTGTGTGCCCAGCTCTGGGTGAGGAGCGAGCAGGAGCTCACCCTGCCCAGCCCAGCAGCCTCCCTCCCTCCTGCGAGCAGCCCTGGCTGAGGCAAACCCCCCTGGCACAGCCCAGAAATGCACTGGCTGCATTTCTGCTGCCCCCTGCTCGCCTTCAGAGCATCCCCTGCATCCCGCAGCCCCCCGAGCCCTGCCTGCAGCCCGGGGCCTCCCCCCGAGCCCCTCCAGTGCTCACAAAGCTCCCCTGGAAACCCCCAGGAGAGAAATCGCCTTTGTAGCTGCAGTTCTGTCAATGGCAAAGGGTTCTCATCTCGTTTTTTACAGACACAGAAATGCTTTTGGAAATACCACTTCTAGCTTTTCTAGCAAAACAAGGGGGGAAAAAAAGAAAAAAAAAACTCTCAAGGAGGAAAGGGAATGGAGGAAAGAGACTCAGTGGAGACCTGCCCTGGCCCCTTTGGGCAAGGAGAGCAGGGAACCCCTGGCAGAGGCTCTGGGTCCCTCTCTCTGCCAGGTGAGGGTGAGACAAACCTGTGAGTCCTGAGGGGCTGGGGCTGCAGCAGCTGGGGCTGGGCTCCCTTTGAGCCCCCTGTCCTGTGTGTGCTCCTTCTGATCCCCCTGTTCTGTCTGTGCCCCCTGATCCCCTGTTCTGTGTGCAGGCAGGAGTGCTCCCGAGGCTGTGCTCCCTTTAATCCCCTGTTCTGTATTCTCTCTGCTCTCCCCCGATCCCTGCTCTGTGTGCAGGCAGCACGGAGCAGCCCCTGAGCCCCCTGTGCTGCTCCCCCACCCCACTGTCCCAGTTCCTGCCCCCCCAGGGCACTGCCAGGGGCAGGGGGAGCTCAGACCCCCAACTCCAGCTGGGGTGGAGTCCCTTGGATGGACGGGATCTGGTCAGGCAAAGAGCTCCTGGCTTTGCCTTGGCTTGGTCTGGTTTGGTTTGGTGAGGTTTGGTCGGTCTGGTCTGGTTTGGTTTGGTTGGTTTGGTTGGTTTGGTTTGGTGAGGTTTGGTTGGGTTTGGTTGGTTGGGTTGGGTTGGTGTGATTTGGTTTGGTTGGTTTGGTGAGGTTTGGTTGGTTGATTTGGTTTGGATTGGATTGGTTTGGTTTGGTATGGTCAGATTTGGTTGGTTTGGTTTGGTTGGGTTTGGTTTAGATTGGATTGGTTTGGTTGCTTTGGTTTGGTGAGGTTTGGTTGATTTGGTTTGGTTGGTTTGGTCTGGGTTGGATTGGTTTGGTTTGGTTGCTTTGGTTAGGTCTGGTTTGGTTGGGTTAGTTTTGGTTTTTTGGTTTGCTTTGGTGTGATTTCGTTTGGTTTGGTTTGGTGTGACTTGGTCTGGTTTGCTTTGGTCTGGTTTGCTTTGCTGTGATTTGGTGTGGTCTGGTTTGTTCTGGTTTGGTCTGGTTTGTTCTGGTTTGGTTGGGTTTGTTCTGGTTTGTTCTGGTTTGTTCTGGTTTGGTCGGGTTTGTTCTGGTTTGGCCTGGTTTGTTCTGGTTTGGTCGGGTTTGTTCTGGTTTGGTCTGGTTTGGTCTGGTTTGGTCTGGTTTGGTCTGGTCTGGTTTGGTCGGGTTTGGTCGGGTTTGTTCTGGTCTGGTTTGTTCTGGTCTGGTTTGTTCTGGTTTGGTCTGGTTTGGTCTGGTTTGGTCTGGTTTGCTGTGATTTGTTCCACCATGGAAGGTGTGAAAACTGGGACAGTGTCACACAGGATCCCTGTCCCCCACAGATCCTCAGCATTTCAAAAATGTTTGGGGAGGAAATTGATTTTCCACAAGACAGCATTGAGAATTTTATTTTTATAGTGTTGGTTAGCCAATAAGGTGGTTAATTAATTGGTTAATTAACCAATAAACCTCCTGCTGGGGGAAAATGTAAAAGCTGTGTATTGTCCATGGCATTTTTGCAGATGTACATAGAAATTCTCATTCTCTCCAAACTAAGGGAAAAACCCCCAACTCTGCAGATTTAAAGAAGCAAAATAAAGCCTAGATCAGGCTAGGAAAAATCAGAATTTTCAAATTCTCCCTTTGTAATCATCCAGTTTAGAATAAAAAACAAGCTCCAAATTTTTTGTTGTACATATTGTTGCTGCATGCTTACCATATGTTAGATGGAAGCATTTCCTATCCCTTGTGGATAAAAGAACATTTTTCAAGTTGTAGTAAATTATTATAAAGCCAATGACATTTCATGGCATGTTATCGTATCAAGCTGTGCTTGTTGTATTTTTTTTTTCTTTATGGTTGTATTGCTTTTTTTTTTTAATATATATATATATAAATGTACAAATATTTCCTGTAGTGACGAGCACCTGTTTTACATGGCATTAACTGGGGCAGCTCCAGGCTGCACAGCCCATTTCTGCACCTGGATCTGGGTGGAAAAAAACCCAAAATTCTGCAGAGGATGGGCTTTGGTGACCCACAAAAATCAGAGCCCATTTCTGCACCTGGATCTGGCTGAAAAAACCCAAAATTCTGCAGAGGATGGGCTTTGGTGATGTTCCCACAAAAATCAGAGCCTGTCTGGGGGTGAATTTTGTACCTGGTTTGAATTTAGGAGGGAATTCTCCCATGTGAGGGTGGGGAGGGAATTCCCAGATGGAATTCCACATCCCTGGCAATGTCCCCAAGGCCAGGCTGGAGCCACCTGGGACAGTGAAAGTGTCCCTGGCACGGCAGGGGTGGCACTGGGTGGGATTTAAGGTCCCTCCCAACCCATCCTGGGGCTCTGATTTAGGACCAGCCCAAACCTGGCTGCAGGAACGGCTCCCAAAAATCCCTCAGGTGCCTTTGAAAGCCCCACTCCCCTTTTTGCTGGACCCCAAAGATGAATTTAGGGACCCCACAGAAGGCTGGGAGTGAAACCTTGCTGCAGGATCCCAGCCAGCTGCCAATTAACGCCAATTAATGCCAATTAACGTCAATTAATGCCATGTAAATGAGGTCGAGCAGCTGGAGCACCCCCGTGGTGCCCTTTGTACCCCGGGTGACCTTTCCCTGCCCAGCCCTGGCTGAAATGTGCCCCAAAAGAAGCTGGGAAATGCCTTTGCCACCCTTCCTCCACAGCCCTGCCAGGGCCTGGCAGCCTCCAAGGGCTGAGCCTCTGACTAAGGCTCAGCTTCTGGTTTATTTTGGTTTATTTTGGTTTATTTTGGTTAATTTTATTTCATTTTCCTTGCCCACATGAGCTCTGTGGATGCTCTCTCTGCTCCCCTGGTTTTGGGGAGGGGCTCTGGGGGCTCTGGCAGGTTTGGGGTGATTTTTGGGAAGGTTTGGGGTGATTTTTGGGGAGGTTTGGGGTGATTTTTGGGGCGGTTTGGGGTGCAGGGGAGCAGAGAGGGGCTGGTTTGGTGGCTCCATTTCTGGTTTGGTGTTGGCTGGTGTCAGCTCAGGGCTGTGCAGGGATGTTTCACCCCTCTGTGTGTTGCATGTTCAATGTGTCCTTTGTTAAATCCAGTCATTACTCTTGATTGCTGGCCTTGATGTTATTATTATTAAAGAATACACAAACCTCCCATGGGCTCTGAGCCGTTCCTTGTGATTTTCTGAAAATCTTCAGGAAAAAAAAGAAAATTTTCACTGATTTTCACAGACTGGTTTTTCATTGTGCTGGGAACCCACACTTGGAGGTTTTCCTCCCAAAATCCAGAGCACTCCTGACACAAAACCTGATTTTTTTGGATGGGACAGAGCCTGAAGTGTCCATTCCTCCCGGAATGGATTTCACACAAATTGGTTCATGAACCTTTAACAGGGCACAGCCACCACAGGAATAACCAAGCTTCCACTGGCAGGGAAAGAAATTGCTTTTTTCTCCCCAAATTTGGCAGAGAAAGCCCCAAATCTGAGTCAGAGATAAGGGTTTGTGTGGGGCTGATGGAAATGCCAGACAGAGCATCCTCTCTCTGGGTAATTCATCTTTTCCTTTCAGAAACAGCTATAAAATAACTTGTTAAAAAAAAATACAATGAGCTGTAAAATAAATCACCCTGGATGCAGCCAGTGGCTGAAAGTCTGCAGCACACTGCCAGAACTTTTTAGATTATTTAAGTGTTTTTTAATAGTTAAATGTTTTGGGGGGTCCTTCCTGGTAATGTGGGAAGGAAAAATGTCTTGGAGAGGTGCAGGGCAGGAGGGAAATGATTTCTCATGGCACAGGATCAGTGTCCCCTCCAGCCAGGGACATCCTGGATGTGCCCAGAGCTGCAGCCTGAGCAGGAATTCTGCATTTCTGCACAGAAATTAAATCCTGGAGCCTTTTCCAGAGCTGGAGGCATTAACAGGGATGGAGAAACCAAAAATCCCACAGGACTGGAGTGGAAACCTGAGCTGGGCCACGAGGGAAGTGCTGCTCCCAAGGAAAGTGGGGATTGCAGAATTCCACCCCCAAACCCTCCCTGGCAGCCCCAGGGGCTGAGGAGCCTCCAGAAGATTCTTTGTGCTCGGGGGGGCTCTCCAGGGCTGCTGGGGGATTTCTCCAGGTTTTTGTGACTCAGTGGAAAGTCTGTGGGAAAGGAAAAGCCCTGGGAATGTCTGGGAAAGGAAAAGCCCTGGGAATGTCTGCATTCCTTCAGCCTGTGAAATGTGAGATGGATGTGAAATAATGCGAGCAGCAGCATTCCCATGGAATATCCCAGTTTGGAATGCAATATTTCCATGGGAATATCCCAGTTTGGAATTGAATATTCCCATGGGAATATTTCCATGGAATATCCCATTTTGGAATGCAATATTCTCATGGAATATCCCAGTTTGGAATGCAATATTCCCATGGAATATCCCAGTTTGGAATTGAATATTCCCTTGGGGGTATCCCAGTATGGAACTGAATATTCCCATGGAGATATTTCCATGGAATATCCCAGCTTGGAATGCAATATTCCAAAGGGAATATCCCAGTTTAGAATGCAACATTCCAGACTCTGCCTGGAGGGGACACAGGGGGGGAACTGTGAGCCCAAACCCCAAAAACTGAGCAAGAAAAAGGGGGAGCTCAGGTGGGGAATTCTGAGCCCAAACCCCAAAAACTGAGCAGGGAAAAGGGGGAGCAGGGAGGGGAGCTCGGCTCTGTCTCCTGGCAGGGAAGGAACCACCCAAGCATAGACAAACTGGAATTTCTGGAGCAAAACACCCCCCTTTGGGCAAAACACTCCCCTTTTTGGGCAAAACACTCCCCTCTGGGCTCTGCAAACCAAGGGAATCCCTGCAGACTTTTATTGCTTAGAACTACAGCCAGGAGAACTCCAGTGCAAACACAAGCAGCAAGCAGTGACCTCTGGGGGTGTCACCTCCCCATTGGTGTCACCTCCCCATTGGTGTCACCTCCCCGGGGTGGCTCTGGGCTTTGTTCAGTGCTCAGCACTCACATTTACGGGGCTGGGGAGCAGAGTGGGGGCTTGGGGGGGCCTGGGCTGGTGTCACCCTTGGGACAGTGCCACCTTTGGGGTGGCATCACCTCAGTGCCAATGTCACCATTGGGATGGTGTCACTCTGGGGATGGTGTCACTCTTGGGATGGCATCACCTCAGTGCCAATGTCACCGTTGGGATGGCATCACCACAGGGCCGGTGTCAGCCCCAGGTAGGTGTCACATCAGGGCAGGTGTCAGCCGGGGCAGGTGTCACCTCAGGGCTGCCCCGCTCAGCCCTGGCTCTGCTCTCTCTCCTCAGCGGCTCCAGGGCAGGGCCGGGCTCAGTCTCGGGAGGCAGCGATGCGATCCACCTGCAAGAGGGACCATGAAACACCAACTGCGCCTGCAAGAGGGACCATGAAACACCAACTGCGCCTGCAAGAGGGACAGGCAGCCCTAAAAACACCAGCTCCACCCTCCAGGGCTGGAATTCCAGCGTTCTGTCCCCCTGAGGAAATGAACCCATGAGACGAGGGGTGGAATTCCAGAGGTGGAAATCCAGAGGTGGAAATCCAGGGCTGGAATTCCAGGGATGGAAATCCAGGGGTGCAATGCCAGGGGTGCAGTTCCAGAGGTGGAATTCCAGGGGTGCAATGCCAGGGTTCTGTCACCCCGGCGTTCCCTGACAAAGGCACCCAGGTGTGTTTTAGCCCTGTGAGCCCCCTGCTCTGACCTGGCCCTCGGGGCCCAGCCCAGCCTCACCCACCCAGGGCCCCTCCAGGAGCTGTGGGATGTGGGTGACACTCACTGAGCATGGCCAGGGATAGGCTGTGCTGTCTCGGTGATAATTAAATAATAATTCAGTAAGAATTAAGGTACAGGATCTGCCTTGGGGAGATCTCACAGGCTTTCTTGTAGAGTTAGGCCAGGGCAGGTGAAATGTGAGAAATGAAATGCTGAATCTGACCCAGAACAGCCCCACGGGGCAGGAGAGGGGTGAGTTAAGCCCTGAGCTTTTCTGCTTTGTCCCCCCAGCCCGAAACCTCCCCAGGGGTCACCTCTGTCCTCAGTGGATTTAACTAAAGACCAGAAATTCCATTTGGTTAATGTAGGGCACTTGATTTTATTCAAAGGGTGAGATACAAAAAAAAGTAAGCAAAGAGACAAAACCCAAATGATAATAAACACTACAGACAGAATAAGACATCTCCTACAGCACACGACAAACACGGTCTGGTCCCACAGCCCCAGCCAGCTGGATATGTACAGCACAGAATCTACACGGGAGAAATGTGGGTTTGCCACTCAAATCTCTATTTACAGAAACTGAATTGAAGGCAAATAAAGTTTTCTTTCCTTTTTTTTTTCTTTTTTTTCTTTTTTTTTTTTTTGCCAACCCAAATACTTCTGTTTCTTCTTCTTCCTGTCCTGGTGAAGAGGAGGGACTCCATGCTTTGAGGCAAGTTTGGTACATTCAGGTAGGGTCTAAAATCAGCCACAGCTAAACACTGACCTGCTACTTGAGCTAATTAATTTCATCCCCTCCTTCCATCCATCCAACTGTGGATCCCTGGCAGTGACTGCAGTGCAATGAGCAGAGCAGAGTTCCCAAATCAGCCCAGCTGCTGTCAAAATTATTTCCTCATTAATGATTTTACTGCACTGAAACTCGCTGCCCTTTGTCTTGTTGCTTAAATAAAATTATAATCTTCACTTGCATAAGACCTCGGTGGCTTGGAAACTGAAGTTGTTTGGAATTCAAAAGCAGGATCAAACTGGCTGTTCAAGTGCAGAAAAACTGGATTTTTTTTTTTTTTCCTTCCTAGAGAGGCAGGAATGACTGCAGAGGGTAGATTCCATTTAAAATGGAGGCTGGGGAGAAGCCTTCCTCACCAGAGTCTGCATTTCTGGCAATGTCATTCCTCTGCTGTTGTGGCTCTCTCAGCACGGGGTGTCCAGGCAGCTCTTGGGGCAGCAGGAGCTGCCCTGCCCAGCCCCAGGCACTGATGGGCTCTGCACAGAAAATCCGGGGAGAAAAAACTGCCCACAGCCCTTCTGCAGCAGAGCCGGGGGGGAGAAAACAAAAAAACCAAAAAAACCTTTCTGGCTGCAGCAAATTCCATGTGCAGCTTAATTGGAGTGTGGAATCGGTGTGAGAACTGCTGGGCAGAAAGGTGTGCTGAGCTTTGGGGAATTTGCTGAGCTTTGGGGAACTTGCTGAGTTTTTTGGGAATTTGCTGAGTTTTTGGGCATTAAAACCCCCCCAGGAGCTCAGGGCTTCCCTCCGAGCCCGTGCAGAGCTGCTCACACCAGAACAATCCGTGAGCACGGTGGGCAGGAGCTCCAGGTGGCAAAGCAAAGGTTTGTGTTTACCTGTGGCTCAATTTTAGAGACAGGGCTACTGAATTTTTCGACACCTCAGTGAGGAAGGAGAGAATTTCACTGGCTCAGTAAGCAAAACATTCATTTGGGAGAGCAGAAGACTGACTGGCTGTTAATAAATACCACGAGACATCCTAAAAGTTTTTCTAAGGGGAAGAGGAACATCATCTGTTCAGAAATGCAACACGGGGACAGAATGAGGTAAGGAAAGGCAGAAAGAGTCCTTTGTACATTCCCACTTCACCAACAACAACAGCGAGGTGCTGACAGCTCCCAGCAGGGCAATTCCTCACTCAGTGGAGCTGCAGAGCATCCCTGGGGCTGAGCCTGCAGCACCCCTGCTTTGGCAGATCCCGGGCAGCAGGAGGGGGCCCTGCCTGTCCCTGAGCCACCAGGGCAGGGAGCTGGGGCTGCTGTGGCTCAGCACACACCCAGAGAGCTCAGCACACACCCACAGCCACGCTGCACACTCCCAACTCGGCTCTTTGGTCCTCTCTGGCTCTCCCCGAGGTGCCACAGCCTGCACTGAAACTGCTGCACTAAAACTCCCAGGGCTGGCTGCCCCCTGCTCCGTGCCAGGGGGACAGAAAAGGGCCTTACACCATCCCCTCGTGGGGGTTTTAACGAATATTTATTAATTAATATTAATATTTAATTAATATTAATTAACAGATGCTGTTCTGAGAGCAAAGGATGGGGCACTGCACATCCCTGGGCCAGGGGGAACAGGGGCAGCCCCGCCTGGACCCGGCCCTGCAGGGCTCTGAAACAGGAGGAGGAGGAGGAGGAAGAGCAGCTCCCTCCCACCTGTGAGCACTGCACAATTTGTTTTTTCCTCCATCTGGGGCAGCCCAGCCTGGACCCGGCCCTGCAGGGCTTTCAAACAAGCTGAGGAGGAGGAGGAGGAGGAAGAGCAGCTCCCTCCCACCCGTGAGCACTGCACAATTTGTTTTCCCCTCCATCCTCCCCCTGCAGGGAGGGGCACAGGTGATGTTCAGGCACAGCTGTGGCAGGGCAGTGCCTCACACAGAGCTTTTGCTGAACCAAAATGCAGCAATTTCCACTTTTTGTTCTCAACCGGACGCTGGCAGCACGATGTGCTCACAAAGCAACAGATGGGACAGGTTAATAAACACAGGCACTGGCTCTGAGGAGCTTTTCCAGGCACTCAGCATTTCATTTCATTAATTTAAATTCATCTGGGCCTTGCGCTGGCACCGAACTGAAGTGAGAGTCCCTGGGGGTTTATAAAACACAGAATTCCACAGAGTCTTTGGGAACACCCCCTGTGCCAGGGGAACTGGGCACTCCCCATTTGCTAAAGGCATTTTTCAGGGCAGTAAATCACCTGGAATATTCCCCAGCACTGTTTTCTACCTTGTGGGATGCTCTGACAGTGCCTGTGGAAAGCCAATTCAAATCCCAGCAAGGTGGGAGGAAATTCACCTTCCCACATGAGGAAACACATAATAACTGCCCTTTGGTGACTCTGAAAAAGTCAGGGTTTCAGTCCTGAAGGTGTATTTTCTTTGTCATTTTGAGTATTATTTTCTGTGTCATTGTGAGTATTTTCTGTGTAATTTTGAGTATTATTTTCTGTGTCATTGTGAGTATTTTCTGTGTCATTTTTGATCCTCTTCAAGCTTGTCACGGAAATATTACCAAGGTAATTAATTAGGTAATTGCTTAATTACCAAGGTAATTTTCAAAGGTTATTTCTGTTGTGTTTATGGAGCCTTTTTATCCCCTTCAGGTGTGCTCACACAGCTGGGTCCCTCGGGTGTGTCACATCCAGGTGTGCCACACTCAGGTGTGTCACATCCAGGTGTGTCACACAGCTGGGTCACTCAGATCTGTCACATCCAGGTGTGTCACACAGCTGGGTCACTCAGATCTGTCACATCCAGGTGTGTCACACCCAGATGTGTTGCACAGAGCTGGGTCACTCAGATCTGTCACACCCAGGTGTGTCACACTCAGATCTGTCACACTCAGGTGTGTCACACCCAGGTGTGCTCTCAGTTCCAGGGGAAATCCTCAGCACAGCAAAAGCTCCCTTGCTCTAACAGCCCCAAGCAGCAGCAGCAGCAGCAGCAGCAGCAGCAGCTCAGAGCCAGCCCTGCCACCCCTGTGCCCTCAGCCTGGCCCTGCTGGGTCCCCCTGGCCCCAGGATTGTCATTTGCCCTGGATCTGGCATGGATAAAACCCCTCTGGAGCAGCAGCACCTCCCTGGCTGTGCCAGCTCAGCTGAATCCCCTCCTGCTCCTGGGGCAGAGCTCACCCCAAAGGTTTGCCTGCAGTTCCTTTCACTGGTGACATTCCTGCCCAGGCTCCTGTTCCAGTTGTGTGTCCTGCTATCCTGAGGGCACTGAGAATTCCTTCAGAGCTCTCCCAGCAGTGACTGGGCTGAGCCACGCTGGGAAGGGACAGTGACAGCAGCTCAGAGGAACCCCTCACCTCGAGGACTCGGCAATCTTTAAGGGAAACCATTTAACACCTTTCATGGAAGTCTATTGATCAAAAATAAAACCCAGAGCTATTGATGTAGCACGTGGAATCAACTGGACAATCACTAACGTAATGGAATTGTGGTGATCTTGTACACAAACAGCGATTTACCAAAATAAGATTTACCTAGGGGGCTTTAAAATCAAGTTATTTTGGTACCAAAAAAAGTCTTTCATTTAATTCCCCTTTGCCCCTATGATTCAGATGATCTTTCACTCTACAGTTACGGACTTGGCCAGATTTCTTGGAAAATCAACCTGCAGAGAGGGAGGAGAAAGAACAGGCTGGTGAGTATTTACACACTTTGCTTGTTTGTTTGTTTGTGTAGAACTTTGTAAGCTGTGGAATGCTCTGCCTTCCAACTGAAAACAATCCAACACATCCTCACGTCTATTTAAGCCAATCAGTGCAGGAAATAAAACTCCACAGCCCTGATTGTTGCAGCTCCTGGGCCAGAGCTGAGCAGAGCTTCAGTCCAGGCTGCTCCAGTGCTCAGAGGTCACTGGCAACAGGCAGGGGCCAGGGTTTGTATCCAGATCAAACAGCAACCCCAAACTGCCAAACACCCTCTGGGGGACACTGAGGGACACTGAGGGACACCTGGGGGACCCTGAAGCTTCAGTTTGGCCTCTGAGCTCCTCCCAGGACAGAAGGGCTTGGCCCTGCAGCCCTGCAGAGGTTGGAGCAGGGTGTGCAGAGCTTCTGTCCCTTCCCTTCCCTGGCAGCCCTGCAGGGCCTGGCAGCTCCCACCACACACCCCAGCCCAGCCTCCTGCAGTCCTGCATGGCCACAGCTGGCAACAGCTGGGCACAGCTGGCCCTGGGCCCTGCAGCAGCTCAAGCAGTGCACAGAGAAGCCCCCAGCCCTGCAGCCCCAGCCCTGCAGCAGCCCCCAGCAGTCACAGACATCTTTTCATGAAAAATCCTTTCCTTAGGATTTTTCCTCCTGAGAAGCTGAGAGGCCTCAGGAACAAA
>JAWMRF010000080.1:446901-466218 GCA_035221435.1 Sphenopsis melanotis | reverse complement strand
CTTTCCTTTCCTTTCCTTTCCTTTCCTTTCCTTTCCTTTCCTTTCCTTTCCTTTCCTTTCCTTTCCTTTCCTCTCCTCGCCTCGCCTCGCCTCGCCTCGCCTCGCCTCGCCTCGCCTCGCCTCCCCTTTTCCCTTTTCTCTTTTCCCTTTTCCCTTTTCCCTTTTCCCTTTTCCCTTTTCCCTTTTCCCTTTTCCCTTTTTTTTCTTTCCCTTTTCCCTTTCCTTTCCCTCTGGAGCTGGGGAGCGGCAGGAAGCAGAGCCAGGAGCGGTGCAGGGATTGAGGACAGGCAGCACAGCCCCACGGGGTTGGGATGGTCTAAATCCAGGGGATTGCCCAGGGAAGGGCCCTGGAATGCTGAGTTTGAGACCCAGAGGCCCCTCGGTGATGGACGCAGGGGTGGCATTGAGTCACACTCTGGGGTGTGGCTCTGCCTCCCGGGCTGTCACTGCCGGCACCCCGTGTCCATCCTCCTGCCACACCTGCCCTGGGCTCTGCGGGAACTCCCACATCCCCATCCTGATCCTCTCCCTGAAACTTCCCCCTCCACCTCCCAGAACGGGCTCTTTTATCCATTCCAGGAAAAAAAGCTGGACTAGGGGGATCTCAGCCTAAATTTATTCCTGAAACAATTTGTGCAGTCAACAGTTTGGCCCTGGAGTCAGGGATTTGCTGACTTCCCTCCCAGAGCGGCCTCTGGAAGCAGCCACACTCTTCCCACTCCAGAAATCCCATGGATGGGTTGGACACCATGGATGGGCCTGGAGGAGCCAGGGCAGAGAAAGGGCAGAGAGCTGGGAAATGAGAACCCCTGGGCTGTCCCAGCACTGCCCTTCCTGCTCCAGAGGGACCTTGGCCACCAGAGCTGGATCCCATCCCTTGGACTGCTCCAGGGAGGGAATTGCGCAGTGACGCAATGGCACTGTGCTGGCTGCCCTGTGGAATTCCTGCTGGGATTGTCCCACCCTGCTCCCATGGAATTCCAGCTGGGATTGTCCCACTCTGCTCCCATGGAATTCCTGCTGGGATCCCCCACTCTCTTCCCATGGAATTCCAGCTGGGATTGTCCCATCCTGCTCCCATGGAATTCCTGCTGGGATTGTCCCACCTTGCTCCCATGGAATTCCTGCTGGGATTCTCCCTCCTGCTCCTCCCATGGAATTTCTGCTGGGATCCCCCCACCCTGCTCCCATGGAATTCCTGCTGCGATTGTCCCACTCTGCTCCCATGGAATTCCAGCTGGGATCCCCACCCCAGGGACTCTGCCCAGCCCAGGGATGTGGTCTCTGCAGTGGGACTGGAGCTGCTCCAGCCTCCCCCATTCCCAAACCCCTGGAAGAGCGAGCTCAGCCCCATCCCTTGGGAACAAAACCCTGGCACAGCCCCAGCCCTGGCATTGCTTAGTTCAGAGAGCGAGGAAAACCAAATATTTTCCCTCTTAATTACCATCCTTGAGGCCAGCAATTATTCCTCCCGTGTGTCACTCAGCCTCACGATGAATTCCCAGTGAAAGCCACGCTGGGCTGCAGCCTTCAAAGGCAGGAAGCAGATTTTGAAGCAGATTTTGGAGTTAATCTCCTTTCACAACAAGCCCCAAACCATGGCTGTGTTTATCCTGGGACAAAACCCTTGGGAATGAATAAGTCTGAAAATGGCAAGGAATTTTTTTTTTTCCTTGATGGGATATTTTTGCTGTATTGTTATTAAGGAAAGGGAATAATAGAGGGAAGGGTATCACAGACATATTTTATGAAAAATTCTTTCCTTAGGATTTTTTCTCCTGAGAAGCTGAGAGGCCTCAGGAACAAAATGTAAACATTGATTATCTGCTGCTGTGGAATGCAACAGGTGCATCTGTGATTGGTCTCATGTGGTTGTTTTAATTAATGGCCAATCACAGTCCAGCTGGCTCAGACTCTCTGAGACACAAACCTTTGTTATCATTCTTTCTTTTCTATTCTTAGCCAGCCTTCTGATGAAATCCTTTCTTCTATTCTTTTAGTATAGTCTTAATACAATATATATAATAAAATATATAATATTTTATGATATATATTATATATTATAATTATTATATATATCATAATTATGCTATATATTATATTATGATATATATTATTTACATTTTAATGATAATATATATCACTTCTGAAACACGGAGTCAACATTCTCATCTCTTCCCTTACCCTCGGACCCCTGTGAACACGGTCACACCCAGCCCTGCAGCAGCCCCCAGCATCCCCCAGCCCTGCAGCAGCCCTGCAGCAGCCTCGCAGCCCCCTGCAGCCCCCAGTGGGTGCAGTACTCACATCGTAGCCCCGGAGCACGGCCAGGTGGAAGGCCAGCAGCTGCAGGGGGATGACGCTCAGGATGCCCTGCAGGCAATCCACCGAGTGGGGCACTTTGATTGTCCTCTTGTTGTTCTTGATGGTCTCGATGTCCTCCTTGTCACAGATCACCACGGGCCGGCCCTGCAACACAGGGCAGGGGCTGAAGGGAAGCACATCTGGAGGGCTCTTCCCTGAAGGGAAGCACATCTGGACAGTTCTTCCCTGCCAGTGGCAAAATCTACTGCTTAATTGAGAACCAAACAGCTTCACATTGAACCAAATTTAGAACCAAATTTAGAACCAGTTGGACTAAATTTAGAACCAAACAGCTTCACGTGCCCTGGGGAGTATTTAAGGGTTAAACAGACCATGCCAGGCTTCTGCAATTGCTGCAAGGACTGCTGTGAGATGCCCAGAGTATTCCCTGAGCTCACAGGTGGGCAGGGACACCCAGGTGAGCAGAATGGGTGTCTGTGAGTGACTTTCTGTAAAAAGCAGCACCCCTGGTGCTCTGCAGACACCCAGGTGAGCAGTTTCTGTTAAAAGCAGCTCTGCAGACACCCAGGTGAGCAGTTTCTGTTAAAAGCAGCCCCTCTGGAGCCCTGCAGAGCCCCCAGCCCTCACCTGCCGTGCAATGACCTGCTGCAGGGCGTTCTGGCACTTGGCATAGGTGTGGTCTCTCATGATGATCATGATCACAGGCATCAGCTTGTCCACCAGGGCCAGGGGGCCGTGCTTCAGCTCCCCAGCCAGGATCCCCTCCGAGTGCATGTAGGTGATTTCTTTGATTTTCTGCAGGGGGCAAAAGAATTCATTACACTTTGAGCCCCCTAGTCGTGGTTTTTAACCAGCTCTGTGAATTATTCAATCACAGAACCTTACCAAGGCTCCCTCCAGACACGTGGCATAGTGGTAGCCCCGTCCCATGATGAGCACAGACTTCTGGTGGTACAGCTCCGTGGCCAGCTTCTGGATCTCATCATCCATGCTCAGCACCTCTTTGATCAGGTCTGGAGGGGAGGGAAAGCCCAGCCTGAGTGTGCCCACCTGTGTGCCACAGCCACCCTCTCTGCAGATCCAGCCCTGCTGAGCTCTCTCTCCCCAAATCCAGCCCTGCTGGGCTCTCCCTGCCCAAATCCAGCCCTGCTGAGCTCTCCCTGCCCAAATCCAGCCCAGCTGGGCTCCCCCTGCCCAGGCTCAGCCCAGCTGGGCTCCCCCTGCCCCAGGCCCTACCTGGCAGCCCCTTCAGCCCCCTCATGATCTCCTTGCGCCGCTCCTGCATGGAGATCCTGTCGTCACACATCATCAGGGCAAACATCACCAGGGACACGAACTGGCTGGTGTAGGCCTGCAGGGCACACAGAACATCACTGCTGCACCCAGCAGGTCAAATCTCAGCCCAGCTTTTGCTCTCCAAGTGGCTCTGAAGGAACCCAGAGAAGCTGCATTTGTTCTGCCTGCTGGGGAGTGGGAGCTCGCTGCTGGCACAGCACCCAACATGCCTGGGCTGTTCAGAATATTCTCCAAAGGAAGTTCTGGGCAATCTCAGGGCAGAAACTTCTCAAGTTCTTATCTCCTCTATGCAGAGCTTTGGTGACTCCCCACATGGCCAGAGAAAAAATGAAAAATGCCATTTCTCTCCAAGCTGTAAGTGCTGGCCATGTGAAAACAACAGGACAAACAGCTCCTTCAAGAGTTTCTTGTAAGAGACTCATGAATTTTCCATGATCAAATTCCCCCGTGAACTGTTAAACTCAAATGTGGTTTTTGGCTGAATTTATGTAACAGATTGACATCATCTCGCCTCTAAATTTAACTGAACCAGAGCAGATTTCAGCATGCAGAAGCACTTCACCCAAATGAAAGGCGGCAAAGTAAGTTCTCCTATACTGCATCTCCCCCAGCCAGAACAATCCTGTTATCTGGACACAAACAGTGGGATTCTGTAAAAAACATTTCCCCCATTTGTTAAAGGGATAGTTTTAATATCCCATTTTCTTTGTCTGCATGAGGGAGTTACATGCAGACAAAGTTTCCTTTATCTTATCTACAAAAGTAAATGCAAAAAAATAAAAATAAAATAAAATAAATTAAAATAAAATATAAAATATGAAATATAAATAAAAGAAAAATAAAATTAAAAATAAAATAAAACAATTAAAAATAAAATAAAAAAAAAAATTTAAATAAAAAATAAAATATTAAAAAAATAAAATAAAGCCAAAAAAATAAAATCAAAATCAAGTTTTAAAAATTAAAGAAAATAAAATGAAAAATAAAATAAAATAAAAATACAAAATCAAATATAAAATCAAATAAAAATCAAACAAAAATCAAATAAAAATCAAATCAAATAAAAATTAAAAAATAAAATAAAACAACTATTAAAAGATGAAAAAAAACAAAATAAAAATGAATAAAATAAAAGTTTTTAAAATAAAATCAAAAATAAAATAAAATATTAAAATAAAAATAAAATTAAATTTAAATTAAAATTAAAAATACAATCAAATAAAGATCAAATTTTAAAATTAAAAAATAAAATAAAATAAAATAAAATAAAATAACCCAAATGCAGCCCAGGCCAGGGGGGCTCACTCACCTTGGTGCTGGCCACGCCGATCTCGGGGCCCGCGTTGATGTGCACCCCGCAGTCGGTCTCGCGGGAGATGGAGCTGCCCACGGTGTTGGTGATGCCCACGGTCAGGGCTCCCCTCTCCTTGCAGTACCTCAGGCACATCAGCGTGTCTGCAGTCTCCCCTGGGCCATGGGGACACACAGGGACACAAGGGACACAGGGACGGGTGCTCAGTGCCGCTGCTCCTGGGAAATGCCCAAACTCCCCAAAGGCAGCCCCAGGGGCTGCTGCTCCCTGCACACCCAGTGTGAGCCCTGAGCACAGGGCAGTGCCACCCAGAGAACACAGAACCCATCTGCAGCTGTTGGTTGACAGAAGGCAGCTCTGGGGCTGTCCCCCTTTAACAAAAATCAACTTTATTCGTTTTCCTGGTTAATAAAAACTCATCTGGGCCAGGCTCCTGTAGTGCCCAAGGTGGATCCATGGAGGCCTTTCAATAAATCCCTACTTTATTCTGGAACTCTGCTCTGGGTCAGCCTTGCCTAGGCACCACCACCACCCACCCAGTCCCCCAGAGAGGCACCAAACTGTGCCCTGCAGCCTCCCCCTGAGCTCTGGCAGGGCAGGGAGCCCAGGAGTACCTGACTGGCTGAGGAAGAAGCAGACATCATCCCTGAACACCGGGGTGTTCCTGTCCAGGAAGTCACTGGCCAGCTCCACCATGACAGGTAACTCAGTCAGCTCCTCCAGCACCTGGCGGGTCTGGCACAGGGAGGGGCAGGAAGGCAGGGATTACATTGTGTTTATAAAAGCACAAAAAAAGCTTTCTAGCTGCCACACACGCTGGAAAATATTACTGTTCAACTCCATGTGACAATTAGTGCTGGGTTAGACTTTAATTACTCATATTGCCCACACTCAAATCACCCACCAACCCCTGTGAGAAGCAACCTTGCCTTGGCACCACCACCAACTTTATATTTAATAAAAATTCATCTGGGCAGGGAGGTATGGGGGAAAAACACCTTGGCCTGTGAGGCCAACTCCTCCCTCAAACGGAGATTTCTCTCAGTCTCACTGGTTACATAACCCTCCACACAAATTATGTAATGCTGGGTGTCCTGAGTGTGTCCCAGCCTGAGGAACCCAAACCCCCACCTACATCCAGGCCCTGCTGGACCCCACCTGGCCCCTGGCAGCCCCTGCATTCTGCTCCTGCAGTGTCCCTCCCCTGCCAGCTGCCTTTTTTAACAGAGCAGTTTTGTTTTCCAAAGCCTTCCAGAGCCATGCAAGTCACAGGAACCACTTCCCCAAGTTCAGCTTCATCAGCTTTTATTTCCTCCTGCTGCTGCTGCTGTGAACCGACCTGGTGTTTGCAGCTTTCACAAGGGCCCTCCCTCACTCACCTGTGTGCACTTGCTTACTCCTAACCGGATTAAGAACCAACCCCTACCCTGAAATCAATCCTTAACCTGCTTGGCACACTCCAGGGAGAGCTCAGAGCCTCCTGCAGGGGCTCCAAGAGAGCTGCAGAGGGACTGGGACAAGGGATGGAGTGGCAGGACCAAGGGGAATGGCTTTAAACTGAGAAAGGGCAGATGAGATGAGATTATTAGGGCAAAACTCTTCCCTGGGAGGGTGGGGAGAAGGATGCCCAGAGCAGCTGTGGCTGCCCCTGGATGCCAAGGCCAGGCTGGACATTGGAGCAGCCTGGGACAGTGGGAGGTGTCCCTGGGGTGGCTCTCAGGTCCCTGCAGCCCAGCCCAGCCCCTGGGCCCAGCACTCACTGCCATTCCTGCGTGGTAGCTGGTGCCACAGGCAATGAGGATCAGACGCCGACACCTCTGGATCTCCTTGATGTGATCCTTGAGCCCCCCCAGGTTCACTGTGGGCAAGAGCAGAGAGCCCAGTCAGGGTGAGCAGGGAGGAGAGGCTCCCAAGGTCACTGGTGCTAACAGAGTGTCACCATCTCCACCACCAAATGTGCAAAAACCCATTGCAAGTGGGACCTTGCCAGCCGCACGTGGAATTCTGGAGACACTGGACACAGATTTCATTTCACATGGAATTCTGGAGGCACTGGACACAGATTTCATTTCACATGGAATTCTGGAGACACTGGACACAGATTTCATCTCAGCCCAGCAAGGTTTCCACCCCTCCCTTCCCTGCAGCCACCGTGGGCAACTGCCGGACACCAAGTGAGGGAGGCTCCAGCTCAATTACCTGTGTAGTCATCAAAGTTGACCCTTCCTCTCATGGTATTAACAACAGATTCTGGCTGCTCAAATATTTCCTTCTGCATGAACGAGCTGAAGTTACCTACGAAGAAAGACAGAAAACAAATTAGAACACTTTACCTCTTTGGTAACTTAAATTTTAAATTACTTCCTGCTAATTGCCATTTTTCCTGTGTATGTAGAGAAAAGCTTGGACCAGCCAAGGATTATTAAACTGATTTTCTGCCAAAACACCAGCTCATGGTGAGAGCTTGATTCAAGCTTCTGGAAGGTGTCAGTGAAGGGCAGATCCAGACTGGCAACTTTGTGAGGGATCAGTCTGGGTTAAAAACCAGATGGCTCCAAGCAGGAGGCAAAATCCTCAGCCCCACAACTGTCCTAATAAGATGTCAACAAGAAGAGGGGAAGTCCCATGACATGTGAGGACTTTTTTCCCCATTAGGATGCTCCAGCACCAGATCAGGCTGTGGCACCTCTGGAGATGCTCCAGGCTCCTGTCCCCAGTCAGGGCAGGGATGGCAGCAGGTAACTGCAGCCCCAACCTGAGAATTTTGCCTTCAAGCAGGAGGCCAAATCCTCAGCCCCACAACTCTAGACTAGAGGGGAAGTCCCATGACATGTGAGGACTTTTTCCCCCAGCACCAGACCAGGCTGTGGCATCTCTGGAGACACTCCGGGCTCCTGTCCCCACTCGGGGCAGGGGTGGCCCAAGGTGACTGCAGCCCCAGCAGGCAGGCAGGAGCTCTCACCCTTCATGATCTGCTGCAGCTCCATCTGCAGGGTCTGCACGGCCCGGCCCGGGTGGTCGCCGGCCGTGCGCTTGACGCGGTGGATGGACAGACGGCCGTCGACCACGGCCGCCACGTCGTCGTCCTCCAGGAAGATCACGCGGTTGGTGTGCTCGATGACAGCGCTGTGGGGACACGGGGACATCACAGCTGAGCTCAGGACATCCCTCTGGCTGTCCTGGACTGCCCAAACCCCTGCCAGGGGCTCAGAGACCCTGGCACAGAGCCCAAGACAAAGCCTGTGACTTTGATTTTGACCCATGGAAAAAATTACCAACCTTATATGAGGATCTGCAAGCCACAAAAGTCTAAGTAGAATAATAATTAGTTTTTCATGGGGTGAAAAATAGATTTTTGGGGTTTTTAGAATGGGGGTTCAGGGGACAAGATGGAGGAATCTGGGCATTTCTCCTTTCTCCAGCCTTTCTCCTTCTTGTTCTTGGCCTCCATCTCCTGCTGTGATGTTGGCACTTTTAGGTTGGTTTAGAGTAGAAGCTCACTGTCTAACATGACAGGTGACAGGTAATGGGAAGTAATTGTAAATATTGTACACGTAGTTTTTAGTATAAAAACATAACACTGCCCCAAGGGTGGTCAGAGTGCCTCTGTTTGTCCTGCTGAACAGACCTCAGCTGGACAGGAGAAAGAATTTTATAGATAATTATACTACACTATTCAGATATATAATATATTCTACTATGTTATATAGTATATAATATATACTCTATTATATTATATTATTAAGATATATATTATACTATATTACATAGTATATATAATATGCTATATTATACTATACTATTCAGATATCTATTATACTATATTACATAGTATATAATATATACTATATTATACTATACTATTAAGATATATATTATACTATATTATAATAGTATATTGACGGTGGTGCAGAGATCCCTGGAGAATCAACACAATTCTCCTCCTGATTAGTACCTGGCCTGCTAATTTAGGTCAGGACTCCCCCAGGTTTCCTATCCCTGGGAAATCTTAATCACAAATGAGCCTGAAGAATGGTAACACTGTATTCCAAGGCCAGTGCTCATTATTTTAACAGCAACTCTGTTTTGATTAGCATTTGTAAAGTAACTCACAAAGAAAACCCCAGCCTCCCCATCCCTTGTTCCTTTAAACAGGACATTCCTACCCACACCAGAGGTGCTGGGAAACCCTACCTGGCGTCAGAAGCAAAGTAATATTCCACAGCTTTCTCCTCCACGGGGAAGAGGCAGGTGGTGCTGTCCACTCGGGACAGGTTGCAGCTCCCCTTCTTGTCCTTCCCTAGGAGACAGGAGGCTCAGGGGCTGCCCAGGTGACAGCCCTGGGCACAGGTGACACCCAGCAGAGCCCCCAAAGCACGGTACCAACATGAAGCACTATTTTCATGCCTGCAGGTGGGCACAGCAAAAGGAGCAGCAGCACTCGTGCCCATCCTCAGCTGGCTTGCAAGAGTTTGATTGCTTTTTAATAAGTCTGCAAGTGTGTTACTAGTGTGTCTGAAATTTAGAGGAAAGTATCAGGAGAAAATCCAAATTAATGTTTTGTGTGGCTCCACTGGCAGAGAATTCAAGGTGCTTTATGAGCAGCCACATTTCCCCATTAAACCTGCCCTGTTATCATTTTAAGTTTCCTCTCTGGAACGGAGCAGCACTGCTCTTTCTCTGTGTGTTACCCTCAGCACTGGGGGAATTCTTTGTGTGCCCACCCTGAGCACCACAGGTGGAACCCAAACCTATTTCTGTCTGCCTGAGCTCCCTGTCAGACACAGCCCAGGAAATCCAGGATCAAGGGCTCGGCCTTGCTCCTGCACCAGCAAACAAAACCACCTCACCCTGCTCAGGAAATCACACCTGGGCTCATCAGGGGTGCACAGCACTGAGAGCCAGCTTGGGGAAAGTCTGTCCTCAAAGTTCAGCCTTTCACCAGGGATCCTTTCTGGAGTATCTGGAAATTCCCAACACTGTCTCCTCCTCCTCCTCCTTCTCCAAATGCTGCTCAGGGGTGAAGCTCATCAGGGATGCAGATGAGGCACCCCACACCTACTGCTCAGCACCAGCCTCCAGCAGAATTATTTGCCAGTCATTGTGCAGGGTATGGGGAGGGAGGGGGTGGATTAATCAGCTTATCTCCCAAAATGGGACTATTGCTGAAGAACAGCAGCACTGGAGTTACTCCATTCTGTATTTATTGCACAATCCTGGTGGTGTTTCACCTGCTAGACACTGATCTGATTCAGTGATGCAAGCAGAGCTCGTGGTGCTCTGGCCTCCACTTCTGCAGGCGAAAATGTGAAGGAAAAATACTGCTTTCATGTTGCTACTCAGTGAGGAAGAACCACTCAGGCAGTGATTCAGAGCCTTCCAGTTCAGTTATCAAGTCAGTAAATGAGGAGAACAATGCCTTTGCTGTGGAGCTGAGGCAGGACAGGCTGATTTGGTGCTGAGAAGGGACAGAGCAGAGCTGCCAGTGGCCACTCCCCACCAGAAACACCCAGACCTGATCAGAACATGCAAATTTGGGTTCTCAAAATAGAGCTTTTCCCTGCATTGCCTTCATTATGTGGCATTGCTTTCCTGCATGAGAGGCTCTGCAGGTGCAGGCACATCCTCCCCCTCCCAGAAAAGGGCTCTCCTGCCTCAGATGTGAGCTGGGCTGGCCTTTAAAGCCCTTCAGGACAGTAACAGATGGTTCCCCTGATAAATGCACAGGGGAAGGAAGGCCCAGCTCAGGCCCAGCTCAGTGCAGCCTCCAGAGGCTGCAGCTCAGACTCTCACCATGCTCAGGGGGAGGACAGGGCTCTGACAACCCAAACTCCAGCAGGAATTTCGGGCAGTGCTTGCAGCAGGATTGGCAGCAGCCTCCTGCTTTAGTGGGGTTTATTTTTAAGGTAATTCACTCTTTCCTTCTGCAGCCAGAGCTGCAGGAACACTCCGTACAAGCTGCCCTGTCATCAGTTTTTGCACATATGCTGAGCATTATGTCCCAATATTTGAAGTGGGATGGGTGGATTTTCCTGTGTGCTGCTCGTGGTGTTTCTGATCAAGAAGGAATTTTGATTTTCCCACATGTTTCACTGCACTACACGGAAAGCAACAGCCACATATTAAAAAGACAATGCATATTTATGATTCCTTTCCTAAGGAGCTGGAGGATTTGTCTGAAATTTCAAGTGTTAGCTTTTTTTCTCTGGTGGGCACCTTCCTCCATTTTTATGGATATTCCATCAAAAGAATGATCCATAGATTGTACGGCTGGAAGTGCAATTGGAAAAAAAACAAAACAAAACAAACAAACCAAATTTGAGCTATTCAATAAAAAACCACAGTGTTACACAAATACATGAATGCTACTGCTAATCAGCCAAAAGGCAGAGCTGCTCTTGCAGCAGGGGGTGAGCAGCAGGACAGGAGCAGCTCCTGGGATCCCTGCACTGCTCACAACACAAATCCAGGCACTGAGCAGCCTCAGACCCCTCTGACCACAGGCAAGTACAGAGTCATTCTCAGAAATTTTCAATTTAAGGTCCCCAGGGCTGGGGCTGTCCCCATTCACCTGTCCTGTACAGGATGGGGATGTGGGTTAGGATTGGGGTTTAGGGTTAGGTTTGGGGTTATGGTTAGTTTTGGGGTCAGGTTTGGGGCTGTCCCACTCACCTGTCCTGTACAGGATGGGGATGTGGGTTAGGATTGGGGTTAGGGTTTAGGGTCAGGTTTAGGGTTCAGCTGTCCCCACTCACCTGTCCTGTACAGGATGGGGATGTGGTCTGTGGACAGTTTGTGCTCGCTGCGCACACCGATGAGCAGGGGGCTGCCTCTCCTGCAGGGACACAGGGACAGCTCAGCCCTGGGGACACCCCCATGGCCCCCCCAGGCCTTCTGCCCCCCCCAGCTGCAGGGGGGCACAGCCAGAGCCCCCAGAGCAGCTGCTGAAGACACTGAAACAGTCCCAGGATGAAGAACATGAGGATGGGAGGAACCTGCATCAGGGATGGAGAAACTCCCCCAGAGTCACTGCAGCCCTGAGCAGGGACTGCCCCTCTCTGCACCCCTGAACAAGGACTGCCCCTCACTGCACACACAGGTTTTGGCACTGGAGATCAATCCCAGCTGATGCTGGTGTTGAAAAGTGGGACAGAAATCCTGGACACGAGGCTGGCCCAAATCCCAGGCCAAGTGGAGGAATTGTCCAAGTGCTGCCACGAGGGGAAGCACAAAGGAAAAGGTAAAACCATCTCCTTTCAGATCATACCCAGAGGACACCAAAACAAAGCTGTTCCAGACCAGGTGTGCTACAGCTGGTCAGTAAGACATTTCCAAAATATTTCTGGGAGCTTTCTGTTATGACAGATGGAAAACAAGAGAAAGGAAATTAAAAACAACAACCACCCTCTCCCAGCATATACAGCGTGATGAGAATGATCTCCACTCTGTCTTCTAACTTGGGGGTACAAAAACAAGCACCAGGCAGGGTGCAAGAATGTTCCTTCCCATGGCACACTCACCTGGTACCGACTGCCTGCCCAGGGTAATGAACACTCTTGAACACAAGGGCAAAAGCCCCTTCCTGCAACAAGAGAAACAAACTTCAGCTGAGGCCCAGGCGCTGTTTCAGTGCTCCCAGCACAGAAACTGCTCCTGTGTTTCTGTGGACACAGAAGAGACACCCAGGAGGTTTCACAGATGTTTCCAGAACTGCCTGCAGCTCCATCCCCCCCATCCTGGAAGGATTTCCCTCCCCTGAGCCTGGCAGGGCACCCTCAGCCACTGAAGGCGCCTCCTGAACCCCCAGACTCCCCTGGCTACCCCAGCGGCTCCTGCTTTAGCTCAGGGTGCAGTCAGGGGACCTGCAGAGGCAAAGATCTGCCAAAAGCAGCACCAAAACCGAGGTGTTTGCTCAGCTGAGGTGCCACAACCCCCCAGCAACACAAGTTCCTGGCAGGTGACCCAGGGAAAACCCAGCTGGGTGCTGTGGGGGAGAGGGGAACTGTGCTGGGTCCTGCTCCTGCACACAGGCAGGGAGTGGAGGCAGACTAGCTCCCAGCAGGGGTCAGCAGCAACCCCGGGGCTGGTGGAGCTTGGGAAGGACTGGGAGCAGCACAGACTGCCCCAGGTTTGGGTTTTGGGAAGGACTGGGAGCAGCACAGACTCTCCCAGATTTGGGTTTTGGGAAGGACTGGGAGCAGCACAGACTCTCCCAGGTTGGGGCTCTGGGAAGGACTGGGAGCAGCACAGACTCTCCCACCACCCCAGCCAGGGCCTGGCAGCCTCCAGAGCTGCCATGGCCCAGAGCTGAGCCCTTTCCCAGCTGAACACTGACAGAGCCCAGAACACCAAGCCCAGCCCTGCTGTGAGCAGGCAGAGGCAGGAGCACAAAGCCCTGCCCTGGCGGTGCCCAGCCACGCAGCCATGCAGCAGCAGTGCCCAGCCATGCAGCAGCCCCAGGGTGCAGGGGTGTTTCTGGGGGTGCGTGCCCCCCGTGCCCGTGCCCAGCTGCCCCCCTGGGTGCCCCCACTGTTACCAGCTGCTGGATGACCCTCTCCACCAGCGTGGAGAAGCTGATGTCGTCGCTGTCGCGGTTGTCGTACATGTACTTGACCAGCTTGACGATGCTCTCCGTGTCCGTCTCCGACTCGAACTCGTAGCCCTTGCTCTCCTGCAGGGACAGCTCCTGTGGCTCTCCAGCCCCCTGCCTCCCCTCCTTCCCACCTTCCCTTTCTTTGCTTTTTCTACTCCTTGGCCTTCACCTTGCCTTTAACTTCTTCTTCCTTTTTTCTCATGCTTTTCCTTTTCTCTGCTCCTGCCTTCCTCCCTCACCTTTCCTTTTCCTTCCCTTCTCCTTTTCCTTCCCTTCTCCTTTCCTTCCCTTTCCCCCTTCCATACTGCAGCTGTTCTTACTCTTTTCTCCCTCTTTTTTCCTCCATCCTTTGCTCTGCTTTTCCTCTTTCTTTTACTTTCCTGCCTTTTTTTCCTCTTCTTTTTCTCTTCTCACACTTTCCTTCCATCCTTCCTGCCTTTCAAATTGCAAGAACTTATGAGGAGAGGGGAAGAGGGCAGTGAGAGGGAGTGTGAGATAAAGGAGTGAGTGTGAGGGACACAGGGAGGAGGTTTGGGTGGGAAGGTCTCAGTGGGAGAAGGAGTGAGGATGAGGAGGGAGTTGTGGGGTGTGAGTAGGGTGTGAATGTCAGGAGATGAGTAGGGTAGGGAGGGAATGGGGGGTGTAAATGTGAGAACTCCCAGAGCAGGAGAGTCTGTGAGTGCAAAAATGTGAGTGGGGGAGCAGGAATGGAGGTGAGAGGGGATGTGAGGGGGAAATCACTGTGAGAGAGGAGTGAGGAGTGAGTGAAGGAAGGGGTGAGTGGGGAATGGAAATGGGGAAGTGAGAGTGAGAATACAGCAAGAGTGAGCTGGGCAGGGTGTGAGAGCAAGGGGCAGTGGGAAAGGAGGGAGAGTCTCAGCGCCAGGGGTCACTCACCAGGAATTTCTTCAGGTCCTTGTAGTTGGTGATGATGCCGTTGTGGATGACAATGAACTCTGGGGACAGAGGAAAGGCCCTGCTCAGCCCCAGCCTGGCAGCAGCTCTCCTGGGACACCCAGGGCCAGCAGCTCTCCCAGGACCCCAGGAGGAGCTGCAGAGGATCCCAGTCCCCCCACAACCCCCAGCAGCCCCCCAAGGAGCCCCAGCAGCCCCCCCAGGCCAGCCCAGACCGTTGTTCCTGTCGGAGCGCTGCGGGTGGCTGTTCACCGGTTTGGGCTCCCCGTGCGTGGCCCAGCGCGTGTGGGCGATGCCCAGGTGCACGTCAAACTCGATGTCCAGGTCCATGTCCTGCTGCTCTGCACAACAAAGGTTCGGTCCTGAGGGGCTATCCGTGCCCTGGGAGCCCCAGCAGGACCCAGGGGGTGCAGGACAGCAACGCTGGCAGGGCCAGCAAACCCCACAGGACACAGATCAGGGTGGAAAAGACCTTTGGGATCATCAAACACCAACCAAAACCTCAGGGGGTTTGAGGGACACACACAGAAAAACACACACAGAAAATCGGGGCTGGAAAAGACCTTCAGGATCATCAAACACCAACCAAAACCTCGAGGGGTTTGAGAGCCCTGCACTCCTCACTGTGCCAGAACAAAAAGCAGCCTCTAAGGGAGAACCCAAGCCTGGGCTGCTCGTGCCACCTGCACAGCCCCATGGTTATTCAGGCATCCCTAACCCCTGTCTCTCCAAAGCTACCATGAGCATCAATATTTCTTTGGAAAAGTATTTCTTGGGGAAAAAAGATTTCTTTGGGAAAAAAGATTTCTTGGGGAAAAACATTTCTCCGGGAAAAAGGACTCCTGTTACTCCACAGGTGTTCCCACAATCTCTTTTAAACTGTGCATCCTGATGTTTTCTTTCATTCTTTCTTTTCAAACCTCCCTTCAGGAATGCTCTGTCCATGCCCTGTTTTTGTACCACACAAACTCCTCTGGGCTTTCTGGCTCCTGGTTTACACTGCAATTACACTGATTTTACACTGAGATTACACTGATTTTACACTGACCCACCTCCCCCTGGGACACTCAGCACTCTGTGCCCCAGGTGAACACAAGAATGGGTTAAAAAGACTCGGATGTCACCAACACAGCAGCTTCTGCATGTGAAGCTGAGAAGAAAAGATCTCCCCACCCTCAGACAGCCTCTATTCCGCTCCCAACACCTCCGTGCATCTTTGCACTGAGCTCAGATTTAATGAATTAAGGTTTAAACAAAGGGCAGAAAGAGATTCCTACAGGGAACAGGGGGAGGTTCCTCCAGATTTCTCCTTCCACCCAAGCTCTAAGTCTTGATAATTATCTCCTGCTAATTCCTCTATCCCCAGTTCAAGGAGCTTTTTGGTTGTTTGTTTCGGAGTTTTTCCTGTTTCCCACGATGTATTTCAGGTCTGTTTTACTTTAGTAGGTTGCAAATCATTTATCTTGGGAAAACCAGAATTTCTCTGTAACTTCACACCAACAAGCAGAGGATCACCAGGCTCTTCACAGCTCATCCCTGAGCCTTTACACCTCTGGAAATTCGTGTTTGTGGCTAAAACGGGATATTCAAAACAAAAACAAGGGAAAGGAGGAAAGGGAGACACTTACTGTGAACCTCTTCATCCAGAGCCTTCACCTTCCCCGTCTGCTTGATAATGTGGATTTTGCAAGCATTGGCCTCCCAGTCTTTGTCATTTCCTCCATCCAGTCCCACACCTGAACCCCCCCATGGGACATGGAGAAAGAGGGTCAGGTGCAGAAGTTATTACAGCATTTTCTGTCAACAAATTCTGCCCTTTTTGATTCCTCCTGACCCCCTTCTCCAAGAGCTGGCCTGCCACATAAAGGCAAGAATTAGAACTTAGATTAGAACTAAGATTAGATTAGAACTAAGCTTTCCCTTTGTCAAATTGTTGGTATTTTTAAAGCCCTTGGAAAACAAAAAAACAAAAAAAAACCCAAACAAACAAAAAACCAAAAACAAACAAAAAAACAAACACCAAAAAAGCCCCGAAGCAGACCAAAAAAGCCCCCAAACACAAACATCAAGAATGCTTATAGAAATCTGTATATTGAAGTTAATTCAAACCTCTGACCACAGGCCCATCCAGTTTGTGTTCCAGCTTTCTTAAAGAGCAGAAGGTGGCAGAAAGCACTCCCAGCACCCCAGGAAAAGCCCCCCAGAGAGCCCCAGCAGAGTCAGAGGCACCTGCAGAGTCGTAGCCCCGGTACTCCAGGCGCTGCAGCCCCTTGATGAGCGTCTCCAGGATCTCCCTCCTGGTCCGGGGCACATGGTAGTTCAGGTAAGCAAAGATGCCTGGGGAGGAGAGGAGAGTCAGTGCCACCAGAACCAGCTCAGGTGGGCACCAGTCCCACCCCAGCAGCCCAGGCTGGCACCATTCCCACCCCTGGCACACTTCTGGAACTGGGAAAGGTGGGCAGGGAGCACTGGGACACCTCTGGAACTGGGAAAGGAGCACTGGGACACCTCTGGAAAGTGCCAGGAGGGGAAAAAAGGGCTGCAGGGAAGGTGGAGGGGAAGCAGAGAACAGCAAACTGGGAACAAGGGATGGCAGGGATGAGAGGAGAGAGGGAATGGATTGGGAACAAGGGATGGCAGGGATAAAGGGTGCCAGGAAATGCTCCATGCCCATGGGATTCCAGATTCCAAGGATAAAGGGTGCCAGGGAATGCTCCATGCCCATGGGATTCCAGGGTGCCAGGAAATGCTCCATGCCCATGGGATTCCAGGGATAAAGGGTGCCAGGGAATGCTCCATGCCCATGGGATTCCAGATTCCAAGGATAAAGGGTGCCAGGGAATGCTCCACAAGCACAGGATGGCTTCTGGCACAAGGACTGCAGCTTGTTCTCAACCAAAATCTGCCTCCCTCCAGAAGGGCTGGCTTTGGACACCTTTGTTAAATCTGAACCCAAACCAGACAGTGACTTCAGACGTTGTTTTCTCTGCAGATTTCAGCAAGCTCAGTCACACCTGCACTAAAAAAACCCCAACCAACAGCCCAAACCCTGCTCCTCGTCCCAGATCCCAAATGCTGGCAGAGCACAACAAAAGGGGCACAAAGTGGCAGTGGCCTCCCCACAGGGAGGAGAGGGAAAAGCAGAAAAGCAGAGTGTTTATCCCTGCCTGCACTGCAAACAAACACTGAACACCCATCCAGGAAGGAGCCAGCCTGGCACTGAAAACAGCTATTAATTACAGCACAGTTATATTAAGATTATTCATGAGGCCTGGGGCAAAAAAAAACACCTGAATCCAAGGCTAAGAAAGCCACGAAAAAACCCCAAACCTCCCAAAAAAACCAACCCAAGGAATTCAGTGCTTCTCAGAAAACACACTATAAAAATGAAGGAAACCAGAAGAAACACAAACACAGTGTTAATGCTGTGAAATATGGACGTGCTCTTCCAAAAACCAGACCTGGGAGGTTCAGTTTTGATTCACTTCAGCTTTTAGATCCTGAGAGGAAAATAGGGAGAATGATAATGGGAAAATCAAATTCTAAGAACTCATCTGTGAGCAACACATTTTACAAATGAAAAGGCAAGTAAGACAGGGATGTTTGAAATTCACCTTGGAGAAAACAGGAAAAAATGAAATAAAAATAGAATATGCATAAATGATGCATCATTAAAGTAAAAAGTGAGACCATAAGGCTTCTGTAAAAGAACACAAGTCTTCCTAAATGCATAACTTACTAATCTGCAGGCTAATATCCAATATTTGAAGGTTTATCACCCATTTGTGATACTTATCATCATGAACTATGTGTAAATAAACTTCATTTATTGGAAATATTTACAAATGTGTTTCATTTTCCCCTTTCCAAACATCCTGTAGTGATGTAATTCTTCACAGCTGGGGAAAGTTTGAATCCCCATGTAGAAAACAGCATTTTCTCTGTCTCTTAACTGCTGGATCGTTCCCATCTGAGCAATCACACCTTGTAACCACTTCTAATTTTAAGCACAGTTCCCAAATGCACCTCCCAGTTTGGAAAAGGCTTTTGTCACACCCCAGAGCCACAGTGCCCAGCTCAAGCCTTGCTCTCCCCTCCCTGAGCTGATATTCAAATCAATCAAGGCATGAAAATACAGAAAGTGCACAGAGCTTTGCCAGGAGTGACAATTTCACCCTCACAGTGACAGCTCTTTGAAACCCCTCAATGGAAATGTGATTTGGGTGGAATTCCAAGGAGCTGTGCACCACCAGGCGCTGAAGATGCACAAACTTGGAGCAGAACGCTCCCCAGAGCTGAGTTTCAGGTCCCCAGCAGACCCCAAGAGGAGTTTTGGTTTCAGTTTTGCACATTTAGATGCTTTTCCAGGCACTGCTTTCCACACCTGCCCCCTGTGACACTGCAGAGCCAGCCCCAGGAGGAACCAGGGTCTCCAGGGACACTGATTCACTCTGAGCTGGCTTTGCTGGAGGTGACACAAAAACCCAGCCCTGGGAACTTCCTTCTCCTCCAGCTCTGCAATGGTGAATTCCCAGCTGCCAGAGGACAGGGAGCAGCAAAGGGTGCAGGAATTCTCATACAAGAGGAGAAGGAGCAGCAAGGGGTGCAGGAATCCCCACACAAGAGGAGAAGGAGCAGCAAGGGGTGCAGGAATCCCCATACAAGAGGAGAAGGAGCAGCAAGGGGTGCAGGAATTCCCATACAAGAGGACAGGGAGCAGCAAGGGGTGCAGGAATTCCCATACAAGAGGACAGGGAGCAGCAAGGTGTGCAGGAATTCCCATACAAGAGGACAGGGAGCAGCAAGGTGTGCAGGAATTCTCATAAGACAGGGAGCAGCAAGGTGTGCAGGAATTCCCATACAAGTGAGGGAGCAG
>JAWMRF010000080.1:356812-424246 GCA_035221435.1 Sphenopsis melanotis | reverse complement strand
CAGATGCTCCCAGCACAGTGGGTGGTGTCAGAAATGAGGAGGCTGACTGAACTCATCTGGTTAAAGATGAACAGGAGATTCCCAAAGGCAGGGGCCCTTCCCAGCCTGAGCCCCTCAGAGAAACCAAGAACCAACACCAAAACTCCAACCGTTCCTTTGAACCTCTGCCGCCCGAACCCAGAGCTTGCTCCTGCACCCAGAGCAGACCCTGAGGTGAAGGGAAATTGCTCCAGGTGCTGTGGCTGTGTTTGACCCTGACAGGAGATCACCAGAACAGTCACTGCCAGCTGCAGCCCCGAGGGCAGAGCAGAACAGCCCTGCTGGGGTGGCCCTGAACTCCTGCTGAGCCCGGAGCCCTTCAGAGGGGCCAGGACACCTCCCCTGGCTCCAACCAAGGCTCCAACCAAGCTACAGCACTGATCCTCCCCCCAGGGACACCAAACGTGTCCCACGGGACACAGGGTGAGGCTGTCACACAAACTCCTCAGTTCTGAGCAGCACCAGCACCAACCCAGAGCCGTGGGACACTCACAGTTTCTGGAGGTTAAAATGAATCCCCAATCTCCACTCATCTCTCAATTCCATTTGCTCTGCAAGCACATGGTGAGTATTTTCTGATGAAGGAGGTCTAAGAACAGTCTCTAAAATATCAGATTTCCACCCACGCCCAGGAACAGCTACTTGAAAAAGCAATAAAATAAACATTCACATCTGCTTATTTAATAGCATTATTAACAACCCAGTGCATTTGTCATTTTTTCCAGAACCCTTGAACAAGCGCCATTAGATTTAAAATCTTAAACATTCTTTAAAAGTACTTTAATTCACAGAAATCTTTGTTTCTAATATACAGTAGATGGTTACTTTTTAAAATCCATTCTCTTTTCATATAATCTCAGTATCTGACTATACAATAACTTTCTATCTATAGCATCTTCGTGTTTTCCAGTCCAGCTCGCCTGTGCTTTAGGAATATAAAACAAAAAAATAATAAAGTTCTATCCACAATTTTACTAAGGTCATTTCCATAGTTCTCATGTAAAGCTTCTCTTGGAAAGTGCAGTATACACATGTAATGATACAACACACGTAAGCAATACTTTTATTAGTAAGTGTAGGTTTTAAAAGAAGAGTAATGTAGAGACACAACCGATGGGAGCTCTATGTACAGAATTTGTTAAACTAAGTGTTGGGCTGGGGAGGAGATGGAGAGAGGAGAGGAGGAGTCACAAACGTGGGGTTCTTCCCTTCCCAGCGAGGTCAGCACAGACACATTCAGTCGCTCGCACTTTCGCACGGGGGAACTGCACTGCTACTGATACAGCTACAAACACAAACACGGGGAGCAGGAAGCTGGGGAGAATTCCACTACAGAGGAAGAGTCCTTCTGCTCAGAGAGGGCTTTCAAACACGAGATAGAAATCCCAGACTCGGTGGGAAGCCAAGGAGAATGAGCCGAGCGGATCCAGCTACGGACAAACCAAGCGAGGGGGGAGGAAAAGGGAGAACCCATCGAGTTGTAGCAGCACTGATTTCAAACCACCTGAACCCAGGGCATGCGTGGTCACAGAGACTGGGGTGGAGAGAGGCCCACAGGAATCTTTGTCTACTGAAACAATGGCTCCATACTGAACTGGGGTGCACTATAGCAGTTACAAGAGAAAATGGAGAACCCAGAACAGATACCAGATGCTTGACTAAAACCAGGATTAAAAATAGACAAACAGCCGTAGGACAATTTGTTTCATACACCATTTACAGTAGGTTGAGGGGAGTTTCTTTTTTTCCAGTCAAACACAGAAAAGAAGTCACAGAAAATACATCTGCTGCTGCCACAGCGCCCTTTTCACCCCAAAAAAGGTCAGTGAAACACTGGTCACAGCCATACTCACATGGATTTGGTTCAAAACCTTGTCACGCTTCACTTAGGGTCATTTCTGCAGCTTTAACAATCTGGTTTTTTCTTTTTCCTTTTCTCTTTTTTTTTCCTTTTCTCTGTTTTCCCTCCCCCAGGAAGTGCAGTTTGTTCCCAGCAGGATTGTCAAACAGCAAACCAAGAGCTGGGGGCAGCTGGAAAACTCTTCATGCGCACCATCACCAGAGTATGGCCGGGAGGAACCTGGGGCTTCGCCCTCCTCTGAAGCAATTCAGAGCCACCAGCTCTCCTGCCCCGTGCCCTGCAGCTCAGGGATGTCCCTGCCACTGTCCCCTGGCCCTGCCCAGCCGTGGGGAACAGAACCAGAACCAGAGCCCAAAGCACAAAGCAAAGGTGGGGCTGCACTGTTCACACCCTGCTCAGGGACAGGAGCCTGGGGCAGGGTCACAGAGCAGCCCCAGCTCCCTGGGCAGGGCCAGGGGGCTCTCAGGGGGCTCCCCTGGCCATGGGACAGGGCAGAGGGAACCCACAGGGCTCCACCAGCCTGAGAGACACCAGGCTACCTGCAGAGCTGAGCCAGAACCTTCCCCAGGCCACGGGGGGACAGGGAGAGAGGTGGGCGACTGTCTCCTGTTGGCAGATTTTTCTCTCAATTAAAGGAGAAAAAAAGAAAAGAAAAGAAAAAGCCCCAAAGAAGCACAAGGAAGGAAACTCTTCTGGCAAGGAAACCGGAGGTGTGGGTACGTTACAGAAACTGCTACTGTGTCACTGCTACAGGTCTATGAGCTGATCCACCAGCAGCAGAGACCTGGCTATGTTGGGAAGACTGGACTCAGAGCTTCCACTGTTGTTTCTAGAATGCCCACCTGAAAGTGTGAGAGATAGGAATTCAGTATTGAGCAGGACACACACACACACGACAGTTTCAGAAGTTCAAGATCAAGAAAGAAAGAAAGAAAAAAGTCAAAGCAAAACAGAGAATTTGCTCAAGCTCTTCTCATTATTTGTATCAGCACAGCAATGAATCCCCTGCTTGCTGTTCACCCTCTCCCCCCAAACCAAACCAGCACAGAAAATCCCTACAAACCCATTCCTTCCACAAAGCTTATCCAGAACCCTGTCCTTGCTAAGGGATCTCTAAAACAAATTCAAGCACTCCCACAGCCCACAGAAAGGACAGGTCAGAATTTTAAATCTCAAAATCTATTTTAGGAGCACCTTTGGGTGCTTTGAGCCACTTCCAGGAGAACTGGGCTATTGTGGGACTGGGACTTGGATACTAAAGGAGAGACCCAGGGAATGGTTTGGGTTGGAAAGGACCTTAAAGTCCATCTGGTTCCAATCCCCCAGGGGGAGCCTGTCTTGGCCCAGCCTTGGGAGAAATCCCTGACTTCCAGAGGAGTTTGTAATGTCTGAACTGTTCCTAACCAGTGTCAGCCTCTGAAAGCCAAGACTAGTGCAGAGCAGGGTTCAGCACATTCCTGCTGAGACCAAAAATGGGACTTAGGGAAGCCAAAAGGTTCTCTGACCAAACTGGAAAAAAAAAGCAAAAAAGCCTTAAAAAAACCACAAAAAAAGTCCTGGATTTGTCTTTACACGTCTCCAAGTACATCAAAGGCTGTAATCACAAAGTCCTTCCAGAGGGGTGACTGCAGGGAGGGGACCCAGCTCACTGATCCTTCCCTGCCTGCTCTGTCCTGGGCAAGGAAAGCCTCAGCACAGCTGCTCTGATAACCCAGCAGTGCTCTGCTCCTGGCAGGATCTCCCAGGGGATCTGGGGCCAGGATGCTGGAATGAGCAGCTGCCCACTCCCTGCCCCACAGGCTCTGCCTGCCCAGAGCTCCTCAGGGAGGTGGGACAGGGACCAGACTCCTATTTCACAGACTGGAACCATGTGCTGCAGCACCACTGCCCCAAAACTAATTTATAGATCCACTGCTTGCCTTTTTTCCTTCCCTTTTTCACTCCCACATCCTGGCTTACCTTGTGAATTTTTGGATATCAACACTGGAATTGGGTCAAACTCATCTTCTGTCACTTTTTCAGAGCCCTCAGGAGCATCAAAGCCTGATATCAGGTTAGTATCTTCTGCAGCATAGAAGAGAAATAAGGGCAAAGAAGCAGAGACAGCAGAGAGGCTGGTTAGAATTGCAGAAGTGTTAGACATGTTTCTGTTTAATGTTTTCAGAGACAGCGTTTAGAAGCAGGAGTTTTATTTAAAAAGTGAAATGAAGTTGGTAAGTCTGGGCAGGAAAGAAGAGAGGCAACGAAACACAGAAGTGGAGGGGATCAAACCAAACCAAGCAGGACCCAGAACAGAGCCTGAGCAGTCTGAGGGCTCAGCTGGAGGCTGTGGCAGAGCCTGGGTGAGCTCCCAGGGACTGAAGGTGCTCTTGGAGTGAGAGCTCAGGCTGGCTCTCATGCACAGGGAGAGGAAAAGGGCTGGGGAACAAAACAAACCACAGCAGAAATTCCAGTCATCTACCTGAGATAAACTCCTGAGCTTTACCTGAGCAATAAAACCACAAGGGCAACATGAAGTCAGGTTTCCAAGGAGTTTACCTGCCTGGAGAGTGCCCAGATGCTGTGAGAGGCTCTCCAGAGGCCCCTAGGGCAATTCTGGGAGATAATTCCAATGATTCAAACCACATCAGCTGCAGCTCAACACGTGGGAGAGGCAATTCCAACCCTCTCCAGAGAGGAGATGATTTATCCACCTCATCAGGCAATTATGTGTTTTCAGAGCCTCTCACACTCCCTGGGCATCACTCCTTGTTCCCTCAGACACCTCAAATACCCTCCCAAATCTGCTCCTCAGCTCCTGCAGGAAATGTTCCTGAAAGCCCAGCAAGGACACATCAACCCAACAGTTTTCATGAACAGAACATTCCTGCCTGACTCCTGCTGGGAATAAAAGATTTCTATCCAAAGCTGACCAAGACTGAACAGGTCTGGGGAGAGGTGAGGCAAGAAAGCACTTGTGGAGCTGCTCTGTGCTCTGGGGGATCAGACACAGGGAACACAACCCTGAGGGGACCCCCTGGCTTTCCCCTTAGGCTCCCATTCATGTTTGCTGTGACACCACAGCTGGACTCAAGAACTTCTCCTGATAAGGACAACGTTCTCTAGGCCTGGAAGAGCTCATCTGCCTGGGATGCTAACTCCAAAAACCACAAAAAATTCCTTTTGTTCCAAAACCTTGTGCCAGATGATTATCAGGTTCCCTTCTGGAATTAATAATGCAGAAAAACCCACCAGTCTCAAATGCCACGTGGAAAAAGCAAACCCAGAGTGCATTCAGTGAGGAAGGGCTGCACACAGAGCCCACTCCCATGGAAAACAACACCACTTTGCACAAACTCTGTCTTTACAGCCAAACTGAATAATTGGGGTTTTTTTCCCCCTCAGTACATCAGTGCACATTCCAAGTTTGAGCAGCCTGGGAAGAAAACAGAGCAGTGGCTTGGGGACAGTAAAGCACCAGAACAGGTCAGAGCAGCTGTGCCTGTGAAGCAGAGGGCCAGGGCTGAGAGCAGAGTTTACCTTTGTGAGGCTGAGCTGTGAAAGCTACAGGAGCAAACTCATCCAGGAGGTCAGCAGCAGGGTTAGAGAGCAGAGAACAGTCAAGCAGAGAGTCTTCCCCAGTGAGAGAGTCTGGATCCGGGTGAGCATCCCAGGGTGGCATTGGACAGGACACAAACAGTGTTAAGCTCTCATTGCCACATCCCCCTCACCCACAGGCAGGGTGGGAGCACAGCTTTGCTGCAAAGCCAGCACAGAAACTGCCCTGCTTGTGATGGAGGGGATCCCACTGCCCTCAGTGAGGGCACAGAGCCCCAGCAGGGCTCTCTGTCCCTCTGAGGCTGAGCAGGAATCCCACAGGGCCAGGAGAATCCCACAGAGCCAGGTAGAAGGGCACAGGGAGGAGCTGCGGGCCCAGGGCACTCCCAGCAGACACCTCTGAGAAGAGCTCGAGTCATTTGCTGTGGGAAGGGGCCCAACCAAGGCTGCACAAGGAGAAAGGGCCGGGAGCTGTTTTGTTCCCCCCCTGGGACAAACCAGGGACTGCTCCTGAGCTCTGAAGCCCTTCATGGAGCACTGCAGCAGCACCTCCAGCTCTGGGAGGGTGGGCTCAGGGAACACCACTGCAGAATCTCCTGAGAGGGAAGGCACCCACAGGGATCAGAGCCCAGCTCCATCCCTGCACAGACACCCCAAATCCCCACCCTGGCCATCCCTGGCAGCTGTCCAAAGGCTCCTGGAGCTCTGGCAGCCCCTGGGCCATTCCCTGGGAGCCTGGGCAGTGCCAGCACCCACTGGGGAAGAACCCTCTCCATTCCCCCAAGGAGAGGAGGAAGCCCAGAGCAGTCCCTGAGCTGCCCCAGGCGGCAGAGCAGCCCCTGAGGGAGCACCCCCAGCCCCTGAGGGGGCACCCCCAGCCCCGGGCCTGACCAACCTGTCCTGTTGGAGGCCACGGAGTCGCTGTGGGACACGAGGCGCTGGGCCAGGGGGGCCTCCAGCCCCGGGATCAGGCTCTCCACAGCCACGGCAGCTTGGCCTTCCCACGGGCACAGCAGCCACAGGTTAGTTTGCAAGGAAAAGCAGAAGGAGGAAACTGAGGCAGGAGTTGTCTGAATCCTTTACTGACCTGCAGTGAGTGTCAGCTCAAGGGTTTGGTTGGTTTCGAAGCCTGGTTTCGGCTTTTATTTGTTTTGATTTGTACAAGCCCAATTTGAAATACCCAGAGAGTGCAACAGCAGGCTGCTAACACCTGCCCTGCAGCTGAACAGGAAGGAAACATCCACAAGATCCTTGTCCAGCAAAAGGAAAGCAGTGACCACTGAAGTCCCTTTGCATTCAGAGTAACTGATCATTAAAATTCAGACAACTGCCAGAAACTGCCAAAGCACAAGTTTTAGCGTTACAGGGAGTGATGTCCTTCCTTTCTGTCAGAGCCACAGGTCACACCCGCCCCACAGCAGCAGCCTGCAGCTTGCACTCCCTGTCTGCAGGGCACCTGGCAGGTAAACCCCAATTCTGCAGCACCCCAGAGCCCTGACCTGCCTGGAGCTGCTGCTGCCCACCTTCATCCCCAGGAACCCTCCCCTTCCTCCTCATCCTGCTGGGAACCACGGGCACAGCCCGGCTCAGTGCCTGGGCCACGGTCAAACACCAACTCCTGACCACAAATAAAGGCATTTTTGCCATCCTCAATCAGCAATTACCTTCTCCTCCCAAGAGAACACCCAAGGCCCAGCGGAGCAGAGCAGCCACCGAGTCCCCCCTGCTCAGTGCCCACCCCAGGGGGAAAAGGCAGCTCAGGCTCAGCACCCTCCAGGGGCTGCTCTGGGAGCCAGGGGAGCATGCAGGGGGCACGGGGGGCACAGGGGGGCACGGGGGGGCAGTTACCATTGGCAGGGTCTGCCGCGCTGCCGAAGGGGTCAGCCAGAGGCAGCAGCTCGGGCAGCAGCAGCGCAGGCTCGGGAGATTTGAGGCCCTCAATCAGTTTTTCTGGGGCAAGCAGGAAAAAGGAGGAAAGGAGGCAACAGTGAGAAAAGCAGAAGAAAGAAGAAGACACCATTAATGAGGGCTGGCTGTGCTGTGTGTGAGCCCCAGAGTAGCACCTGCACCACGGGTGGGAAATGGCTGCAGCACAGAGCCCTGAGTGCCCTGGGCTGCAGAATCAGAGCTCTGAGCAGAGCCCTGAGTGCCCTGGGCTGCAGAATCAGAGCCCTGAGCAGAGCCCTGAGTGCCCTGGGCTGCAGAATCAGAGCCCTGAACAGAGCCCTGAGTGCCCCAGGCTGCAGGGGAGCTGTGAGAGCCCTGAGCAGAGCCCTGAGTGCCCTGGGCTGCAGGGCAGCTGTGAGAGCTCAGCCACCCCTGCCATGCCAAGGACACCAATGTCCAGCCTGGCCCTGGGCACTGCCAGGGATCCGGGGCAGCCACAGCTGCTCTGTGCCAGGGCCTCACCTGGTTCACTGCAAAGATTCTCTCTAACCTAAACCCCACCTCCTTCAGCTCAGCTTTTCCTTCAGACCCTTTCCCAGCACATGCACACACCTGATGGAGTTTACTCAGTCAGTTTGCTCAGACTTTGCACCTGCAGCCTCCTCTGCCACACACTCTGCTGCCATGCTGCTTTTACTGCTGCCCACACACCCCTCCAGCCACAAACACTCAGAAAGCGTTTTAGGAAACACCAGAGTTAGGAAAAAACACCAATCAAGGTAACATCAATAATATCAACACCAAAAATATCAATCAAGAGATGAGAGAGGCAAAGGGGCTTGGGGTTAGAGCAGGCTATTAGAAAGAACTCCTGAAAAGCTGCAAGTTAAAAGGGAGCAGAGGGCAGAGCTGTGTGCCAGGGTGAGGACACAGTGCCCAGCAGGCACGAGGGGCACACACAGGGCTGGTACTCACTGCAGGGCTGGCACCCACTGCAGGGCTGCCCTGGGCAGCACACCCAGCTCAGCAGAGCACACAGCAGAGTCCTTTCCTCTGGGGGGCAGCTGGGAGAGAGAGACACAGCTGTGAAAATCCTGCCAGGGCAGGGCTGGGCGGGCACCACCAGCTGGGCAGGGATCTGGCACTGCCCAGGAGCTCTGCCATGCACTGATGGAGCTGGAGCAGGTACAACAGCCCTGCCTGGTGTTCAGCCCGTGGACCAGGCCAGGGAAGGCTCTGCACCCCCTCTGGCCTGGGGAAATGGGGCTGGGTCTCACACCACACGGGCGGGAAGAGAAGGGGATAAAGGGAAATGGGATCAGGGCTCTGCAAACACCACGGGGTAACAGGACAACACTCAGCAGCTGTGGATGTGGCACCCTGCTCAGAGAGACAAAGCTAAAAACGCTGCCCCAGAACTGGCCTGGGAGACTTCAGGGAGCTGGAGATAAACAATGATAGCCAATGATGATAAACAACTGCAGGTGTTGTTTTCCTAATATCTGTTTTCTTGTTATTCTCAAAGATGATTTACAAATGGGCATCTTGTTAATTCTTCAGTCAGGTGAAATGCATTGAGTAAATGACCAATCATCTTGTTAATTATTCTGTCAGGTGAAATGCATTGAGTAAATGACCAGTCAGGCCCACCTGTATCAGACCAGTGTACAAAAACAGCAGTTCAGTGCAGACTGAGGCACTTAGGCCACTCAGCCTTCTGATAACTCTGTGTCATTTCTTTTTAAACAGTGACAAACAGTGGCTCCTTAAGAGAGCAAACCAAGCAATTTTAGGTTCACATCCAAGACCTCAAATATTTGTAAAACAGTAAATTCTCCCCTAAGATCAAACTGAAAGCCCAGGCAGAAGAACACTGGATGCTCTTTACACTCATTTAGCTGGGTTCTCATGGTCTGCTGGCTTTGTGGCTTTAAATCATCACACCCCCACCTTGGGCTCCCAGTAAATACAGCAATAAATCCATCAGGTTCCCACATGAGCAGTTGCCCTTTTGCATCTCCCAACTCAAGATGCAAACTCAGATCATTAGTGCACACCCACAGCTGCTGTGCATGCCTAATTGAGCATGTGCAATTACTTTATCTCAATGTGTCATCTTGGTGCAAATAAATCCTCAGCAGCAATACAGTTGTTTATTACAGCTGTTCTAAACACCCGGGCAGAGCTGGGCACCCAGTTATCTTCTCAGAATTTATGGGCCTGGAGCAGAGTTATGGTGATTAAAAACATCTCATCCAGTGTTTTGTTCCCAAAAAAATGAAATACCCTCCCTACATCAGCCAGAGACCCAGAGAGAGTTCCCCTGACCAACACCCCAGGATCAGTCACTGCTGAAGCCTGAAATAAGCTCATTAAGAACAACTTGGCTCATTTTCCTGCACATACACAAGGAAATATGTTTCCAGCATGAATATTTAATTCTCCCTTGTTTTAACAGATGTTTTGCCATATTTTTACATCCCTCTTGCCAGCTCCTCTTCCTAGTTACAGTTCCATTAAGAACTACAGCCATTACACAGGGAGGAGGAGGAGGAAGGACACACTGACACCACCACACCTGTGCCTCTGCAAGGTCTGACAGGCACTCAGGTGATGCCACCTGCACCTCCAGGTGCCAAGGGGAGGAGGTTGGAGGCCTGAGCTGAGCTTTAGCCAGGTGAAAACCTGAGCTCCAATCCAGGACTTTGATCCTTTCTGCTGAATTTACAATCAGACCCTCTCAGTTTCCAAGCCAAGGACTGCTCTGCAGCCCCAGTCCTTGGAAATATTCCTGAGGCCCCAGGTTTTACTTTAAAAAGAACAAACACATGAAATTGTCTTTTTTGGGTCCTCCAAAGCAGCAGTGACCCCGAGCTGGGCACTGATGAGGATGGGAGCTGCAGTTGTGCTCTGGGGCTCACACTGGGACCTGCCTCACACCTTCACAGAGAGAGGCTGCAAGATAAAAACATCCCCACATTCCAAATCCCACTGATTTGCAAATAAGCTCCTAAGCACTTACATAATCTGTGCTAAAAAGTGTTGGCTGCTGCAGTCAGAAATGTGCACAGAAAAGGCTCAGAAGCAGCACTGCAAGGTAAATGAAATAGCACCAACTGCACTGGAAAACCTTGCCAAATCAGAAAAGGTCACATGTAACTTGTGCTTCTCAAGATGCTCAGATTTGCAACAGACTTTGGAAGCCAAAGAAACACTGACTCTTAGAGGAAAGAAAGATTAACGATAATAAAACCTACAATTTCATGGTTGGAAGCCATTTGAAAACAGCTTAAGTCAGAAGCAGGTAATTAATCTCTTGGGGATTATTTCTCACAGGATCCTGGAACGGTTTGTGTTGGGAGGGACCTTAAAGCCCATCCCACCATCATTCCATCCCACTCCTGCCATGGCAGGGACACCTCCCACCATCCCAGCTGCTCCAGCCCCAGTGTCCAGCCTGGCCTTGGGCACTGCCAGGGATCCAGGGGCAGCCCCAGCTCTCTGGGCACCCTCAGGGAACAATTCCTAATTCCCAATATCCCATCCAGCCCTGCCCTCTGGCACTGGGAGCCATTCCCTGGGTCCTGTCCCTCCATCCATTTTGTCTCCAGCTCTCCTGGAGCCCCTTTAGGCTCTGAGGTCTCCCTGGAGCCTCCTCTGCTCCAGACTGAACAACTCCAGCTCTCAGCTTTCCCTCCCAGGAGAGGTGCTCAGCCCTCCCATCACTTTTGGGATGCTGAGCCCCTGAAGACACCCACCCACACTTCTGAGATCACCCCAGGCCCTGCCATGAAAAGCACCCCCAGTGCAGAGAGCCCAGCAGAGCCCAGGATTTCAGGTGTGCCTGAACAGAAGCAGCAGATCCAGAGGCCAGAACAAAGGGCAGGACTCTGCCCCCTCCTCCCCCCAGCTCGGGTTACCTGGGGTGTCGGATAACGGGAGAGGAATGAAAGGATCAGGCACGGTCAGCAGAGGAGGGCTAGAGTCCAAACTCAGAATGTCTTTCGTTTTTTCAGCTGGGAGAGGAGAGGAAAGGAAAAGAAAAGAAAAGGCAGAGTGAACAGAGAAAAGGAGAAAGCACTGAACAAAGCCCCAGCACAGGCACACTCTGACCAAGTGTGCTACTGGAAACAATAAAAACCCAAACAAAACTACTGTTACCATGCAGCTCTCCAACACAGTTTGACCCACAGATCTCAGAACATTCCCTGGCAGGGAGGAACTGCTATCTGCCTTCACAGCAGCACAAAAGGTGGAAGGTTTCACAAAGGACACACAGTGTGCAATAAAATCTGCAGCACTGTGCAGCAGCCAGGCTGGGACAGGCTCCTGTCTCCGAGGAAAGGAAGAGAAGGGCTGAAGTGCCCAGCCCAGCACCAAGATTCCCAAGGTTCCTTCCTATGCCAAGCCCCAGGACTGGGAAGCCAAGGGGCACATTTTGAAGACAGACACTGCAGGAACTGACCATGGTACAGCAACCACAGAGCCCAGGGCACACAGATGCTCCTCGGGCTTTGCAGAAGGTGCTTTGCAGCTCAACGTGGAGCTGCTGCTGCCCAGCATCACCCACAAAGGCTGATGGAACACCAGAAACTGCTCTCAGCTGGACAAACCCAGAAAGCAACTCCCCAGGAGCACTCCTGTGTCAGGGACTTCAACTCCTTAATTCTCTGGTAAGAACCAACACACCAGGCTCAGTTATAAGCTCCCCTAAATCTCCTTTTATAAATAGAAATAAGCACAAATGGATTTGTCACTCCTTGCCCCACAAAGGATTCTTCAGCCTCTTCCCAGACTCCTCTCACCAAGAGCTGTTTTGTTTCAGTGGGGAGGCACCAGCCAGGAGCATTTGTCACCAGGGGAGGATCCCTGGCTTCTGGAGCTCCTGGAAGCAGCTTCCCACCTCTGCTTGGCAGTCTGAGCTGCCCCCAGTGAGAACTGATGCTGAACGAGTGGAAATGAGCAGCAGCACTCACCAAGGGTCTCTGGCATAGAAGGGGCTGCTCACAGCAAAACCCTGGGACACAAGGACCAAAGGAGAACCAGACAAGGTCCCACAGGCAGAGAAACTCCTCAGGCCAGCCAAGGTGGAGCCACACAGCCCAGCCAGGGCAGAAATTACTGCCTTCATCACTCCACGTGTCAGTTATGGGGCTGTGCTCTCCTCCAAGGGCTTTCCCTGCTCACTCACCCCTGCTCCCCTCCCCACTCTGCAGCAGAGGAGTTATCCTTGTTCCTCTGCTCCTCCAGACAGAGCAGCAGGTCTGGCCAACACCTCCCAGCCACCTCCCTCCCAGCACATGGCAGGTTCTACTCCTCGTTATGAGCTCCATGGAACTTCCACACACTAAGAAGCTTCCTTGGGAACTCAGGGCTCAGTTTCTTCCCTCACCACAGCCCCACCTCTGCCTCCACACAGTCTCTGCCACACAACTGTGACATTCCCTCCTCTCCTGAAGTGCCAGCCCCATTCCCTGCAGCTCTCAGTGCCCATACACTCTGTTTGTAGCAGTTTTCCTTCCCTTTCAAAGAGGTTCTGGCCAGGAGCTGCCCTCCCTTGCTGCACAGGCTCCCAGACTCACCTGGCCCAGCAGGGAAGGAGGAGCCACCGAAGGCATCTGCAGGGGCTGCAGGCTGGAACCCTGGCAGCAGGTTCTCTGTGGAGCTGCCTGCCTTTTCTGGAGCTTTCCCTGCAAAGCACACCCAGAGTTAGGGGGAAACCTCGATTCTGAAATTTCTATTCCTCTACTCTATTCTGAAATAGGCTGCTCATCTGTATTTCCAGGACACTGTTCCACTAAGTGACTCAAGGCCCTCGCTGCAAATCCCAACTTGCAGATGAAGCAGAGTTTAAACTGCAGCTCCCACAGGCACCTGAGTACCAGTCAAAGCAGCTGGTACCTCTGCCTTGGAGGCACCACTGAACTGCAAACAGAAAGCAACTGGAAGGATTTAGCCAGAGGACTGTAACAGTATGGGGCACCCGAGCAGTCCTGCCCAAAACCATCCCCAGTCCCTGAGCAGTGCCTGCCCAAATCCATCCCCAAATCCTGAGCAGTGCCTGCCCAAAACCATCCCCAATCCCTGAGCATTCCCTGTCCAAAACCATCCCCAATCCCCGAGCACTCCCTGCCCAAATCCATCCCCAATCCCTGAGCATTCCCTGCCCAAAACCATCCCCACCCCCTGGCACCTTCCCTTCCAGAGCAGGCAGGTGTTACAGCACCCCAGGCACCTACCATCCCCCAGCTTGGCAAAGTCCTTGTTCAGCAGCTCCTCAGCTGTCAGCTTGGAGAAGTTGTCATCATCAAAGGGGTTCCACGTGGACACGTCAGGGGGGTTGTAGACGTTCTGCTGCGAGGTCCTTGGCGAGCCCGAGGGCGTGGTGGAAGCAGATCTGGATGGGATCACCCCAAACAAGAGCCATTAACCCACCTGAAACCCCCTGGCCAGCACCATCAGCTGGTCCAAGCCACTACACTCTAATGACTTCTAATGGCTACACTCTAATGACTTCCCAATTAAAACATGCAGTGTAAGTTACTGCAGTCCCTGCTCAGAAGCCTGGGAGCACTGAGGCTGAGCACCAACATCTCAGGGGTTAAAATCAACAGCCAAGAGGCTTCTTGCCTGCAGACACTGTCAAAGTGACCTAGCAAGTATTCCTAGGGAATCAGAGCTCCATTAAGAGCTCCAAGACCATCAAGTCCAACCTTCAGGAAGTGCTGGTGTCAAGCAGTGAGACTGAAGTGCACACCAGGGCTGTGGCTGAAACGTCACTGACTTTTGGGAGCCAGAGAAGGCCCTGGTCACCCAAAGCTTTTTGGGAGCTCAGACAGCTCATGAGGGGCAAAAATTATACAGCACTTCCTGCCAAGCCCTAAACTGAAATCTTGAAGGCAAAGACTCAGAGTTTTGTGTCGACCTCCATTCAGAGCTTTGCATCCAACACATCCCAGAGCCCGACCCAGCCTTCACTCCACACCCCACATGGGGCTCTGGGACTACTCAGACTTGCTGAGGCTGGCCCCAAAACCCTGGGTACACTTAGACCTGTTGAGGCTGAGCCCCAAAACCCTGAGCACCTACTTGGACTTGTTAAGGCTGACCCCCAAAAGTACTGGGCACCTACTCAGACTTGCTGAGGCTGACCCCCAGGCCCTGGCACGTACTTGGACTTGTTGAGGCTGGCCTCAGCAGCTGCAGCCTGCAGCAGCTGGGTGGATTTGCTGGCGGGCACGCCGAACACGGCGCTGTGGGTGACGTCGCTGAGGATGCGGCGGTGCCCCGCGCGCTGCGCCTTGGGCGACGAGGGCGGCGTCAGGGAGCCCAGCTTCTGCCCCTGAGCCTGCTGCTGCTGCTGCTGCTGCTGCCTCTGAGCCTGCACCTGCGCCTGCCAGGGGAGGAAAGCACAGGGACCTCGCTCAGAATGGCACCCATGGGGAGAAAACAGCTCCTGGTGGAGCACCCAGTGTCCAAGTCATGGACTGGGGAGAAAACAGCACCCAGCATGCCAGCCATGGACTGGGGATGGTCTGAAGAGGAAAATCCAGACAAACAAAGGGATTTGCTGCTCTGCAGTGTTTCAGGATTCAGTGTTTCAGGACTCTCTGCACAGGCAGAGTCTCTCCCCTTTCTGTGGTGCATCTCTGGAGGTAAAACCTCCATTAGGACTTGGCAAAGGCTGCTCAGGGGTAGAGAGGCTGAGATCCAGAGCAGAGGTGGAAAGGCTCAGACCAGCACTCAGGAGCTGGCAGAGGAGCATTTGTACCCAAGTCCCAGTGCCCCAAGGTCTCACCCCCTGCTCCTGCGGCTGTGCTGGGGCTGCTGAGCCAGGCTGGGCCTGGGGCTGCTGCTTCTGCTGAGCTGCTGCTGCTGTGGTCTTCTGCTGCATAGCTGCCTGCTGGGCCAGCAGCTGCTGCTGCTGCTGCTGCTGCTGGTAGTAGTTCTGCATCAGCTGCTGCTGCTGCGCGGGCGCTCCTTGCTGCATCACTGGGAACTGGGAAACAATTGCTGGTTGAGAGCTTGGAGGTGTGGAGGACCTACAGCAAATCCTGCTAGAGGACTGGGGACACAGAGGAAATGCCTAAAAGCTGCACCCATTCCCCCCAAAAGAGCAGGAAACACAGAGCTACAGCCCTGCAGACACAGATGTGATGAACCTGGTGCACACACCCACCTGCTGAGCCTGCATCATCTGCTGCTGCTGCTGCTGCTGCTGGAAGAAGGCAGCCTGCTGCTGCTGCTGCTGCTGCTGCAGGAGCTGCTGCTTCAGGAAAAGCTGCTGCTGCTGCTGCTGAGGGGTGGCCTGGGGCTGTGTGGAGGGCACCTGGGGCTGTGCCTGGGGCGCTGCTGCTGGCTTGGCCTGGGGCTGGGCTGGAGGCTGCTGGGGGGCTGCTTTAGCCTGGGGGGTGCTGGAGGGCTGGGCACTGCCCAGGGCAGCCGGGCCTGCAGCTGGCACAAGAACCCAAAGGCAGGGTTAGGTCAGTGCCTGAGGCACACAGGGAGCAGGGAGCACACAGACACATTGCTCACCCTGGGGCTGAATGGCTGCCTGGGCTGTGGCTCTCTTCCTGGGCGTCAGGGCTGGCTGGATGGGCAGAATGCCAGGGTTGGGCTGGGTCTGTCCTGCTTTAGGTCTCTGCCGGGGTGCTATGGACGTTTCTGTCGTGGGGATGGGGTCTGTGAGCCTGTGAAGGAAGGAGGAGAAGGAAGGGCAGTGAGCACAGCCTGTGAGCTGGGCAGCCGGTGCACACAACAGGGGTAAACACTCACCCACACCTCAGCTGGGTGTGAGTGACAAAGGTGAAACACCCGTGGGCACCCAGGCACAGTAAAAGCTCCTGCATGCATTCACCACAATTAATCCAACACTGTCGCTCTGACTTCCCTGCCAATCGCGGCATCCTCTGCTGGTGGACAGCTGGGACTTGTCAAAACCACTCAACTTATATCCAACTATTTCCTACAACATATTGCTTGAAACCACCCAGACTTCTGAATGAGCACATGAAGGACACCAATCAGCTCATGAGCAGCTGGTACCTTTGGGCAGAGCTGTCTGAACTGCCATCTTTAGATGCACTTTAACTTTGGTACATCCACCCCAGAATCAGGCCACTGAACTCTCCTGATCTCTGCTCAGTGTTTACTGAGCTCCAAAAATGCACAGCAAGAGAGAGGAGCAGCCATGCCCCCAGCCTTCTGTGGTTTGGAGATACCAAATTGATAACTAATGAACCTGATATCAGATTGTTTCTGAGTCAGGGAGAATAACTTGGCACCTGAAGTCCCCAAGGAAGCTAAATCCACCTGTGCTAATAAACAGCAGAGACAACAGGCAACAAAAGAGGGAGTAAAAAGCAGGTGGGGTTACCTGGCCTTTGGTTGACTCTTCTTTGCAGCAGCTTCACTTGCTTTAACTGGGTCTGGGAGTTTAGCAGGGATTGGAGAGTTCTGCAGATCCCAAAAACGCCCAATTTGGTATTTTGAGGGCAGAAAACAGAGTCAGAAATAATGTGCAAAAACATCACAATAAAACAGAGAGAACTGGGGATCCCCAAAGCAATTACTCCTCATGTGGACACATAACAAACACCACAAGGTTCATGTCATGGGGGGACAGGAGTTTGAGGGAGTCTTTACAGGGGAAGAAAAGAGGGCTCAGCTCTTTGACCACTGAACATGGAATATGAACACAAAGCTCTACTGCACAAGCTGGGCATTTTTAAAAGACAACCAGGGGACAGCAGTGACAAAATTTATTAATGATGCTATAAAAACACAGGCATAATAGAACCCAAACTACCTCTTATTCATAAAGACCATAAATAAGCACCTGAACACAGGGGAAAAACCCTAATTTCTATTTATGAAAAAACAACAAAATAAAATGTCTGTCACAGTGTCCATAACAACATAAGAAAATAACTGTCCACTCCATTTTCCAGCTGAAGTGTCAGAAGACACACCAAGAAGGGGCAGATGGTTGTGTAAGGGCTGATAAAGTCCAAATGCCAAGTCCCAGAACTGCTGCTCAAACCCAAGTGCAGGCCAAATTACACATGCTATGATGAGAGTGCCTGGAAATCAAATTGCTTTCCCAAGCATGGCCTAATTTTCCATGTTCACATGCACAAGATCTCTTGGTTGGCCTCACTCTGGTGACTGGGTGAGGAGGTAAATCAGGGACAAACAGAATGAGAAACTCTGGTTTCTGACCCAAAAGATCCAAACCAAACCGTGCTGTTACAAACAAGACCCTCCTGATTACAGGACTGGGGACCAACCAAGAGGACAGAGGCAAATGCTCAGTGCTCATCAGCTGCCCCCCAGCCCCTCCCAGAGCCCCCTCAGGCCACCCCCTGCTCACCTGGACATTCTGCACTGGGCAGTCCTTCTTGGCCAGCTTGAATGCAAAGTAGGAGACCTGATAAATGTCAGGTCTCTTATCAGGGTCTGGCTCGAGCATGTACCCTTGAAGAGATGGAGATGCAGAGATCAGAGCAGCAGCACACACACACAGAGGGCACCACACCATTGATACAACACAGGAATTTTCTGTGCTGAGGGTGGGGAGCCCTGGCACATGTGCCCAGAGCAGCTCTGGCAGTGTCCAGGACAGGTTGTAGTGACCTGGGACAGTGGGAGGTGTCCCTGCCATGGCAGGGGTGGCACTGGGTGGGCTTTAAGGTCCCTCCAACCCACCCAACTCCACATTTGGTACAACCAGGAGCTAACAGAGTCCTGCCTCCTTCAGAGCAGTGCAGGCTGAGCAGGGCTGTGGGCTCAGCTGGGAACAGGGCAGGACAGAAAGCATGGACCAGGACACATCTTCCACCAGAGCTGGGACCCCCAAGGCTCTGGGGCAGGGAGGGGAAATGCTGCCTGGCCAGGGGACAGGGAACAGCACTGGGTGGGACTGGGCACTTCCAGGTGAAGCACAGGAAAAGGGTTGATCCTGGAGTGCCAGCAGGGCAGGGAGACAGGGCAGCCACAGGCACCACTGCAGACAGCCCACAGCAGCAAGGAAAACACCAGCCTGCTCTGCAAACACATCCAACTCTGTGTGAGTCAAGACTGTGGCTATGGAAAGGAAAAAAATCAAAAGCTGTGCTGGAAACAAGAGAGCTGCCCCAGCTTTGCCAAGAGTAGTGCATTGTACACTTAATTACACATTCACTCTAGTCAGTGGGATATTTATAAATCATTTCAGTTCTGTTTCCCAGTTCACAGGAGATGAATTCTTATCACTAGCCTAAGTCACTGTGGTCTTTTCAGTTCCTTATCCAAACAGATTTATTACAGCAGAAATACGTTTCTGCATCAACGGGCTGATTGTGCAAGCTCCTGCAGGACTCACACCAAACAGCTGTGTGTGCTCCTGCCCTTCCACTGAGCTCACTCCAGCCTGGCCAGACTGGAATCTCTGCCATGATCACTCCCAAACCAGTCCAAGATCCCTTTAACCCCCCTGTGTGCAGGGAAGCCTCAGGAAAGGAGAGAGCTCCTGGTTTGGGGCAGGGTGCAGGGGCAGAGCCCTGCGGACACTCACGGATGAGGCAGTGCATGTCCTGGGAGTGCCTGGAGTTGTCTGGGATGGTGAAGTTGCCATCACAAATGGCCACCTGGCTCTCCCCAAAGGGCAGGGTGAAGTAGCACAGCTTGTACAGCAAACAGCCCAGGGCCTGCAGAAAGAGAACAGGGCAGGGATTCACCACGCTGAGCACGGCAGGATCCTGGGTCCTGCTGGTGCCAGGCCTGCCCCAGCACCCTGTGAGGGACCTGGGACAGCCTCAGCTGCAGGGGAAGATGAACAGGAAGAGCTCTCCTCCATCAGAGTCTGGTCTGGGGGATTGTTCATCATCACACGACCCTGAGTGTCACTGAACAGGCAAAGCCTTTCTGCCATGCACTGGGAGGAAAGAGCGAAGCAGCAGGACAAATAAATGGCAACCATCATCATTAATACATCCATTGTGACAAAGAGAAACCCAAACTGTTTCCAAGATTAAGTCCAAACAACCTTTCAGCTGCTATAAATAAATGCCAGGGAAGTACAGCTCATTCTGCAGGCTGCCAGGTTCTGCCACCCTTCCCTCTACTGCCACGCTGCTTTTGGCACCAAGAACCATCACCTATTGCAAAAGAAAACTGTTTTTGCACAAAGGGCTAATTATGAAACACTCCCACCACCTCAGAGGGGGGAGCAGGAAACATTTCCTAATCCTAAGAAACTCACCATCAGCTCATCTCTTTTGTCACAGGATTTCACAATGAAATTGCAGGCTGGCTTAAAACAACGTCGATAAGATTTCAGGGAAAGGGAGGTTTCCAGCAGGACAAGCACTGGAACAGGGCTGGAAGCTGAGGCCCCACCACCACACACTGCTCTGGACACGCTCCAAGTGTCACTGGAACCCAACTCCTGCCATGCCAGGAAGAGCAGAGCCTTTGGATCTCCCCTATCCACAGTACTCCAGGAAGGAGTGCAAACCCTGCTTCTGCTCTGGCTGCCTTTGGGGCCTGTCCTTTCCCCCTGGCACAGCTGTGACCTCCCCTCTCCACTCCCTCCAGGCCAGTGACCCTGCCCAGTGCTCTCACAGACCCCTGGTTCAAGCTGCTCCCACCACAGGAGCTGCTCACTGAGGGGACTTTCAGCAGATGTCACACCAGCAAATCTCCCTCTTGTAGAGGCAGAACTACTGAACATAGATCAAAACTCTGTTTTTCTGCTTTTCCTAGCTCAGAGCTCCAGAAAACACAATACATGCTCCCAGTTAGCATTTTAAACACTTATAAACACAGGTGCTGAACTGCCACTCCAAACAGCACAGACTCTTTCTCACCTCTGTCCCACCAAAGGAGACCAGGTGAGCCAGGAATGGATTCCACCACAGCTGGATTTTGTTCCCACCATGAAGAAAGCATGGCAGGATTGCCCTGATCACCAGAAGCAGTTTGGCCTTTGGCCAGTCTGACACCTCAGCCCTGTGTTACTCAGATCAGCACACTGCTGCTGCTGGGGCAGGGCCATTTTCTCAGGTTTCCACTCAGTTCTGAGCAGAACTTCGATTCCACACAACAACCCAGCTCAGGCACAACGAGCCACAACACCCTGAATTTTCTGGTTTAACTCCTAGGATACAAAATCAGGTTTGCCCCATTCAGCCCTGGAGGTTGATCCATCTCTAAATTCAAAGCACACAGGAGGAGCACACACGTCTGCTGCAGCAGGAACTCATCAGACACATCATCAGAGGAATTCTGCATCCAGGAACTGCCCAGGCTCCCAGAAAAGCAGGCCAGCCCCTTTTCCCTGCCCTGGCAGTGCAAGGATGCCCAGGGGGTCCATACATACCCAAATGTCTGCTTTTGTAGTGATGAGTTTGCCACTGTACAGGTTCACCATCTCTGGGGCTCTGTAGGACAACGTCGTGTACCTGCAGGGGAAGGTGAGTCAGGGGTTCAAAAGGGGGATAGCAGGTTTGTCACATTCCCAAACAACCCAAAATTCACTCTTCCCCTATTCATTTTAAGGAAAGGGATGCTAAAGATATCTATTGGTAAAATGTTTTAACAGCATCACCTGCTACACACCTCAAACAGTAAAACACTCCTCAAAGTGCCCTGGGAAGCCAAAACAGCAACCACAATCCCCTCTAAAGCACAGAATTAAATAGTAACCACAATCCTCTCTAAAGCACAGAATCCACCACAAAATGTGCAGTCATTTTAAGAACAGAAACATTCAAGGATTCAAAGCATTAACAAGGTCAGTAATCAAATGTCCTCTGCAGTGCTGTGCCCAGCTGTATCACAGAGATTGTAACTGGATATGTGGCTCCCAAAAATCAGATTTCCACACCAGGAGTCCTGCTCAGAGCCACTGTGGCAAGGGGTGGGTCACTGTGTACCCCAAACCACAGTGAGAATCTGCCTCATCTTAAGAGATCACAACAAACAGAAAAGCTGGAAACTGCTCCACAGATTATGAGGCTCCTCTGATGAGATTTCCTGCCAGCAGGTCTGTCATTGCTGCCTGCTGCTTACCCTGAGCACAGGAAAGCACTGCCAAAGGCAAAGGTTTTGTAGGCTTAGGTGTACAAGTAGGGCACTCCAGGGGGACTGCAATGCTGGATTAGGAGCACTCTGAAAGCTCCACTCAAACAAACCTAGGAAATCCAGGCAGGTGTAGCTGAATCCCAACAAAAAAGAGGTATCTGTACCCATTTTTAACTGTACTAACAGGAGTGGGCAGCCTGCAGCAGTGATGTTGTTAGAACTAAAGCAAGGCCAAGCACCTGGAGTGTGCTCCACCCCTGGCCCAGGGCTCACTGAACTGCAGGTGAGCCCCCTTTTAAAAAGCACCAAGGGGCACCAGAGATGCTGCCAGGACAGCTGGCAGTGCTGGGGCAGGAGGAGGAGCTGGACTGAACCCCTCCAGGAGCTGGCACTCCCCAGATCAGCCCCAGTCAGTGCCCAGATCCGTGGGGAGGGGAGCTCAGCCAGGATGGGACTGTGCCAACCCAGCCTGGAGCTCAGAGAAGCCAAGACAGAAGAAGGACAGACAGCCTGACCGTGCACAGGACAGAACAGGTCACTGCCTCGCCGAGGAGGGGCTGCTGCTCTGCATTAATCTCAGCTCCAAAGCAATTACATCAAGCTCAATTTATTGTTTCACCTTCCCCCGGGCTCTCACTCACCTGCAGCAGACACTGCCACGCAGCAGAGCAATCTGCTGCAACAGGCTGAGCAAAACCAGCCCCAGCACAAGGGAAATTACCCTTCAAACACAAACACAGCTGGGCTGGAAAGGCAAAACACACTTACTTCTTGATCTCCTCCTCCACTGCATTCACCCCCTCTGTCTGAGGGTTCTGGAATTTGTTGGTAGCACTCCCAAAGTCACACAGGACGTAGTGGCCACGGTCATGCAGCAGGATGTTTTCAACCTGGGAGCATCACAGACAGACACAGAATCACTCAGACAAAAAAATATTCAGGGTTTGGCTTTTTTACACATGAGTCAAGGTTTTAAGTGCCTGAAGACATATCAGACATCTCTGACACTGAAGTCTAAAAGTGACAGCAAAGAAAACAGGCATCAAAACTGTCACATCTCCTAAAATAGACATCAAACCATGGAGGCACAGCTGTAACACTGCCTTCCATCCTGCCAGCCCTCCCTTCTCCTCCTGCAAGCACATTTCCCTGCCTCTTGTAAGACTTCAGTGTCCCAGTGCCTTTGAGCTCAAGGTTCCTGAGCTACTGTGGCCCTGGTCTGGCATCTGAACTGGGACAGGAAATCCAAACTGTCCAGCTTTACAAAGGCTGTAACTCCTCACAGTCCATGGGGGAGGCAAACAACACAAACACTTCCATATTTATGAAATTAAAACACATCTCCAGGTCTTTGCCTGCATCTTACCTGTCCCTGAGGGTCTAGTTCAAAACAAACCTCAGCTCATGCTCACATTTATTTGCTTGTTCTCAGAGTCTGCTGGGTGCCCACAGTCCCTAAACAGGGGCTGTAGCAGCAGAGGCTCCCCCAGGCTGCTGAGAGCCCTTTCTTTCAAATATGATTTGGCACCTTCAATCAGGCAACAGAAACAAATAAAATCAGCAGAAACCTTCTCCTGTGCATTAACAAAACTCTACCTTGCACCCACCTAAGGAAATTGCCTGTTCCAACACTGACTTTAAATGTGTGAAACCCTGTGTTCAGATCTTTGCTTTGGCAGAGCATCCCTGTGTTCCATCTCCTCATCTGTGCAGCAGCACTAACAGCATGTTCTCTGGAGGGAACACACCATTTTTCATGTCTTTATCTTCAATCAGTGTCAAATGCTCAGATACAACAACGAGATAAAACATCCTGCTCATAGAGCCCAAAATAAAAAAAAAATCACCACATAAGCATTTGCTAACAAAACCCTTTGGAAGCAGAGTTCCCCATCAAGGATGGTCTTTACAAGAAGGAAAGGAAAAGAAGGAGTCAGCATTTTAAGCATCAGAAAATGCAGCCAAATCGGAGCAGCTGAGGGGGAGAAGGCTGGCTTGAAACCAAGGGTTAAACACGCCTCTTCCCCCTGTGCCATCCATCTGCTCTGAATAAAGCCCTGCACACAGATGTTCTCCCCAGCACAGCAACACTGGCCCTGTTATTCCCTGCTCCCTGCAAGCACTCCTCCAACACTTCCCCAGGAGTCCTCCCACTGTATCTGCCTGAGCAGGCTGATTTCTCCCTCAGACACCCTGAAAGGTTTGTCAGACATCAGCACGGGCCCATCCAGCAACCAGTTTGATCAGCAAATGCCAGGAGAAAGAAAAAATAAACACAGCAAAAGAAATTACTGCTACCACTGCCAGGCCAGAGAAAAGTGGCTTTGAAAGGAGTATGAAGGTGTCTTCTTCTGGTGAAACACCCAGAAAGCTGCAGCCCTGAGCACACCCAGGGCTGACACAGGATGCTCACTCACAGTGCCATGTCCCCTTTGCCTACAGAAATGCTGGGTGAAGGCTGCTGTCCCCAGCTGTTGGTCACCTCCCACCAGCTGGGGACGGTGCCAACAGGAGGCTGCTCTGCTTCAGGCACAGCCTCTGGGTTCATTCAAAACCAGAGCCAGGGGCCACTGAAACTCCTCCAGCTGCACTTGTGTGAATGGCTGAGAGCTCGCTCACAGCCTCCCTTCTGCTGGCAGCAACCTCCAGCTCCAGAGCAGCATCAAAGAGCTGGAAGGCAAAAAAGGCCTCCAGGGCCCCCAGCTGTCTGCAAAGCCAACATCTGCCCCTCTTCAGCAGGGTTACATTCACCCCAAGAAAACATCTACGTGTTCTTCCTTACACCCAGAACTTGTACTGAACTTCTCTGGCCCTTCATCTCTCTTGGCTTTGCAACTGCCCCTTGACAGTATTACATTTTAACACAAATAAAGTCAATATATATATATAAATATTAATTCTGTGTTAGTGCTTAGATCCCCAGAGGTCACCATGACACAAACAATACACTACCCAAGCAGAAAACATGTCTCCAAGCAGAGAAGAGCCAAGCCTGACTCTGGGCACAGCTTACCCAGATCAGGCCTTGCAAAACCTGCCCTGGCCTAGGCAGGCAGCAGTGGGCTGGACACCAGCCCCAAGAGCCCATTTCAGCTGCAACTCAGGCAGAAAGTAACACCACAGATCAACTCACTAATCCAGCACAGATGTCCCAGATTTACTCCCCTATAACACACTGAGTTTGTTCTGTATGAACCCCCCAGGGGTTCAGCAAAAGGGTAAGGGCAGGGTTAATGTCAGCTGGGGAGGCTCCTGGCCCTCACCCTGCTTTCCTGACCTAGACAAACTCCTGCAAGCTGCCCACAGACTTTACAGCCTTAAATCCAGGACTAATGGTAAGAGATCACCCCTGGGAACAGACACAGAGCTGCTCCTGTATCCAAACTGACTGAGAGTGGCATCACTGTCATTTCAGACATGCCACAGCACACCAAACCCTGAGGATGTTTTCCCCTGCTCTACCTGGCTCTCCTTGGTACACGTGGCATGTAAAACAATGGCCAGTGGCACAAACAAACATCTGTGAGGCCTCTGAAAATAGAACCTGCCCCACAAAGCACATCTGAATTTCAAATACACACAGCAGCCTCCTTCTTGGCTGAGTGTTTCATCCCAGCTCCTGAGAGCAAACGGAACATCTTTTTGTTTGCTGGATTACAGGTGGGGGATTTTCCCCAAGCTGGCCCAGCTCTGCTCCCAGCTAAGCACACAGTTTTACAACACACTTTCATGGTCAGAGCTCCAGAGGCCACTTCCAAAAACTCCTAAGGATTACTGCCCCAAGGCCAACACTTCTGAAGCGCTCCTTTTAATCTGGAAACAATTTTGTGAGCTACCTTAAATAAAGCAGCGTTTCAGGCCACTGTGAATAATTCATCAGGTACATTCTGGCACGTGTGCAAGCCACAATTATTCACAAACATTTGTGTTTAAGTAGATCTATAGATGGCAAACATATGGTTAGCAGCACTGAGAGGCTCATTTCTTTTTTTATCTCCCAGCAGAGAGGTGTGTTTGTGCCCACTCTCCCTCATTACCGGCAGCAGAAGCACAGCGTGGGCAGCTGGCAGACAGGCAGGAGGATGCCAGCAGCTCCCTGCTGCACCCCTGGGGCCAGAGCTCACCTTCAGGTCCCTGTGGATGATGGGGGTCTTGCACTGGTGCAGCCTGGCCACGGCCTCGCAGGTGTCGCAGAAGATCTGCAGGACCTCGCTCTCGGTGAAGCCGCTCTGCAGGCGCTGGTTCATCAGGTTCACCACCTGCCCCCCTGCAGGACACACGGCAGGACAGGGAGGGGTGGGGTGACAAATTATAGCAGGGACAGTGAGCTCTGACCATCCCCAATCACAGCAGGGACACAGCTCTGACCATCCCAAACCAGAGCAGGGACACTGAGCTCTGACCATCCCAAACTACAGCAGGCACAGTGAGCTCTGACCGTCCCAAACCAGAGCAGGGACAGTGAGGTGTGGGATGCCCAATCACAGCAGGGACACTGAGCTCTGACCATCCCCAATCACAGCAGGGACACAGCTCTGACCATCCCAAATCACAGCAGGGACACTGAGCTCTGACCATCCCCAATCACAGCAGAGACACTGAGCTCTGACCATCCCCAATGACAGCACGACAGGGAGGTGTGGGGTGACAAACTACAGCAAGGACAGTGAGATCTGATCATCCCAAACCACAGCAGGGACAGTGAGCTTTGGGGTCCCCACAGCAAGGACAGTGAGCTCTGACCATCCCCAATAACAGCAGGACACTGAGCTTTGGGGTCCCCTCTCACACCAGGACACTGAGCTCTGGACTAATTTTCTTATTTTTCTTCCAAGTAGGACTTCTTTTGTCTGACTAGAGGAATAAAAAGCTGGATTTGGGGCACCCACACAGATTAGTGTGCCTCATGTAAGCAAGAGGAGGGAGGAAGGGAGACACTCAGAAAACCCACACGTTAAGTGGCTTGGCTGAAGCTGTTGACTGCAAAGAATTAAAAATCCATCTGTAACAAGGGAAACTCTGGACAAACAAAAGCAAGTTTTCATGAACGAGTCCTGGATTTGTCTCAGCTTTGGGGTTTTGTTGCTGTCAAGGCCTTTTCAAAACAATCCTGAGGGTTTTTTCTCCTCTAAATGCCCTAGACAGACAGAGCAAAACTCCTTTCTGAAGCTCTGGTGAAGCAGGACTGCATCATTCCACATCACAAGGCTGGAAAACTTTCATGGTAGGAAAGAAAAGCTCAGTTAATGAATACTACAGCTGTGAACATTTTACACCCAAAATGAATGCAGTTCTGCACACAAAGGCACTGATTTGGTTTGGAAACTGCCAGCCACAAAAGGAAAGTAACAAGGGAAAATCAGTGTGTAACAAGCATTGCAGGGGGAGGGCTGCAGGCAGCAGCACAGCATCTGGCAAGAGCCACGTTAGAAAAGCCACCTCCCTCCAGATGGAAGGAAACTCCTCAGAAAGATGAGTTTTACTTCATCAGCCCAAAATGTGGGTCCTGCACTGGTGGGTCTGTGAAGAGCTCAGGTTTGTACCTCCCTCACATAGGGCTGAGCAGGGATTTGCCAGCACTGCCAGGCCTCTGCTGACAACAGCTCTGGTCATGCTCAGCTTGAAGCTTAAAGAGATATTATGCGTGATTCCTTCAGCAAAACTGCCCAAAAAGTTCCTCCCCTCACCAGCAAACAACCCAGGGCAAGGCAGGCCAGACTCCTGCAGCAAACAAAGCACCAAAGAGGATGTGGCAGAACAGAAGCTTGCACTGGGCCTGTTCACATACATCCACATGTGTGTAACTGCTACAATGCTCCTGGGTTCAAAGCCAGACAGGCCCAAAAACACCCATTTCCATCAGCTGCCACCATCCAAACCAGCCACGGGCTCCTGAAGTCACCTGGCCAAAACATTATTTTTGCTGAACACTCTTCTGCGAGAAGACAGAATTTGAGCCCAGCACATGCATCATGTTCCAAACACCACATCCCAGCCACAAAGATCAAAGCTTTGGGACAGATGGAACAGCTTGTCTGGCTACAGACAGCCAAGCAAAAAGGTCAGAGGTAACAGAAATGCTTTTTGGCTTCCCATTATCCATGTCTTGCTTCTTCCAGAACAATCCTAGGCCAGGGTGATGTGGAACAAAGCTTGCAAAGAGACTAAAGTGAAGAAAAATTACATTCCTGGCTGCTTTAAGAGGAGCCACTTCTTGTGTGGACCATTCTAAAGACAACAGCAAGATGTATTTAAGGGTTCTCCATCACACCAGAGGGGTACAGGACCACCCTGGGCAGCAGCAAAGATGGTACCAATCCCATTGGCAGAGTCAGCACAGCCCTACTCCTGGCTTTGCTCAGCTCAGAACAGCTTCCTGGCAGCTTAGGGACAGCTCTTGCTTCAAAAGGAAGATGTGCAAGGTCCTGCAGGCACAGAAGAACAAACCCACCCCGTGCCCAGCCCCACTCACCCCGGCAGAAGTCCATGAGGATCAGCACCTCCCACACATCCCCACTGCTGACTGAGTTGATGCTGGAGTCGATGTAGCCCACAATGTTCTTGTGGCCAGACAGATCCCGCTGCAAGACAGACAAAATCACACATGGAACAGCCAAATTCACTCATGGACCAGCCAAATCCACACCATGGACCCTCCTCACCCTCACTTTCCACCAGCCACCATTCCAAAGGCACCAAAGACAGGCAGACAAGAGAAAGCAGCAGCAAGTGAAACCCAAGCAAACAAGCTTTGATGTGAGATCTAATCTCACCTTTCCCCACGTAGCCCAAAGCTTCCCTGCACTATCACAAACTACAGGAGCTCACTTAAAAGGTATTAACCTCATTTAAAGCTACTGCAGGAATCACACACAGTATTGCTACAGGTAGGAGTTTCTGACATCCACCCCAAACCTGTGCCTCGTGTGGTAAATTCACAAAACGAGGATTTTATATTTCCTTCCCCACCTGGCAGCTGCTCTAAATGCTCATCAGTATCTTTGAATACAACTTCAGAAGTGGCACTTCCACGTTTACCATGCTGCAAACAAGATTAGGCAAATCTATTTGGATCATCTCCATTTTATCTTTGTTTAGGGAAGCTAAGTTTGAAACAGCTATTAAAAATAGCTATCCCATCATATAAATCCTTGTGTCCAATAATCTAGAGAAATATCCCAGAGCTTATTACAAATACTTTACATTTCAAAAGCCCTGGCAGCAGCTACCCCACAAATACTGTTCTAATCTACCAACCTCAGTGATGCAGAGATAACCTTCATCCCAACCCAGGATTAGAAGATGCTGTGATACAGATTTATCTCAGGATGGAGGTCTGCCATTCATGCACTGATTGCAGTTCAGAGATATCAGCATCATCAGCCTTTTCTCATCAGGTTTAAAAGGCTGAAGTCTTGAGATCCCAGCTGAAGATTGTGAGATGAATTCCAACATCCCCAGCCATGCTCACATCTTCTGCCCTTCCTTTTCCCATTAAACCATGCAGTTCTCCCCTCCTTTTCCTGGAATTCCCTGTTTTTTTCAGGTTTTCCTTATCCCCTGAACAGGAACTTTTGAAATAGTTCAGTATTAGATTTTCACACGCTCCAGAGGTCAGGATTTCCCACACAAAAGCCATTTTTGCTAGGAAAAGGCAGGGATTGTGACCTGATGGCACAGAGCTCGCGAGCAGAAGGTGCCCAGCCCAGAGCAGGCACTCACCATGATCTGGATCTCCCTCTTGCAGACCTGCAGGTCGTACTCATTATTGACGTACATCCTCTTCAGGGCACACTTCACCCCATTGCTCGTCCTCACCAGGAACACGATTGCAAAGCCACCTGTGGAGGACACAAAATCACCTGCTCATTAACCAAAACCCTCTTTGTTCCCAGCCCTGTCCCTGCCAGGGGAGTGCAGCCCCTGTCCCTCTCCCAGCTCTGCCTGGACACTTTTCTCTAGGAACTCACAGGGATCCAAGGGGGCAATCTTCAATTAATGGCAACGAAGTTAACACTTAACATCTCCATAAAAACAAGCAATTACACCAGTTCCTGGTCCTGCCAGACAGTCCCTCATTGCTCCATTAATTCCCATTATGAAGAAGAAAGCTGAAGGACAGCAATGCTGCCTTGGACAGAAATCAGAGCTACAGATCACCCACTGAACCACCAAAGGCCTAAACTTAAAAGGCTCTGAAACTTTGAAGCATCTAAGTTACGTTACAAAGCTGATTTGTGCAAGAAGCAGAAGAAACATCTCCCACATGCAGTTTGATGTTAATGCTTTTAAATCAGGACAGAAGAACAAGGGAAAAACCCACAATTCATTCTGTGGTCATTGCTATTAGTAAAGTCAGGATTCCCAGGATAAATTAACTTGTTTCAGATGAAAGCCTTTCATCTCTGTCAGCTCTCCATCCAAACACACAGGTTTGCATTTGCAGTCCTGGCAGAAATAGGAAGCTGAAGGAGGATGGAGGGGCAGAGGCATCAAAAGTTTCACACCTGGCTCTGGAGATGGGATGAATTTGGGCAGAGTGGCACAGATCCAAGCAGCCACAAGTGCTGCACACTGGTGAAAAGGGAGGCACAGTGACACTGCTGATGCCACAGCCCAGCAGCACCTTACACATATTTCCTTTACGTCCAAGGACTCATAAAGGCCCAGCTCAGGGGTGATTTATGTGTCTCCAGAAGTCCCACTACAGGTGGAGCAGCAGCTACACACCACAGAACTCACGTCACATCCCAAAGAATTCCCCTTTTCTTCACAGGCTGCCAGAAACCAGCAGACCCCCAGCACACACAGTTCCACGGATGGGTTTGTGCTCGTGGTTATTCAGCACTTGCATGGGCTGCCCCCATCCCATGACAAACAAAGCCACACTTGGGTGAAATTTACTGACCAGGAAAGAATGAAAAAGAGCAAATAACCAGACAACACTGCTGTGTGCAATGTACAACCCTCCCTGGTTGTTTTTAATGTTTTTTATCACATTACAGCTCCTCTTCCACCTCGACACAGGAGTTACACACACAGGTACCTCACCTGCCAGCACGGTGCTCAGCAGGAATCTCTCCTGGCAGCCCAACCCCAGTTTTACACAGCACAGTCTGCCACAGAACTAGAGTAAGCTTCCACAGGAAACCCCACTGACTTCCAGAAGCAGCCCCAGAGATGCAGCAGAAAGATGGGACAGAAAGAAGAAACAAACAAAACAAAACCCACTCCTCCTCCCTTCCTCTCCACAAAAAAAATATAAGCATCATAAAGACTTCAAATTAAAGGTCTTGAAAACTGTAGCCAGGCTGCAAAATGGACACTCCAAGTGAGGAAAGTGGGCCATGGCCCTGGGATGCAGCAGCCACAGCTGCTCGAGCCCCCTCGCAGCTCTGGAGGGGCCTCCGTGCACAGCGCTCCATTCAGACCCAAAAATAACCCTGACTCTCCCTGAAGCTGCTTCGAGTTGAGGATCTCAAATTACAAGTCATTTTTAAGGGCTTCTGAACCCACAGCAGTAGCCTTATTGTTCTCCCCAGCCACGTTTGTCTCGTTTTTGGAGAACAAATCTGCACATCCCGCTGTGAATCTTCAGCCCAAAGGGTGGCTGTGGAAAAGAGTAACACAGCACTGCGCTGATTTTTCTTCCTCCTCTTATATCCCACAATGGAGCCAGGAAGAAATACGGGACCATAACCAACACAATTTTCCCAAACCCTACTTTGCTAACAGCCTGTATTTTTCAGAATCATTGGAGAGATCAGGTTTGGAATCCTTTTTTTTTTTAATTTCTGTACAGTATTTCCATGGATCTCAGAAAAACACTAGAGAAAAAAAGAAAAAAAAACCCAAAGAGTTGGTTTTGGTTATTACAGTCTCAATTTTGGTTTTGGTAATAACAACACTTTTGGGTTTCCCTCCCCCCAAAATGAGCAGTCACCCAGAGAAGCCCCTGCTCCACCCCAGGGCTCAGCTCCCTTTTCCCAGCTCTGGCCAGCAGGACAGGGGATCTCTGTTTACAGTGCTGTGCTCAGCAGAAAGAAACACGAGCTGAGCAGCAAAAATACATCAAAAATACATTTACCTTATCTTTTAACTGCTGACAGCTGCCTAACCCTTCCTCCTTGCCCACTGCACATCTACACCACCACCAGCACCTCCTCAGCCTCAAGGGCTCTCAGCCTCCAGAGCTCCAGACCACAACCAATTTCTCCCTCAATATCCCAGTCCAACCCCCAACTTGGTTAAATCCTGGTAAAGTTGAAAGGAAACAGATCAAAGACAAATTTACAAGCAATTATGACGGAGCCCTGCCAGATGCACATTACAGGACCATTTACTCCTTTTCTCAGAGAACAGCAAGACAACAGCAGGCACTGCCAGCTCCAGCTAAAGATGATCATCTGGGATCTGAGCAGCTCCCAGGAGCCAAGGTCAGCTCAGGAGCCTGTGCTACACGTGCCCAGGGAGGGTGGGTCACACTCAGGCACAGCTTAAAGTATTCCAGGCACCAGGAACATCCCCATCTCTCTGCTGCTAAAGCCTCTTTTCCAGTGCACGTGGGGAAAGCAAAGGCACGAGATCAGCGCAGGCTTCAGCTGCAACAGAAGAAATAAATCCAGAGACTTGCAAGTGCCAGAAGGGACAGGAGCAAGAGCTAAGCCTGAGAGTCACCTCAGAGGACAGCTTTCCCCTGCACATGTGCCTCTGATTTAAGGCTCTGAAGGAAATTCAACTCTCTTCCCACAGCAGCCAGCAAAAAACTAAAATACCCATTCTAAAACATGAGAAGTAATTTCTGTGTTCACCCTTAAGACATATGAATGTTGTTGAGCAGGCAGCACACAGCCAGCACTGGGATCACCATCGGCTCAGGAAACTTATTTTCTGTCTCTTTGGCACTTTAGGCCTGCACGAACTGCATGGAAACATGGTTATCAAGCTACACACTGCTGCCTGACTGCTGTTCTTGCTAAAAGGTTTTAGGATAAGCTGAAAAAATACTGGGAAGTTCCAATTATCTCCAGTCAATACAGATGCCAAAGCAATTTTCCATGCAGGTTTGTGTCAGGGTACTGGCCAGCTGCCAGCTCTGGTGGTTGTGTTTTCAGCCCTTCTGTAATTTCAGCAGGATGCTCAGCTCCTCACAGCCAGGCAAGCACTGCTAAACCAGGTAAGAGCAGCTGCAGGTGACCCCTCCCAGCTCCTGCAGGTAAGGAGAGAGCTGTGCTGAGTTCCAGGGATTCGTGGTGGATTGCAGACTGGAATGGTCCTGCAGCCAGCAATGCCAACCAGGCACAGCATTGCTGCTGCAGGGCACCAGTGCAGCAGCTGATCCCCCTCAGTGCTCTGCATGCACACACCCCACCGTGCTCCAGCACTGAGGGGAAGCCACGTGCTGCTCAGATATCCCCAAAACTGCCCCAAGAACACTCAGCCTCCAGGGACAGCCAGCCAGGCATTTTAAGCTCCAGCTGTACCAGCAGGCACTTAATTTTAAGTGCTCTGCTGAACCAGGCACAAAGCCACTCCATTTGCACAATTCCAATACTCACTGATCCTTATCCATCAAGAATTATGTCATATTTTGCCTTATCTCACCAGCCAGAAGAACTTCCTTAGCATTTACCTTCCAAAGTACAAGGGCAGGCTCACTCAGGTTTTGTTTTTTCCCCCACAGCCAGGATGCTGTGATCCAGCTGCAGGAAAACCACAGTGACTCCCTTGCACGGGGTGTTTCCAGCTCACCATTCCCAAAGCTTTACTAAAACACTCAGTAATGTGCTTTTCCCCCAGCCACAGCCACAAGCAGCTGTCACACAGACACTGCACATCACCCATCACTGGACATCAGCACCTGGCAGCACCAGAACCATTTTCTCTCTGCTGCTGTCCTGAGGAAGCCATCCTGCACCTCTGGCTCCTCTAACTGGAGCAACATACAGTCATTTAAAAAAGAAAAAAAGAAAAGAAAAGTTTTTCCCCAAGTTGAGTATACACAATAGTCACTCCTTTCAACCCAAACCATTCTGTGATGTGATTCTTGATCCTAAAGCACCAATGTTTTCGGGTATCTTTTCTAGAGACCCATGCGCCCTGGGATCCTCTGAGCAGCTGAGCTGCAGAGACCCCAAAAAACCTTCCTGTGACTGCTGGAAGTGGCACTGGGACCCCAGCAGAAGTCTCAAGGAAACTCCCAGCAGCTCCTACAAAAAGCACCACAGTGTCCCACAAACCCAGCAGTGCCAGGGAGGAGAGCCAAGGGAAACAGTCCCACTGATCCTGCCTCGTGCCATGCTCTGCTGTGACCCTCCACACACGTAAATATTTGCTGCTGTCTTTTAATATGGGCTTTTTATTTCAATAATAGCTCCCCATGATTTGCATTAGGATTACAGTGCTATTTTTGTGGCTATTAATCTGCACCAATGTATTCTTTCTGCTGCCTTTATTCCGCTCTTCCACTGCCCAGCAGGAGGGTATTGCTGCACATACCTGCTGAAAACACACCATTTCAAATCCCATTTTCCCTGTTTTTATGCCAGTTCTGAGCTCTTTGTTTCCAGGACAGGATATTTCACTCCAAATTAAGCTTTCTGTTCCAGCATTATTCCTTGTTATTACTAAATGTGCCCACAAACCAGAGGCAGCACTCTGAAGTGTTCTGTGTGATACATAACGAGGGGTTGGAATGAACAGGATCACTGCACATTGCTTTTTCTGCTTTATGAAGCATCTGCAACACCTTTCAAGTCACAGTGTGTCAGCATTAACATCTTTAGAAAAATACAACTGCCTCATTTTGTTTTGAAAGTCATTTGAGGCATAATTCAGAAGGCACAGTAATGAGGCAGACTTTGCATTAGGGCTGTAATATCCAAGATCATGAAAATACCAAAGGAAGTGAAGGTAACACTGGTACAATCCATGATTTACTGAGTTCAACCTGGAACATTATCTCTGCTCCCCCTTCCTTTGGATGGAGACAGTCAGAAACACAAACAATTTGCAAGTAATTTCTCTGTTCTTCCAGCCAGGGTGTTAAAAAGGATGTCACTGGGGTGGGAAAACCTGTGATAAACAGGAAAGGGCAAAAAACTTGGAACTTGACTGGAGAACGTTTGGGTCAGTTTGCCAACACCACTGAGAGCAGCAGGGTGAGCTACAGGCCCTGCTCACCCAGACCTCCTCTCCCACAGGAGCTCTGCAGCCTGGCTCCAGAAAGCAAAACCTGCACCTCCAGGGGGTCCCAGCCCAGAGCTGAGCCCCCAAACCACAGCACCTCCTGCTAAGAGACAGCAACAAGTCATCCCAACAAGATGGACTCAAGGTTCACCCTCTCCCGACACCTTGGCTGTGGCAGAACGTGTTACCAACAGGAATAAACACTTGTAGAGGCTTCCCAGCACTGCCACGAAGGATTTCACCTGACCCAGCCTCTCTTTGGCAGGACTGGCACTGCCCACAGTCCCTCCCAGCACCTCTTCTGAGCTGTTCTGTCGCCACTCTGTTCACTCTCCCCACGTGCTCCGCAGCAATTTATTCCTGGGTGTTCCTGGCTGTTGTCACCCCGTCACCTCCAGGACGTCTCACCAAAATCTCCTCTGGATTTCAACCCCAAGTTCTTCCCCTACAGGCCAGTGCAGCTGTAACCCGTCTTTTCTCCTGGAAGGATGCTCTCCACTCTTTCCCAGATGATCCACAAGTCTGGAAGGACTCAAAGCAGTGTGGTTGTACTAATGTTCTCCTTTGTGTTTGCATTTTGTTGTTTTAGTAGTACATGTTGGAGAGACACGACACTTGGGGTTTGGGATTTAATTAGTGCCTGTGACTCACTCTCCCACCCAATTCCATAATCCTCTGCTTACAGTAGGGTATCTACATGCCATTTTATAGCCATATAAGTGAAGATTATTCACCCCCAAGCTGCAGGCACAGAAAACACACAGTCTGTCCCGAGGCACAGGCTTGCATCACCTCTCAGGAGTACACGGACAAAACCAGTGTTTGCTCCCCATAACCCAGGCTAAAAAACCAGGATTTTCTGCACCTGGGGTAACTGTGTCAACAGTCAGCACGCTGAAGCACAAAGCACTGACAGGGTGTGTCAGCCACAGGGGTCAGGGGTACCTGCACAACTGTCTGAAGGTGGCAGTGGGGACAGAGGTGACACTCAGGACAAACAACACACACAACAGCAGCAGCAGGCTCTGCTCCAGGAGGGCCTGAATGTGGATCTCCTGGTCTTACCTCACCCAAATGTCTGTAAACAGTGCATGTGTTTGTGTACATGTGTGCTACAAACCAGAGTCCAGTTCTGAACGAGAACAAAACAAATCCTCGTGTCCTGCCCAGCTGAGAAGAGCAGATAATAACACTAAATTAAACAGGGCCTCTCTCAGCCCAGATTTTCTACCTCAAAGGAAATAACAAGCTTTACTTAGTTGGTTTTTGTTGTATTAAGTCCCTTGACTTATTTAAGCATAACAGTGCCAAGGTGAAAGGACTGCTTCAGGTCTGTCCCAGCATCTCCCAGAGCAGAATTTCAAGGAGCTCTCAGTGCCTGACCTCACCATACTCACCTGAGCAGGGAGTTAAACACACTAAAACCAAACAAAAATCTGGGTGGTTCACTGAGCTTTCAGCTGTGGCTCCATCTGCTCCTTTGGGCTGTTTCCATGCCCCTAAAAGGCACTTTAAAAGGTTTCATCCTGGAGTGGAGATAGAACTGCTCTGGGAAACTTATCAAATCAGATCTTGAAACATCAACCGCCAATTAAATAGTCTGAACATTTAAGTTTTATCTTGAGGGCAAAAAAGAAAGGGCACACCACTAACTCCAGCTGAAAGAGCTTCGTCTGTGTAAGGAGCAATGGTCACAGTAACTCAAATTTCAGCCCTGTTCTGACCATTTTAATTGGCTGTAGGAGGCAATCAGAGCTCCAGAACTGCAGGCAAAGTAGATAGCACCCAGATAAAGCAGAGAGGACATCTAGTATTTCATGACAGGAAACCTGAAACGTGCACAGTATCAGGAGAACCAGCTGAATCCTGCATCTCCCCAGATGGAAAATTAGCTAAAAAGGTATTTTTGCAACAAGATCAGGAATTTAATAGTGAACATACTCTAAAGAAGATTGTAACAGTTACAACTGTAAAAAGTTGAGCTTTTTTACAGTTGAACTGTAAAAAGGAGAGCTCAGAGCTAAAGTGAACAGACAGGACATGCAGCTATTTTGTGTTTCTAGTGATACTTTAGTGGAAGAAACACAAGGGGCACAGATACAGGTTGTGTGTCAAGCCAGCCAAGGGCAGAATCCTCCTGGCATAGGACAAACTCTTGAAGAATATTCAAGCTTTGCTGGGCAAATCCCCAGCTCCCCTTCCCTCCCTGCAGAGCAATGTGCTCAGTTTGTTTTCTCCTAGCAAATGCTGGGGCTTCCCAGCCTTCATCCTGCTGCCAGAGCAAAGCAGAGCTGGGAAACTGAGGTGGATTCTTGCTCACCCAGTCCATATTCACAACAGCAGCAGCTCTGACAGGGCAGGTAACAGCTCACTGCTTCATAGTGCATGAAGAGAAATACATGTCAGCCCCACAGCTCCCAAAGTTGGGCACTGTCCTTGCAATAATCGCCATTTCAAGCAGCCAGAAATTCTCCACCCAGCTCACATTCGAGCTGGGAAGAATCTGACCTGCACAAAGTCCACCTGCACAGAAGCAGCAAGCAGAAGAGGCTCAGGCTGGCCAGCAGGAATCCCTGAGCCAGCCTCAGGCTGCGTGAGCTCTCCAGGCACGGAAAGCCCAGCACCTGCCCACACAAAATGCAACTGGGACTCAGTGGGAGGCGGGAAGAAAAAGGGAAAAAAACTAAAGAACCAGCTTCAAAGATACCTCCAGAGTCCATCAGACAGCACCCATCATCAGGGCAAAGGTCTGATCCCAAGAGAGCAGAACAGCCCAGGCAAAGCCCTGCGGATCACAAACCCTTCTCACTCCAGCCCCAGAAAGCTGCAGCTCTGCCAGCTCCAGCACTGCTTAAGCTTTGGGCTTTAAATACCACCAGGAAAACTTTAACAGAACATCCAGCACATCTGAGCAAAGGACTTCTCCCCAGGTAAAACAAAGGCTTAAGCTCACACAGAGTTTGTGGGTCAGACTCTCAGCCAGGGGAAAGCAGGGCCATAGTCAGCCCTACACAGCTTTACCATAGCTGAGATTCCTAATGTGATTATCCAATATTACCAACATAATTATAGGGCCCTTGCTTAATGTCACTGCTGCAATATCTAGGCCATGACAGGACAGATTTAGATTTACAAGCTCCACCCTCTCCTTTTAAATAGGCAGGACGTCACCATGGTTAATGTTGGTGTGGCAGCCCCAGCCAGGAGTGCCTGAACTGTGCAAAATAATACAGCCAGGAACCCCACACAACACCAGCAGAGCCTCTGCCTCTCCTGATTTTAGGAGAACAAGACTGGTTGTCTAGGGATTGTGGCAGTTTTGGGAGTGAACATTCAGTCTATCAGCTGTGATGCTCACAACAACAAACAGACACAAAATAATTATATAGTTTACAGGCATTTCATTGCATGGACAGCATGGGAAAAGCATAAATGCCTCTTGTCACTTCTCTGGGGCTGCTTTAAAACCATCCAGCTTCATTTCTTTGCATGTTTCAGGACCCCAACTCACTACAGACCTCACTCCCCACACAATCCCAGCCAGGCCCATGGAGAAGGACAAACAGGAAGCTGTAAATCACAACACAGCAGAGAAAGGAGGGGAAGGAAATTAATCTCTGCCATGCAGCAGCATTTTAGAAGCCTAAAATAATCACTGGGCAAGCTCCAGGCTGTGCATTAAAGCCACACTCTTGTCAGAAGCTCCAGTCCAAGGGCAGCAGGAGCTTGGCACTCCGAGAGCAGCCCAGACACCCCAAGTCAGGGGCATTAAAGTCTCCCAATATTTGCAGTATTTGTGACAGCAATTTCATAACAAACAGCAGCTCACTGGAGGCTTTGGCTGCCCCAGCAGGAAGCACGTTTAGGTGTTCACGTGGGTGGATTTGCTGGGCATGTGCTCTGCTGCACAGCCCTGTGCATCCACTCCATTACTCCCTGACAGGCAGACTTGCAAAACCAAAGCTGATAGAACAGTGTTTTATTACTACGCAGCAAGACACGCTGCCTCCAAATAGATTACTTGGCAAGGCAGACTCAGTCCCTCTCTATTGTAACAATTTTAGTCCCTGAACTTCCACTGTAAGCCCAAAAAAAAATAAAAATTAATGGGTCATGAATAACTCACGGCTTAAAAAAATTTAAAAGAATCATTTGTTTAGTTATCAGTCAGCCCTTTAAAAAGCACATTTCAGCTGCTATTATTCCCAGCAGCTGCTAATAGCATCTGAGCCCTTGTTCATCTCCAAGTGAAATTAGCACTGGCATCAACATGCTGTGGAGCATGACGGGCTGAGTGAACACGGCTGGAACTGCAAAGCCAGCAAGAAGCTGCAGCAACTGCAGGCAGCTCAAGAGCTTCCCTGGAAAGGCAAGGAAGCCGTGAATCACATCAGGAGAGCAGAGAAAAAAGCAAAACTAGGCAAGCAGAGAGCAGGCTGTAGCTCGAGGTGAAGAGGAGGGAGAAAGCAGGATGAAGGCCAGGGCTGGGACTAACTGGGCTGGCTTGCAAGGGCCAGGCAGAGCAGCCTGTGGAGAAGTGTCATGGAAACAGCACACTCCATTTGGGAAGCAATTATGCAAGGATCCTAAGACAGCTCACAGCAACAGACAAGTCAGGCATTCAGGAATGCTGGTTCCAGCATTTGGGAATTCTGGTTCCAGCATTCAGGAATTCTGGTTCCTAGGGCAGCACCCAGACATGCTCCTGAGCACAGCAGCAGGAGAAGCACAAGCACAACTCCACACGTCCCAGGAAGAGCCTGAGCTCACAGCCAACAGGACCCTGCCAGAGCTCCACAGCAGTGCATGGAGGCTTCTCTCCAACCAGCTTCCTCTCCTTAACCCCAGGAATCCATGGCTCACCTTTCCAGGAATGCCAGATAATACAGGTGACCTGTGTAACTACAGCTTACAGGTAGCCCTGGGCCACTGAGTGCCACCCCCTGAGTAACAGGAAAACACAACTTAAGGACACATCCCATCCCTCTGCAGGGCAGATGCTGATCCACCCCTGAAGACAGCAATGAACTTTTCAACTCCTGAGTACACGCCAGGCATGGGGAGAGGTATCCACCATCCCAGCAGGCACCCCCAGGTACAGCCAAAGGATCCATCATTCAGCATTTAACGGGAAAAAAGATCAGCTCTACATGAAACAGGGTTTGAGTTTTCCACACGTGCACAGGTGAAGAGGGAGAGGTATGAACTATTTGTCTGTTCATTTGTCAGGTGTCCAGGAACAGGAAACAGCTGCAGGGGTCCAGAACCTGCAGTCTTGTGACTGTTACTCACCAAGCCTGTAACCACTGGGGATTGAATTCATCAGTTCAAATGAACTTAAGTCATTGCTTTACTTATTTATATCCCAACTTAAATAATAAATATATCACTAAATGCATCAGTTGCAGAAAAACTTTCAAAGGTACAGTGTAAAGCCTTCTTATGTTAAGTTTAAAACAACAGCAAAAGGCAGAAAACAACCACCTGTCCCACTTCAAAACCAGCATCATTTTAATTTTTAAAGAAGTCCAATACATTTACTCCTGTCACACGTGCTGCTGAAAGCTGGGTGAGCAAGGCTGAGTCTGTGTTTCTGTGCTCTCTGAGTAACAGCAGATCTCCAGAAGATCCTGTGTGTCAGCTCTCACACCACAATGAGCTGTACCAACCATCACAGCTGCCTGTTCCTCACACCCTCTCTCTGAACAGGCAGAGAGGCAGCAGCACACCAGTGTGCTCTGGTACCAAGGGAAGGGCCAGGAATCCCCAAGGAGCAGGGCCAGGCTTTGTTCTGTATTTGCATTATGTGACACAGGGCCCTGGTCCATGATAAAAGTTCCTGGGTACTATGGTGACATGAATATTAATGACTCTGTGATTAAAACACCAGGCAAGGAGTTATATTTGCATTTAATACAAGACTGTCCCTGCTCTGCTACACAGCCCTTATCAAATGGCTTCATCTTCACGGGCTTCAGCTTCTCATTTGTGAAATAATTTGATAAGGCTCCCTGGCACCATCTGTTTGTGTCTGCTCTGCAGAGAGGGGACAGGCACAGAGGCACAGGCTGTGGCACACCTCACACCCAGAGCCTTTGTGTTCTGCAGAACAGCTCAGCACTTCGAACTGCAACTGGTAATGCAGCACAGAAACAGCAGGGCAAACTCATGTTCACATATCCAAGTACATCTGCTGACTCAGAAGCAACAGGTAAAGGCTGAAAGAAAGGCTCTGACATTCAGCAGGTTTGTTCTTCCCAGAAATTCGTGCCCAAGGATGACAGGACAGCGTGCCCTGCCTGTCCTGCCCTCTCTCCCACGCTGTCCCTCCTCCAGCCCTTGCCACTCCACATCAGGGCCCTGTGATGCATTTCTTCATTTCCTTACAAACACAACCAATAAAAGCCACAGACATAGGAACCAGCAGGATCTCATCAGCTGGGTGAAAAGGCAAGTGTGGCAGCACTGAGTCCCTGCACACACACAGGTGCTGTCACAGATCCTTCCAGCTCCAGAGAGTGTTTTCTTTAACAATCTCAGGGTATTGCTCATGCCACCAGCCACCTGCATACCCCCGGTGTTACACATTTCTTCCAAAGGTCATCAAGAGTCACTAGAGCAGAGCCCTGGGCCAGCAGCAGCCACAAATAACCTTCCTGTGGCCATAAGGGAGCATTTCCCATCGATCCAGCTCCCTCCTCACAAGCAGCAGCTCAGTGCCAGAGAGGTCTTTACGGCCCAAGTCAGAAGCCATTAATCCTTCAGAGGGTCACAACAGGTAACTGAACTAACACTGAATTAGCAGGTAGGTCATGCAGAGAAGGCACAGAAGGCAAGGGTCTTCATTTCTATGCTTCTCACATCAGCACTGATTTCTTGTGTTCCTTTTAAGAATTTCAAACCGCTTTGGAAGTCCACATTTTGCATCCCTCTCATGAACATCTGAATAGCCCCCCTATAGAACCTGGGATAGTGAAGTCACAAAAACATGTATAACACACCAACCCAAGGGCTCCTCCTGCTTGCTCTGGTACCTTGGAGAGAGACTGATGCTCAGTGACAGCCACAGGAACCAGGCACATCATGTCCTCATGGAGCATTCTGCACATCTTTGAGACAAGCCTGAGTTTATTTCACTGCTGCCATTTGTGCAGCAAAAGCACACATCAGCCCTGCAAGCATCATTTTGCTTGCAGAAGGAGAGACAAGCTAAGATGATATCTGAACAACAGCTGTGCAAGTAGAGAGCCTCAGAAGATCTTGCATTTTGCTCTCACACCCCCTAGAACAGCTTGTCAGATTGCTCTAAGTTCACACAGGCACATTTTGGGGCCCCCTACCACAGGCCTTTGGGAAGGGAAACTGGTGTGTGACTAACAGTGAATGGAGATCAGCTCTACCTGCCCTCATCACAGCACCAGGCAGCTTCCAGCTCAGCTGTGAGGGGATGCACACGCAAATCCCTGCTCAGGGAACTCAGCTGCTGATGGCTTTTTTTATTTTTAATCTATGAGATCACCCGTCACTGGTACGTAATTTCTTTCTGCAAAATCATGAAGCAAACCAGATGCTATGAGCATCTTGTTCCAAAAATGTCTTTAATGCAATCCTGCAACACATGGCCCAGGGTCCTGGTGTCAGCAGGGGTTCTGCCACAGAGCAAGTGTGAATTTACACCCAAATCACACGTGTGCCAAGAGCTTCACTGAAATCACAGCGAGGCAGCACTTGAGAGGAAACACAGACTGCAATTAGAGCACCCAATCTGGAAGGCCAGAGATCAATTCCTGACTTGGCCACACATGCTCTGCATTGCTTCACCTCCCTATCTGAGTTCCCAGCAGCCCTAAAAGGGGTGGAAGGACACATCCACAGGCTGTGCCAGGGCTCAGATACTCTGGGTAGTGAGAGCTCCTGGCATCAGAGGAGCTGCAGCAGCTCCCCTCTGTTTCACTCTGCTGCATCACACTGAGGGCAGCTAACAATAACCTTCATTTCATTTAGTGGCAATTCCTGGACCTCCTACAAAAGGAGAAAGTTTCCACAATGACAAAAAGCCACAAATAAGAATTACCTTGCAGTGCCTCACTTAAGCCTTTCCAAATCTTTTCCTTGTGCTTGTAAATCACTGTCAGTATTGTTCCTACTCTCAAGAAGTACAGCAGCCAGTATCTGATCCAAGGAGGTTTGTTTCCAGCATGACACCACCACAAGGACATCCTGTGCTTCCCCCATCCAAGGAAGGCAGCACCCCTTCCTGGGAAACTTACTCAGTTACCTCTTGTTATCAGAAGATAACTCCTCCATAAACCAATTTTGCTTATGGCATGTTCTCCTCAGAGACTTCCTGTCTCCTTCCACATGTAGAACACAAGTAAACACTTAGCACAAGAGAAGGCAAATTGGTTGTGACTTTCCAGAGAAGCAGCACCAGCCCTGCAGCTGGCACACTGCCTTCCCAACGGGCACAGCCTCAGCCTGCCCAGAACATTTACCCTGAAATAAAGTCACCTTCAAGGGAAGCAGTTCCCAGCCCCAACACAAGTGTGCAGCACCCAGCCAGTGCTGACCCCTTATTAGCCATGATTAATGCAGGTGGGTGAGCTTGGAAGGCAAGAAGTGCTAAATCCAGAGTGGATTCCAGCTTGTCTTCAGCACATTTGTAACTTCCCACCTGCTCTCCTCGAGCTGCTGACAAGCTCCTGCACAAAGGGGAGAAGGCCCATGCCACAATAAAAACATTATGCACACGCAATCAGAGGTTAACAGCCTGTTCCTTTAAAACGACCAGAACACTTCTGCAAGACCCCAGCTGGAGTTAAACCACGTACTACCCCCAGCCAGAATCCCAAAACCAGGCTTTCTTACACTGACAGCTTCATTGCAGGACTGCTGAAACAGAAACTCTCTTGGTTTCACATGGAAGTTCCTTCCTGGGATGGTGACTGGCTGGGCAGAGAATAAAAACTGCCTTTAAACCAGCTTTTAGCTGCCACAGCTGTTCCATAAGGAACCAGCCCCACAGGCACAACCCAGACCCCTTCTGTGACAGGCTGCACAAAGCCCACAGGCCAGGCCAGGCCAGTCTTACACACTTAAATCCACCAACACCTGCTTTTCCTCCCTGATTACATCTCAGGACACAGCACACACTGTCCCAGCAAAAGCTGTGCTGCTAAAAGCACCAAAACACTTGGGATACCTCAGCATTTAGCAAAGAACTCCCTTGGGATTCTTCACAAGTTCCCCTGGCTTCTACTCTTAGAAAAACAGACTGCAGGAACACAGAATCAAACATCCTACCTGGCAGAGCAGAGTGCAGAGTACACGTTCTGCCTCACAAGAAACAGGGAAAAAATTAAAAAATAAAAATCACATGTCCCACTCCAAGAGGAGAAACAGTTTAATTCCTAATCCAAATGTCCCTGGTCAGGTGATTAGCAGCTGGCCCTTGGCTGAAGCTGGAAAGCAGTAACTCACAAAATACACTTCAAAGCAATGTCTTGAACCCAACCACACTGGAAATGGGTTGAGGATCACATAAATCTGCAAAACGTTCCTCAGATGGGGTTTGCTTTAAAGTGGAATTATTTCAGAAGAAGCTCACGTGTGTTATGGTGCTGCAGGGGAAGGAGGTGCCAAGGGAGAGCAGGGCAGGGGTCAGCAGAACCCCTCTGCCCTCAGGCCAGCCACAGCCCTGGGCAGCTCAGGGCACAGGCTGGGCACTCACAGCCTCTCCCAGCTGCTTCCCACATGCACTGCCCTGCAGGGCTGCTGAGGAAAGTCAGGATGGATCCCACAACGTCCTCCTTTTCGAAACAGAGGAAAAAATACAGCTGGCAAACGTAGGATGATTCTGTGACTCTGCACTGGTTTGTAACACCAACCATTAAATGCTTTCAGATCAACACTAGCTACAGCACACAGGCACGTACCTGAAAAACTCCAGTGAGATATCCAACAATTATTAAACCCGAACCCCTTACTTACACGCTTGAAGGGGAAAAGACCGTCAAAAAAGTACAACTCATTTTAAAAGTAACTTTTCACAGGCCTGCAGAAACTGTACTTTTTGCTAGAAGCAGAGCAAGACAAACAAAACCCTGCTCAAACACGTGCCCCATCAATGTTTACACACCTCGGGTCAGCTCAGCACTCTCTCACAACACTGTGAGCAGAGTCACACAAAACACAGAGGCCCTCAAAAATGGGACACTGGGGCAATCCCCAACCTGGTTTAGCTCACCCTGCCTTGTGGTACTTTGCCACACACGCACAGCTCTCCCAAACTCCTCAGCAAATTCATCACTTATGGCAACATCCTTCTCAATGTTCCTGCTGCTTGGATCCCCATCTGAGGGACACCAACCTCTCCAGAGCTCCAGCATGGGGCTCTGGGGTGGGGTTCTGTTGTTTTGGTTTTTCCCCTACACACAGGCAGAAACAAAGAGCAGTATCTGATTTGGTCCAACACTCTTTTGATTTATTTTCAGAAAGAAAACAGCAAGACAGCAGCCTGACTCAGCCCCAGACTGCAAGAGCTCCTGGGCGCTCACTTCAGCTCTGTGAAACACCACTCACCCCAAAACCAGTCACAACACCCCTCAGCCCATACTGGGGCACCGTGTGACTTTAAACCTGGGCCAGCAGCACTGCCCTCCCACCACAGATAATCCTTGTGCAAACTTTGGGGGGAATTGTTCAAGAGCTTATTTGTGCTTTTATATGGATTAGAGCAGGAGAGCTACAGAGGCCCAACTAGGAATCACCTATTGCAACATTCTGTTTGTAAAAAACCCACTGATTCACCATATCCTGACACCACAACCAATCCCTCAAATTCCTTCTGCATTATTCCCATCTCCTTCCTTCCAAAAGGAGGGGATGTTCCTCCCTGCCCAGGCAGGCACGTATCCAGACAGAACTATTTTTGAGGGGTGGAAGAGTTAAACCATGCAGGTTTAACAGGAGGTATTTTGGGGGATCTACACCAGAGCCCAGAGGCACCTGGAGCCATCTGGCACCTGGCACGGGCGGTGCTGCAGCCAGGGCACACTCCTCACCAGCAGGGTTGCTCAGCAGAATTCAGGGTGACCAGGCAGAGCCAAATCCCAACACTTCCATTCCAAAACTTCTGCTTCAACTCAAGTCTCCTCCACACCATTCATCACTTCATTGGTTCTCTCTTTTAAGGCACTTTTACAGCTCATTTTTTTCATGTTTCACAGGCTGCACCTAAACACAGCCCTCCCCACTCCCTCCCAAAGCAATTGGGATGAGAGGTCCTTCCTTCCCAGACAGGATACTCCTCCTACAAAGTGCTTCCCAGGGGACTTTTCCTTTCAGCAGAAACAGCCAGGAGTTGCCTCCTCAGCACTGCTGAAACACCACTGCAGATACAGAGAGGTTTTCCAGCCGAGTTTCAGACGTCAGGAGTGCTGGGACTGGGCTGCCCACGAGCTCCCCAGGTCTCCAGCTGAGTCAGGGAGAAAAGGCTGTTTACCAGCACACCCAGAGCTGCAGCACTCCTGAGCCACACTGCTCCCCAGCACAAAAACCAACAAAACAACCTGCAAACCAACACACTGCCTTGCTCGTGCCCCTTGGAGGCTCCGCTCTGCGCACAGAAGGATTTCACACTGCCCACAGCAGAGTCTCACCGGGAGGGAGATACCTGGGCAGCACCTTTCACCAGAAGAACTCCCTCTGCCTCACAGGAACTGTTTCACAGTGCTCAGCCTGCATGTAAGGAACCCAGAGCTGCAGGCCACGCTCCATCCCACAGACAGGAACCAGGAGATGTAGGGAGAAGCCCCCAGAACCAGCAGCTCCCCCAGGACAGAGAGGCAGGGAAGGAAGGCTCTTCCCTCCCAGGCAATCTGTGCTCCCACCTCCACCTCTGCAGCAGCAGGAGAGCCCGGTGACACACGGCTTCTCTTCCCAGGGCAGAACCTGCCAGCACATTACTCATCAGCAAAAAAAGCCTCTGCCTTCCCATGTTACCAGGATGAGGCCATCCTGCATTAAAGGGAGACAGATAGCTTCTCAAGTTTAGCTCATGTAGGTCCTCAGCTTGCAGGGCCAAAAGGGCCTTGGAAATACCAGTCCAGGCAAACCTATATTGCAAATTTCAAGGGAAAAAAAATCACTGTAGTTGCTAGGTAAAAGCCTGGTTTTGGTGCTCCTCTCAGCAGAATACATCAGAAACCAAGTCTGAAAAACAGGCACAGACCTATTTTCTTGTACACCGTGGTGAATTCTTACAAATCTGAACACAGGCAGCGTACACGGAGTCCCTTTTCCATTTTAGGGCTCTTTCTGTAAAAGCCAACACAGGTCCTCCCACTCAGCTCTCTCCCAGCAGCTCTCCTCTCCCTCGCCATCAAAACAAAACACTGTTTGGACTAAATCTGCCCAGGATGCTGCGCAGGAGGGACCAGGAGCAGGTCTAAAGAGGCCAACATCCCTCTGAAGGTCGAGGCTAAGGTTACCAGGCAGAGCCATTCAGGAGGTTCCTTACAGCCCCAACAAATGAAATGTAAAATGATAGTTCAGGCAGCAGAGCTGGTTACAATTAAACAAATGCCACCAGCAGCTTGCTGCACTGCAAGGCCTGCACACGTCATGAGTTCTGTAACCCCCAGGATTCATTTTTAGGTCTCTAAATGTTTTATTTGGGGGGGAAAAAAAGGAAAAAAGGCAATTGGGATCACCACTTTGCCTTGCAGACATCCCACACACAGAGAAATCCCTCATCCCAGGTCACAGCCAGTCCTGCTCAGCCTACCTATGCGCATAGCACAGCTACAAGGAATTTACTCCAGTGTTTTAATCCTGTCTGCTTGAGGTGGGAAAGGAGGTAACAGCTGAAGAAAGTTTAAGAGTGAAGGACACTGCTTTCTTTATTTACAGCACATCGTTCTGCACCAAAATATTTGACAATTTTGGTTTGGGTGTTTCTTTTGGTTTTTTTTTAACTCCCAGTTTGGGAGAAGTGGGAAACAATTAGCTTCTGAAAATCCCCCAATTTCTAAAGCATTAAAAAAGCACCAAATCTAGCAAACCCACACTGGATTTACAGAAGGGAAGACCAGACACATCAGCTTACAGACACCACTGGACTGCAATTCTGCCAAGGACAATGAAATATTCAGGAATCTGGGGGTCAAGGAGCAGGCTGGGCGCCTGGGCCAGCCCAAGGCCTCCCTTCCAGCTTGGGGAGTGAAAAGTAGCACCCATGGAGCGCTCGGAACGGCACCGGGACCTTACCTTCCGCCAGCACCTCGTCCACGGTGACCTGGTGCCGGCCGATGCTGAAGACCCGGCCGATGTAGCCGCTGCCCGGGCCGCTGCTGCCGCCGCCGCCGCCGCTGGTGCCCGCCCCGGGCCCGGAGCCGCCCTGCTCCCGGCGAGAGTCGAAGAACTTCTTCATGTCTCAGGAGGCGGCAGTGCCGGCCACGGGGCGATGCCGGTGTCGGTGCCGAGCCCTCCCGGCTCCTGCCGCGGCCGCTGAGGGGGGCCCGGGGCCGCTGGCCTGGCGGGGCCGAGCCGCGCTGTCCCCCGGGGAGTCACACCTGCAAAAGCAGCGGGGATAACGGGCCTGCGGCGTTACCCCCGCGGGCCCCGCCGCGAGCCCCGGCCCACAAGGACCCTGCCCGGTACCTCGCAGAGGGCGGCGGGTGCCTCCATGCGCCCCGCGGGGCCGGCCTGCGCAGCCCCAGCGGGTCACGGCGGGGGCCGGCTGCCGGCAGGGCCCGGGGCCCGCATCGCTGCCTGGCGGCGTCACCGGCGACCACCGAGCCCGTCAGGGACAGGGACCGACCCCGCCGCCGCCGCCCCCCGCCGGCCCCATCCGACCAGGAAATGGGCCGTCACAGGAAGTCCCGGCTGCCGTCGGGAGCACCGCCCCCGCGCCTCCGCCGGCTGCAGGGCCCGGCCCCGCCGCCCCGGGCTGTCCCGTCCCGTCCCGCTCTGCCCTGTCCCGGGATGTCGCGTCCCGGAATGTCCCGTCTTGCAGCCCTCGGAGCGCCCCCCGCCCACGGTGCGGCGGGAGGGGGAGCGGGGGGCTCGGCAGGATGGCGGCGCCGCGCGCGGCACGCTGGGGGCGGTAGTTCCCCGTGGCCGGCGGAGGGGGGGGGCCATGCGGCGGCGGGGACTACAAGTCCCGGCATGCCGCGCGGCTCCGGCCGGCAGGGGGCGCTGTGGCGGAGCGCTCGGGCCGGGGTCGCCCCTCAGACCGGCCGGGACCGGAGGCTGCCCCAGGGAAAGCGGAGCGGCTCGGGGGCTCTGTGTCCTCGTCGCCCTGAGGGATGAGTGCAGAAATCCTGTCCGTGAGGAACCACGGCCCATATTCGGGCTTTGCATGGTGACAGGTATTTACGTTTATCTGTGAAATAATGCGCTAAAGTCAGTGTTTTTGTGATATAATAATAAAAGGCCACTGCTATGATATCTTGGGATTAACCTGAAACACGAGGCTTATCTTCACACGGGCCCTGCTACCGCCTACTTTGAGAGCCTAAGAAAAATTCCTGAAAGCAGAGATATCCCAAGCCCTTAAAATATCTTTAGTGTTTTACACCTGGTAGCTGGTTTTGTAAAACCTGTGCCTTGGATTTGCCGTTAAATGACAGCTTCCTCCTCCTTCCTGCCTGGCAAGATGCTCCTCATGGGCACTGCAGCTCCTCCAGAGCCCAAAGCCATTGGGTCAGGCTTTGGAAAGGTTTAGTTTAGCTCAGATCTTGGGAAACTTACTTTAAATGCACTTTGGGTTCTTCTCAGCATTTTTTCCTCAGAAATCAGGAGATTTTCCCAGCCTTTGGCATCCAGAGCAGCCAACTCCTCATGCACTATTGAAGGCTGGATTTCAAACAGCAGAGGGAAATGTTAAAATGGCAAAAATTGTTTTTTCCGGAATAAAGCCCCAGAATACAAAACTCAAGCAGCCCTTGGCTGCCAAATGCATACCTCCACAACAGCACCACTCTCCTTCCTCCCCTCTGACTGGGATAGAAGAGGAAACCAAAGCATGGTCCCATTTTCCCAATGACTATTATTTCCTGTATTATGGTAATAACTACAGCCATCCTGCTCCAGCCCCTGTCCCCAGGGTAGGCCAGGCCTGGTTGCTTTGGGGTGACAAAAATGTTTATCCTTCACACAGCCCTTGGCCTTGCTTTGGTCACGGGCTTCCAGCAATGCCAGCGAGATTGGATCAGCCTGTTATAAATGGGACTAATTGGGTTTTTCCTCTCAGTGTTTGAAGGCTTTTAAGATGCATATGCCTCTGAGAATAGGCAGGTAAAATTGCTGGTGGTAACATTTAGCAGTACACAGATCTGACAGCACATCACTGCAGTTGTTTTTCTGCTGAGCCACTGTGCCTCTTCACTGAGGATAATGCTGCACCTCTTCCACCATCCTCATCCTCGGCAGGTCTTAAAGGTATGGGCCCACAAGCCCACCCTGCAGACCCCAAAGTCCTGCTTTGACCACCTTCAGTCACCCATCATTTGTAGGGTGGCTCCTAGCTGCCCCTCATTTCCAAGTACAGCTCAAGTCCACGCAGCTGGAGCTGCAGTGATTGCAGCCAGGCAGCCAGCACACGTGTGCAAACAGTCCTTTTTCATTTGCAGCCTTCAATCTGCATGAAACATGCTTGGCTGTGCTTTGGGGCTCTGTGGTGAATTAACTGCCAGTGCTCAGTACAGAAGGTTCACGTGCCCTTCGGAATAAATATGAACTGAGTAAAGTCTCAGTTGCTTCTATCCATTATTTTAAATTATTTTTTTTAATTTCTCTAAGCTGTGAAAATCCTCAGGCATCTCTCAAGACAGGTAAAACACCCAGTGCAAAAATTGGGCCCCGTCACTGGGGATTTCTGGGGACTCTGCAGAACTGAACCATTTCCAAGGAAATTGGGCATCTCTGTACAGTACAGGGAAATGAGTCATTTCCAAGTAAAGAAGATAAAAGCCACTGCATGCAGAGAGCTGCAGATGCACTGCTGAGCCTCCTCCCTGGCTCCAAGAGGGCTTTTTTTAACCGTACCTGCAGTGCAATGCAGGCAGTGTCAGACCCACGCACGGCCGGGGGCTCTGATGCTCGGCCCACGGCACACAAACCCCACCCATGACCATTTTGGGGAGCAAAAGCACAGCCGGAGCCATCCCCGGCTGCAGACGCTGAGGATATTCTTTATTCCAGCAGGCACCAGGCTCGGCTGTGCTGCTGCAATCCCAGTGACCTTCACAGGGATCAGAGGGAACTGAGCCTGAGAGCTCCAAGTGAAAAAGCTGATCCGTGGCCACAGCACACACAGGGCCTGGTGCTTCTCCCGTGTCACAGCGACTCCAGAGCGCTCCCAGGCTTGTCGTGCTGCAGAGAGGAACCTCTGACTAATGCACTCGATCCTAAACACTGAATTTTAAGCTGCTGAAATCCCATGACGCGAGGTTTAAAATATCCGAGTGTGCTCAGCAGAGCTGCTTCCCTGCACTTTGTCTCCCTGGTCCCCGCTTCTCCTGCACTGCTCAGAAAATGCATTCAAATCCCCAGGAAGAAGCACATTAATACAGCTGCATCCCTCTTCATCAAACTTTCCAGACAGCTCAGCATTTTCTAAATAAAAACACCGGCCTGGGCAGGTTTCCTGCGGCCCCGAAAGGCGAGGGCACACTGGCCCCTTCTGGAGAGCTCGGGGAGAGGCAGCGATGGAGAGCAGAGCTGGCGCAGCTTCCTGTGCTCGCTGTCACTTCACCGGCCAGGGGAAACACAGCCATGGTCACATTTTCCTGAGTTCACCGCATAATAATGAGGTCTTAATCACGCGGTGATGCTTATCTTGATAAGGATGTTGGGAGAGCCCTTTTTACGCAGTGATAGGGGTAACTTTCAAAGTAAGGGACGGGATATTCAGATTAGATGTAAGAAAGGAATTGTTCCCTGTGAGGGGGACGGAGCACTGGTGGGACACAGCCCTGCTTATCAAGGAGCGTGACTTTGCACCACAGCTCCTTTCTGTCCCTTAGAGCAGCTGCTGCTGCACTGAGGTTCTCCCTGAGAAGCGATTTATCCGTTGTGTTTCCAGTGTCAGGATCCCGTTGGGGCTCCTCCTGCCCCAAGCTACCTCACCCGGGTCTGCCCACACCCTTTGCTCACTTCTGTTTAAGTGCAGGGTCAGGAAGAGTCATCCTGAGCTGGGCAGTCATGGCTCTGTTTCCATCCCCTAGAGCTGGGTCATGGCCAAATTACAGAGCAGCTAAGTGAGATTAAACTACGTGGAGGCAGATATTAATTAAGAAGAAAAAAGTGAAAGCTACTCATTTCCTCTTCAGAATGATATGTATGCTAATTAAAGTAAACATTCATTAAGCCCCCTCCCTCTCTGGAGGGTTTTGCTGACTCCTGCTCCCCTTTGGCCACAGGGAGCCAGCAAAGCCCTCAGACCACCGATAGCCCGGACTGCTTGCATTCCCTGCTGTTAATAGCTTTAGTGATTAAAAGAAAACAGCAGGCTGGGCCCGTGGCCAAGTGCAGCCTTCGGTTTCTCAGTGGGAGAAAGGCAGAGTGGGTGGGCATCTCCGAGGCAGTGTCAGCACAGCATATGCTGGGGGACAGCAGTGTGGAGAGCCCCCCGCCGCCGAGATGCTGCTCGAGCTGTCAGCGTGAGGAGCTGTCAGAGAGCTGGGATCCCCTCCTGTGCCTGCAGAACACGAGCATCCCCACCTTGAGAACCTGCTGATTGAAGCACACTTGAAAGGGAATTGGACTCCTGGCTGTCTGATCCTTGCAGTGCTCATCGCTGTCTCCCCTTACAGCTCATTGTCTCAGCCAGGTGGGCTCCCCCCCGTGTCCAAGTGGTCTCTTGTTTTAAAGGCATCTTGGGTTACGGGAGTTTTCTCAAATCAGTTCTGCTCCCCAGTTCCTTCTTGGCCTTGTGTGACATTTATGTTTATGTAATCTACCCAGAGAGCCTTTGACTTGCATAGCAGTGCTGGTTTGCTGTGCTCAGGGTTCTAAATCCTGCCTGGATTCCTAAAAGGGAGAGTGCTGCGCATTCCCCTGATAATGCTGAGTGCACAAGCAGTGTTTCTAGTGGTTATGAAGAGTTAAGAACACTCCAGTTTCTTATGTGGGTTGGAATAGCTCAGTTTTCCCACTCAAATAAGCACTGCTTACCTAGGTCTGGGAGTGTTTCATCTTCCTTCCTCTCTTTGTGTTAAAAGGGCTCTACTCCAACAATCATGGATCAACAGCTCCAGGCTGCCTCTTCCTAAGGCCTTCCCCAAAACACCTCTTCCCAAAACACCTCAGACTTGTGGCTGTTTCACCTTCCACAGTGCTGAACACACCCTGGCTCTAAGGGTCAGAAGTGCCCCTGGATGTCTGCAGTGAGCCCTAACAACTGCAGTTCACTTTGGGACTATTAATGCACAGAATGAGAATTTACCCTCTTAAAAGCACACAGAACTCAGTGCTTTGGGAAAGCAAGGGCTGGTTTTCAGCCTCCACCCTACCTTCAGGTACTGCTGCTATGGAGACAACACTGACTGAGCTACAGCATCCAACACACTCCCACAGCACTTGTGCAACCCTTAAATAACCCCATTTTCAGGGCTGCTTGCAAACTGCCAGTGCTCAGGTATGAAAATGAGCACTTCCCTTGTGGACCTCCTAAAAACACCAGCTTAATCCCCAAAGGGCCAGATTCTGACCCTCCCTTGGTGAATGACTTCATTAGTGTCAGAATTTGGAGCTCAGTGAGTGAGGTGAGGCTGTTCCTCTAGAGCTGAAGGCAGGTACCTGCTGATGAAAGAGCACACTGAAAATCTCTCCTCCAGCACAAGGCTCCTTTGCTCTCTGAGATGCAAATTTAAAAGGTCAGGTCCTTCAGGCGAAAACAAATGCTGCCGTTTTCTAGAGGTTCAGTTCTGCTCTCATTGTGGGCCTGAAGAAATACCCCTACCTAAAGGGCTGCTGCTTGAGCCCAAGTTATTTACTTAATGCACACTGCCCTCCCTGTTTTTCTGTGACCTTTAGTTTTCATTAGGTTTTTTGTAGGTGGGAGAACAGCAGGGTGGAATGGGAATAGAAAGCATGTGTGTAACTGAGTAAAGTCTGGGGGGTCGAGAGCTTTAAACCAAGGGTGGTTAAAATAATTGACAGGACAAATGAAGTATCTGTGAACAGAAGAGCAACGTGCTCTGTCACTGCACTGAGAGGGACTCTCCAGTCCCCTGCTGTCCCTCTTTCCATGCAAGGACAGCAAAGCTATGCCAGCCAGTGATATCCTTCAGCTGGAGGTACTGGAGAATAACCATAGCCTTTCCATCCTTTCAGAGATGAAGACGAAGCTGAAAGTTGAGCAGACCCTGCACAAAGGACCCCTGGAGCGACAAAGCTTTGTCACCTGAACCTTGTCTAGGAAAATACAGCAACAATCCTTCACCTTCCTGGAGGGAGCAGCTCCTGGAGCAAGGTATAACAGGGTTCCTTAAACCCCCTGTCATTCTATCCACCTTCCAGAGAAGCTCAGACAACTCTCAGCATGCTCAGAAGCTTTTGTGCCTTTTTGTTTTCCTTTCTCATCCAAATAATCGTGAGTGAATCAGATGGCTTTGGAGCCAGCACCCATAACCAGCCATGATTACAGGGAGCTTGGCTGTGTGATGTGTCAGGATCTGGCTGCTGAATGGAATACACTTACATGACTAATTCCAGGTGGCCAAAAACGTCCACACAAACACTTTGTATCTTCAAGTATTCCTCCTACTTGGTGCCTCTGCCAGGGAGAAAGAAAAGGTTAAATTGTGAAAATAATGAATGGGAGGATTGGTGCAATATTTAACTAATTTGTAAAGTAATAACTCATGGTATTGAATAATTACTATTGCATATACCAGTGACTGCAGTGACAGAGCCTTCCAGTCCTGAGGGCTGAAGAGACTGGGAAGCAAACAGAAGGATGAAAATACACAGGCTAAAAAAATCCCTGGCAATGTAAGATGGAGAAACACAGCAATTCTGCTGGGGGATTAAAATGGGCCCAAAGCAGGGACTGCTGACGTGAGAAGAAGGGCTGAGAATGGAAACTTTCACAGATGTAGGAAAGAGAAAAGTTTCTCCTCAGCAACAGTTTATATGGGCTGGTCCACACTGAATCCTGGTCAGGGTCAAGTGCCAGATTTTGCAAGGAAAGAGGCTCTGCAGTGCAAAAGGAGAGGGCTTGAGGGTTGAACCTGGTTTTTCTGTTTCCCTGGTCCATCCCCTTGCATCAGCAGTAGGTGTTGGGCTCTGTGGAGCTGTTTTGGGAGCTGAGCTGCAGCAGGAGCTGTAATAAATAACCCACAGAGACATGCTCACTGAGGCACAGCCTGCCCACATCCAGGCTGCTAAATTTAGGTCCCTTCCAGCAAAGGAGCATGGGCAAAGAGGCACAGGGATGAGACAGAGCTGTCCTGTGAGCTGGAAAAAACTGAGAGGCTTGGCTTACCCATGATAATAACAGCACATTTGGCATCAGAGGAGACCAAAGGTGCTGAGGATAAACACTTGAAGATAAGATACCTCTATTGCAAGGCTGATTTCCCTCTGTCAGCCCTGTGATCATGTCCATGGCAGACCCTGGAAGGGTAAAACTGAAATCCCTTTGCCTGAAGGGTTTTGGCTTGAGGGCACTGCCATTTATTGGGGCAAAATGAATAATCGTTATGCAAAGAACCATCCTGACTGAAATCATGGCTGTTTGCAGTGCAGAGTTCTTAGACAAGGGGTGAGGATGCTGAAGAGCCAGAGAGGTGCTGTGGGAGCACAGGAGGCACGATACAGATCAGAAATCCCCACAAACAACACCGGGGGAGGAACAGGACTTATTGCTCGAGGGTTTTGCTGCCCGTGTGCCCCACGCCGCCGTTCCCCTCGCTCCCCCCTCGGCTGTGCCCTGCTGCGGGCAGGAGTGAGAGACCAGAGCCCCTCTGCTCCAGGGACTTTTACAGGGAATGCCGTCCCAACCTGCCAGCCCTCCGTGTAACCCCAAAAGTGCAGTTTGGGGTTACATCCCAAACGTGCAGTGCGAGTGAGGCTTCCCGGGAGCTTCTCCCTGCTCTGGATCACAACCAAGCGCTCAGGGATGGGCAGGGCAGGGCTGGAGCTCCCTCACGTCACTGCCGCGTGTCGCCAGGGCGGGGACTTCGCCACCCGGGACAGCCACCAAAGCTCTCTCCATCTGTGCCAGGGACCCGCAGGGACAGCAGGTGAGTGCCAAGCGTCCCCCTCGGCACGGGGACGGGGCTGCACGGCTGCCGGTGCCCGGGAAGGTGCCAATCCCGCTCTCCGGCGGGCGCTGAGGGCGCAGCGGGAGCGGCAGCCCCGGGCGGGCGGTGCCAGCGGTGCCGCGGGGCTGGGGCAGCCCGGACTGAGCTGAGCAAGGACAGGGGGCAGTTTGGGATGGAGGAAGGGCTGACCTTCCCCGGGCACAGGGAGTGCGGGTTTTGGTTCCTGTTTGGTGCCAGGGCTGGCACGTCCTGGCCGCTGGAGCGCCGAGGGCATGGCAGGGGCGCGCACTGGTGAATGAGGCGTACAATGCTGCAAAAATCATGTTTTTATTCCTTCTGAGGGCAGTGGCCAGATAAAGGTCATTGTGTGGGAGGCGCTGGGATACCTCAGCTGTCTCGGGGCTCGTGGCAGATCCTTTCCGGAGCTGCGGACTCGGGGTCAGACCCTGCGGCGAGCCCCAGCCCCAGCCCGGGCACAGCCGCAGCCGGGGCTCATCCCGCGCACCGGCAGCAGCTGGCAGTGACCGAGCTCTGGAAAAGCTGATCCGGCGCTGGGTGTGCGTTGTGTTTGGGTAAACGTGCACCCAATAAAGGAACTCGTCGGACAGGTCCAGGGTTTGCCTGGCAAGGAAAAGGGTCGCAAAGCGGTGGGTTTCCATCCAGACCCGAGGTGGAGGACTGGCAACGCTGAGAGCTCAAACTGAGAGGGGAAAAGCCCTGTGTTTGTATCCTCTTAAGCTGTTGGAACTTTCCTTGGTGGTTCCTGTGTGTGTGCTCTGAGCATAGCCAGGAAAACCTGACTATGTGCAAGCCTAAACTTGAACTGGCCAGCACATGTGTTAGTGTCAGCACTTTCCTGATAAATCAGGTTTATTCAGCTTTTAGAGGATGTTTGATATGGACTGAAAACTGGCTGTTTAGCTGATAAAGCCTGCCAGGGAAAGATCATCCAAGGAAAAAAAATCGGGTAATGGGAGGGATGCCTCCTACACTTGCACTCTGTCACCTGGGCACAGTATTTTGAGCTTGTTCTCTGCCAGGTTGATTGTACCAGGCCTTTATTCTGGGGTGAAGCAAATAACATCAGGACCATAGCACTGGCTGGCCGACTCTTGCCTGCCCAGTTTAATTCTTCAAAACACAGAGTGAAGTATTGTTCCTGTCCTGGAGCTGTTTTTCCCTGACTGAGCTGCACACCAGGAATTGTGTTAAGCTGCTGAGCACTGGCAAATCTGCTGAGCAATTCCCTCTCTCTCTGCTTGCCAAAGGGTGGCTTAGGAGAGTTTCATTCATTTAAAGCCCCAGCATGAGCAGTCCCTGCAGACCCCTTCAGCTGTGAAAGGGTTACAGGGGCCACTGCCAGACAGCCTGGCTGGGCTCTCCCACCTGTAACCTCAGTGCTCATTCTCACACAGAAATGCACCAGGAACAAACCAGCACTTGCAGACTGAGCAGTGGCTTTGCACTGCTGCCTTTCCAGGGCTCTGCTCTTTCAATTCCCAGTGGTGTTCCCAGGATGAAGAAATCAGAGTCTTGCAATCAATATTCAGTGTGGTATTTCTGCTGTTAATGGATGTTGCCAGAGGATTCTCCCTGAGTGCAGTACATGCAGCCTCTCCTCATGGTTTGGTTTCCTTCTGCCAGCTCAGAATTTCCCTGCTTCCCTTTCCCTTCCCACTGACCTTTATTTTGCCCTCTAATTGACTTGCTCAACCAGCCTGTCTGATATTCCTGTTCTGTGTACTAACCAGCACCATCACAAAAACAGCAGTGAAATTTGGAGCCTTCATTTCGTATCTGACTAAAGCAAATAAAATTGGCTTTTTACTTCTGTAGAAAGATTAGAAAAGAGCAAAGATGACTTTTCTGAGGTCTAGGTCATACTACGATCGCTGGAATTTATGATCAGATGAAAGGAAGCAAACTCAGCACTAATAATTGCTGTATGTTGCCTGATTGCAGAGGGTGTAGTGAGGTAGAGGTGCACCCAGGAGTGCCTGTCCATGGCAAGTGCCACACAGAGTTAACTGGCCTGAGCAGCTCTCATCTAGGGCCTGAGCAGCTCGCCCTGTGCATTCCTGGTCTGTGGGAGTCATGTGGAGCAGGAGCAAACACACTCCTAGTCTTGCACAACTGTCTGGGCTCGTGGATAGCAGTTATTAAGCACCACGAGGAGAATTAGGGAGAGAAATCATTCACTGCTGGCACCTCTGCTTCTGCTTCAGGGCTTTAGTGAGAGAACTTGCTCAACCCTCAAAAAACTACACATTTGGTGAGTGGACTTGACTTGCTGTCACTGTGTTTGCATCTTTTCAATTTATTTTTTATTAATTCAACCCTGCTGTATATGGGTATCTCTTTGAGTCTGCCTTTCCTAACTCCTCTGCTGTGATGCTGGGATGAACTTGGGTTGTGGGGAAGTGAACCTTGGGGATGAACTGTGGGGAAGTGAACCTTGTCCTGGTACGTGACATCCTGTCAAGGGATCAGGGACTCAGGAAAATTTGGGTGTGTTCATGCAAAGGCTCTCTGATTGCAAACAAAATTGTGAACAGAACTAATAACCCTGGGCAGATGGCAAGGAAGCTTTGGGGTTTTTGGAGGGTTTTGTCAGTTAAAACTACCGCCCTACAAGGAAGGACACAGTGCACCAAACTGAGAGGATGTTGAATATAAAATTTCCTATTAAGATAAGAGGGAAAGTAATTCTCCTGCCCTGTGTTCAAGTGAGGTTATCCTTTGTGTACTCACCTACACCACGGTGTCTCTGCCTCCCGGGCAGGATCCATGAAGGGTTAGGGCTGTGTGGGCAATCTCACCCTGCTCACCCTCACCCTGCTTCATCCTCACCCTGCTCACCCTCACCCTGCTCACCCTCAGGCTCTCACCTGCCAAGGTCAAAGCCATGTGTTTTGGAGGACAAGGGAATCAAGTCTATTTTCTTTGCTCCAGGACAGCACTGTCTGCCTCTCCTTGTAGTCTCAGCCAGGCTGTCACACAGGCAATAGAGAAGAATCATTAAATTAGCAGAGCCAATCACCTGTGTGTGTCCAGCACATCCCTCCCAGCCTGGCCCTGGCCCTGTGCTGTGTGATCCAGCCTTTGCCCAGCACAAAGCAGGGCTGGACACTCTGGGAAGCTGCCCTGGGCGTTCACGTGGGCTGCTCAATCCTGCTTTATTCCTCAAAGAATTTGATGGTTATTTAACAGCCCCATTAACCTTCGAGGGAAGGTGTATTCTATTAATAATTTGCTAGAAAACTAACACTCCCTATGTTTTATTATTACAGCTGTCAGTGCCCTGGACACAGACAATAACAGATTGACCAGATCTGAGCAGGATGGTGAGTGAGTGTGTTTGCTGTGCCATGCTGTGCCAAGCCTTTGCTCTGATTTGATAAACGTGGGGAGTGGAGCTCAGATAAGGACACAGCAGGAAGAACACTGTCCCTGTCTGTCCCTTCAAGGGGGTGAATTTATCACTTCTTTCTGCTTCCTCATTGTAGAGGAGAATGACCCACACATACAGGCTTTCCCTTTGGGGAGTTAATGGAAAACCAGATCAGATATTCAAATAATTCAAAGAACATTAATTTCTCCAGATAAGCTTCCTAGGCGTATTATTCTTTCCAGGTTGAGCCTACAAGGCAGCCATTTCTATGGTTGTTATTACAGAATCTTGGAATGGTTTGGGTTGAAAGGAACTTTAAACATCATCCAGTTCCATCTCCAGCCATGGGCAGGGACACCTCTCACTGTCCCAGGCTGCTCCAAGCCCCATCCAGCCAGGCCTGGAACACTTCCAGGGACAGGGAAACACTTTTCTGCCCATTGAATGTTAAGTGTTACTTTTACCACTGATGATTTTCTTGGGAACATGAAGAGCTTAGCAAGAAAAGTCTATTTCCCCAGAAATTGCACTAGACCAGAGGCAGGAGAAACCTGTTTGTGAATCACTATTTGGGGTGAAACACTGCACTTCCTGGTGTGTTATTTAACAAAATGATGGTCCTTGACTGCTCTTAGAGAAGTCAGGAATGGGGCTTTGCTGGGAACAGCTTCTTCTATGATTTACATGGAAAACTGCTGGGAAGAAGCTGGACTGAACAGAGATGTCTGGCAGTGTGCCCTTATTTAGCTGGAAAACAGATACTGCATGGGCAGCCACATTAAGATATTTTCTCCTTTCAGTTGAGTCCCTGTAGCTTATTTCTTATGTGGCTGGGAAGTCCTTCTGGAACAAACCATTTCATTTTTGGAATGGATGGAACCTGGTATAAAATCACTCATGTTTGGAGGGTAGACTTTACTTGCTGTCACTTTCCAAAAGAGATGATTGCATCTTTTGAATTGTCTTTTTTCTCAATTCAGCTCTATTCTGTAAATGTCTCACTTTGTGACTACTTTTCTTAACTCCTCTCCTTTGGCTTTAGGCAACAGTCAAGGGTGTCTCAGCCTTCAGTGCTGAGCAAGAAGCACAGGCACTAAGGAAGGCCATGAAGGGACTTGGTAAGTTGTCTCCCTACACTGTTAAACCTTCTTTTTTAGCTCTGCCGGTTGGGACGGTTTTTACTGGTGGCTTTTTGGAGGGGAAGTTCAGCTATTTGCATCACCTCAATGCCTTGTGAGGGCACTGGAGGGAACTTGAACCCCAGTGGAAATCCAAGTCTTGGCCATAAAAATGTCTTTAGTCAAGGTTTTGTTTTCTCTGTCTGTGGTGTGGTGCTGCTGGGCCGAGGCGCTCATACACGAGACCCAGGTTGTGCAAGGATGTGTTTAAGGTTGTGTGGCCAATGGCACACCCTGGGCAAGGCCAGAGCAGGCCTCTGGTTCTGCTACAAGCAGCTTGACTGGTTTTCTTTGGTTCCTTCCAGGCACAGATGAAGATGCCATCATTGAGACCTTGACCAAACTGAACGTTTCCCAACGTCAGCAAGTTCTGATCACCTATAAAAGCACTATTGGCAGGGTAGGTGCTCTTCAGAGATCAGTGCCTGTGCCTCTCATTGGGAGATGGGGACTTTTTGGGTTGTACCACTTGGGTGAAATGTGAAGAACATCCCAGTCTCCACAAGAGCATGACTGGCACTGAGCACAAGCTTTCCTTGGCCAAGTTTTTTTGTTCTTGTTCACTTCAGAGTAACTGTTCACCCAAAAAAAAAATTGAACGAGTTCTTCCTCTTCTCAAAGGCTGTGTCTTTTTCTCCTTTCCTCTCTTTCTGATTTCTAGGATTTGATTGATGACTTGAAGTCTGAGCTGAGTGGGAATTTTGAAAGGGTGATCATTGGTTTGATGACTCCTACCACCATGTATGACGTGCATGAACTGAGGAGGGCTCTAAAGGTTTGGAAATCCTTTTTTGTGTTGCATGACTTATGGTCAATTCAGTATGCAATGGCATAATTGTATAATAGTTATTAATTTCTTATTAAGCCATACCTAATAAACAAGAGTCCTGGCTGTCACAGTCTTGTCTCTGTGATTCCCTAGGGAGCAGGGACAGATGAAGGCTGCCTGATTGAAATCCTGGCTTCTCGCACCAACGCCGAGATTCGGCACATCAATGAGAACTACAAAATCCGTATGTAGCACGCTCTGCGATTCCTCACTGCCTCAGAAGCCACCTCTGTGTGTGCAGGGGTGTGTGGAGAGGCAGTACAAGGGTCTGTCAGCACCAAGGACTAGAATTACACCCAGAAATTGAGTTGGTGTAATGGGGTGGGGTGGTTATGTCTGTCAGCTGGAGGTCTACCCATGGTGGATCTTTTGCCAGTTTTATCCTGGCTGTGCTTCTGCATTTTGCCCTGCACCACTCAATATGATGGCTGGATTGCTGTGATGCAAGCCAGGAAGTGCAAGGGCATCCTTGCTTGTCCTAGTCACAGTGTGGCCAGCAGGACATGCCTGTCCCCCTGTGCTGCACTGCTGAGGCAATTCAAATCCTGGGGACAGTTTAGGATGTTAGAAATAACTTCTTTACCCAGAGGGTGGCTGAGCACTGGAACAGGCTCCCTAGAACAGTGGTCCCAGCAGCAATCCTGATGGAGCTCAAGGAGTGTTTGTACAATGTTCTTGGGCACATGGTGGGACTCCTGGGGATGTTCTATTCAGGCCCAGGAGCTGGACTTGGGGGTGCTTGTGGGTCCCTTCCCAGTCAGCAAATCCTGTGATTCTGTGAGCTGTAACAGATGTGCTCTGTGTGTGTGTGTGCTCTGGCAGAGTACGGCTCCACCCTGGAGGACGACATTGTCTCTGACACATCCTCCATGTTCCGCAGGGTCCTCGTGTCCCTCGCCACGGTGAGTCCAGGACAGGGCAATAACAGGGGTGAACATCTGCTGGACATCTCTCACTCATTTCTTATCTCAAAGTTTGCATACAGATGCACGCTTTGTGAGCCTTCTGTCAGGCTTTGAGAATTTTCTATAAATCCATTTCCCACAGAGGTGCTTCAGGCTGGCTGCTGTTTCACTTCCCTTGCATTTCACCTTGGCCAGCACTTCACCCCAGCTTCTGCAGGGGGAGCAGCCTCACTCTGCCATGCCTTTATGCCATATGCTCTTTTTAATAAAGTAGATGGCTACTGTTTCAAAAGAAAGAACAAATCACATCTGAATCATGCTTTGCTGTATTTGTAACCCATTACTCAATGTTAAGAATCCCATTATACATTTCAAATAACTGGCTTTGAATGGAGAATTTCCAGGACTTACTTCCATTAGTTGCTCTGTTGAAATGAGTTTTTCATCCTTGTATTACTGCAGGGTAACAGAGATGAGGGAACATTTGTGGATGAAGCCCTTGCTCAACAAGATGCTCAGGTGTGTAGCAATTTGCTTCCTGGCAAGAACTGTCTGGGTTTGTATGTGCGATGTGTGGTGAATCCCTGCTGTTTATAGACCTCTTTTTCTCAAGGTAGATGAGTAAACCTGAAGTTGTGCTAGTCAGCAGTGCCCCAGGTGAAGACTTGATTGGATATTAGGAAATATTTTTTCCCCAGAAGACTTGTCCAGCTCTGGCACAGGCTGTCCAGGGCAGGGGTGGAGTCCCCATCCCTGAGGGGATTCCACAGCCATGTGAATGTGACACTTGGGGACATGACTTAGTGGTGAACTCAATGACCTTAGAGGGCTTTTCCAGCCCAAATGGTTCTATGAAGTAAAAATCTCATTATACACACCTGGTGTTCTCAGTTAACCCCACTTTGTTCATGTCTTGCAGGCCCTGTATGAAGCTGGGGAGAAGAAATGGGGAACAAATGAGGTGCAGTTCATGTCCATCCTCTGCACAAGGAACAGGTGCCACCTGCTCCGAGGTAGGACCTCTCTGGTCTCTGGGTTTTTACCCTTTTGCAGGGTAAAAAGTACTTTTGTAGGAGCTTTGTACTTGTTCATTAACTGGTTGTGATCCCTTCCTGAGACAACAGATATTCTCAGGGCCAGTTGATTCATAATGGGGGTTCAGTAAAACACCCATACAACTTCCTCTAGCCTGTGAATTGGAGATAATGAAGTGTGACTCCCATGGGACAGAGCTAAGCATGGAAACTGTCTGCATTAAATAGCAGGTCTGGAAAATCCTTGCAGCAGTGGTAGGCTAATTAGCAATACAGCTGATAATTAAAATGAATTATTTCTGAGGGGCAGCCCTGATTTAGCTTACAATGTCATGGTAATGGTGCAGTGTTTGTACAGGCTATGAGGAGCTTGATCTTGCAAAGTGATCCTCGGGGGGTACGCACTGAAGCAGCTCACTTGGCTCTTTTATCCAACTCTTCCTCCTAGTTTTTGATGTGTACAGAGTGATTGCTAATAAGGACATCACAGACAGCATTAAATCCGAGATGTCAGGAGACCTTGAGGATGCTTTGTTAGCTGTGGGTGAGTTCCCTGCTTTTAATCTTTGTCTACAAACTAATTAAATAATTAAAGACACTGTCTGTTGCCCTGACTGTTTGCACAGCTTCAGGAGGCACATTCTTTTTCACTGTTTTTACAAGCCCCAGTGTTTTAATCTTTGCAGACACAAAGACCTGGTAAGAAGGCTCTGTGCTTTATATTTCTCTGCCAAGGGATGGTTTGGCAGATGGCCTTTGCTGTGTGGAAGTTTTAAGGCCTTAAAAATATTTTATTTCTGTGCACTGGACGTGGAGACATCAATTGACAGCAGGTCACTGACTCTGGATGTCTGCACTGTGCTTGTTGAGTTGCATTTTTCCAGAATAAATGTCTGCACTGAGAAAGTGCTGGAAGGGTTTGGAAGAATTTATCCTTCAGTGTTTATTGGTTTTAATGATCTTGTTCTTGTCTCCCTTCCAGTAAAGTGCATGAGGAATAAACCTGCTTATTTTGCTGAAAGATTGTACAAATCCATGAAGGTAAAGAGATTTTGCTGCTTCCCCCCCTGCCTCTCCATGCTTAAGTCAATAGCATGACAGCAATTAGAGAAAAAGAAACTGTGTTAATTGGGGGAAAAAAAAGAAAGAAGTCAGAGGTTTTCTGTGGAGCTCTTTTCCTTTAGGAAGCTCAGAGATTTTTTGTGGAGCTCTTTCCCTTTAGGAAGCTCAGAGATTTTCTGTGGAGCTCTTTCCCTTTAGGAAGCTCAGAGATTTTTTGTGGAGCTCTTTCCCTTTAGGAAGCTCAGAGGTTTTCTATGGAGTTCTTTTCCTTCATGAGGCTCAGGGGTTTTTTGTGGAGCTCTTTTCCCTCAGGAAGCTCAGAGCTGGTAATGGATGCCTGCATTAATGCAAAAATGGTCTCGTCAGGAGTGGATTGCAGGGAAGGCCAAGGCTCAGTGCCTGTCCCTGTGTGTCCCCAGCTGCTGTTGTGTCCCCTCAGGGCCTGGGCACTGATGACAGCACGCTGATCCGGGTGATGGTGTCCCGTGCTGAGATAGACATGCTCTACATCAGGAGGGAGTTCCTGGCCATGTATGGAAAATCACTCCACTCCTTCATCAAGGTGAGCTCAGAGTCTTACACACACCTGGGTTTGCTAAGCAGCACCAAGGAGACCCTCAAAACAACATCTGGGTATTTTAGAGGGGGTGGAATTAAGGAGACTTTACATTTATGTACTGGAAACCTTCCTGAATGTTCTTGGTTATTAAGTTGTCAAAGAGGATACAAATGCTGCAATAAGTCATTGATGCTGAAAGGAATCCTGCTTTCCATAGAGCTGCAAAACTAATGGTGTTCCTTTTTTCTGCTCTGTCTAGGGAGACTGCTCAGGGGACTACAGGAAGGTTCTGCTCAGGCTGTGTGGTGGGGAGGATTAAAGGAGGCCTGGGGAACCTGCTGGGTGATGGGAAGCAGCTGATCATAGAATGGTTTAGGTTGGAAAAGACCTTTAAGATCATCGAACCCAATCATGATAAAGATTTCTTTCTTTATTTTTTTTTTCTTTTTTTTTCCCAAATGCCTTATTAATTACTCTGATTATTGACTTAGGTTAGTTCATGTTCTGGTTAGGTAGTGGCCATTCTGGTTGACCCTTTTGATACACTTTTATGCTTGGAACACCCATTTGCCTACTAACTGGGCTGGTGAAGCCCAACTTACACAGAATGCTGTAACCAAAGGTATAAAAGTTGTTTCCTGAGCAGCTGCCCCTCTGCTGTTGTGCTCACCAGCAAAATGCATCAACTAAAGCAAACCTGAGAGTGAGAGGCTGCACAGGGAAAAGCCAACCTCATTGGTACCTGGAGACTGCAGAACATGGGTTTGCTCCAGTTTTCCAGTAGAATTAAAACACAAAGAAACCAAATATCTAAAATACAAACACGTTTACAGATTAACTTGCCTCTGTTAGTGTGGAGCATTAACAGCTGGCTGTGCTGTGTGTATATGTTGCCTGTAAATGGGGAATTGTCACTGGTGACATGAGAAAAACTTTTTTTGCCCTGGTTAGAGCAGCCTTGTGTTTTTGGTCAGTCTGCTGGATCATGGGAGTATAAATAATTATACTGGATCATGGGAGTATATGCAATTATAGCAGGGTTATATTATAAATCCTGCTCTGGATAAAGTGATGTCATTGGAGTGGTGCCTTTTAAGGAATGACCTGTCCCCAAAACCCCACCTCACCAGCCTGGTGCTGGGGCAATTCCCCAGGTTTTCCTGGGACACCTCCCCAAATGTCCCTGAGGTGATCCCCAGGCCTGCCTGGGTCACCTGCCCACATCTCCCCACACTGACTGACACCTGCCCCGTGTCACAGTCCCATAAGGGACCCGTGTTTGTGCCTGGGCCTCACTGGGTGTCCCCATCAGCCTCTGGGAGAGACTTCTCCCCCAGACCCTGCACACTGTTCAGTGTCTGCACTCCAAAAATGGGACTCTGCTTTGGCTTAGCAATTTATCTTTTACTACTGGTGAATAACCCTGTTCTGAAGGATCGGCCTGAGGCTGCATTGGCAAAGCTCCCACACTGAGGTGGCTACACCCCAATTCCATCCCTCATCTTCCTCTAAAACTGGCTGGATTAGGAGATGCCTCTGTGGCCTCCAATAAAATAATTTTCTTTCTCGTTCTCTGGGCTGCCATTGGAGACACATTCCTGAGTTTTGCCAGCAGAGGAGGCAGAGCTTTATCCAGTTCTTCCGAGGGGAAAAGCCCAGCACAGCACAGCAGCTGCAGAGGTGCTGCCTAGGGTGGGTTTCAGTGCCTTGGGTCTGGTTGGGTTTCAGAGTGTTGGAAAATGAATAAAGAATTTGTTTCTGTATTTCCTGTCGCCATGGTGTGTTCTGGGAGGGGACACTTGCACACACTGGCAAGAACTCGTTTTGTCCCAAGCTCCTCGTTGGGGAGTGGCTGCAGAGCTGCTTCTTATGCTAATTCATCCACGTTTTCAGTCTTCTTTGTATCCTTTTCCTCCGGTGAGGACTTTAAACACATAGACTCACTCTTTGTCTCTTTTTTATCTTCTGGTTTCTGGAAATTGTCCTTTCATCCATACATTCTACACTCCAGATGTCCAAGCCCAACAATAGATTTCTCTTCCAGGCTTTGTTCACTGAAGTACATCAGAGTTTGTTTATGTTTTAGTAAGTTTCAGTAAGTTTCAGTAAGTTTCCCAAGCTTTCTACTAAAGCAGCTTATGGGAACTTTGCTAAACGTTGGCTAGGAGTAATTTAAGAATAAAGCACTATTTATTTATTTATTTATTTATTTTTAAATATATACTATATATAATATATAAATATGTAGTAAATTAAATACATATTATATTTTATATATATAATATATAAATATAATATATAAATATATATATTTTCTAATATATGTATTAATATTTCTTAAATATATATTTATATTTCTTGATCATCACCTATATATATATAAATATATATAGGTTATGTATATGTATATACATATATATACATACATACATCTACATGTCTATTTATCTATATATCTATATATCTATATATCTATATATCTATATATCATCTATATACCTATATATAGGTGATGATTAAGAAAATTATGATTAAGAACAGCAACGCAGAATTCAATTTAGACCATTAACTACAATCCTGGCGAGGCAGTCTCGCTCCCACCGCTCGCGGCGCAGGAAAAGCGCC